>CAUYUJ010019646.1:88162-100662 GCA_963575745.1 Prorocentrum cordatum
AATCTCTAAGAATCGGCGGGTTTGGAGGATGTATTGGGCGCCGCGGCCGCTCCAGAGCGTTCTGGAACGCTCTGAGAGCGCTCCGGAACGCTCTGGAGCGATTTATCCCGATCCTAGCCCTGTTTTAGAAGGAGGGAAGGGCGAAGCGCCCAGCAGAGCAGGGGGGCAGGCGGAAAGCGCCGAGAGGCGAAACTGGCACGACGTGCCCCAACGGGAGCGCCCCTCCAGCTGCAGGCCAGGCTTGGGGCGCCGGATGGCGCCCCAGCCAACCCCCGTGAAGCCGCAGGAATAAACGATATGCATCTCCTTTTCTCCCGGGCAGCATCGCACGAGACAAGGGCAAGCCAGCGCAGGCAGACATGAATCAGAGTGGCAGGCGCCGCGCTGGGGGGTCGGAGCTCGCAACTCCCGGCATGCCTCCTGCTGGCGCGAGGGCAGCAGGAGCACCGGCAGCAGGGATGTCTCTGGCCAAACTGGTAAGAAGGATGTCCTGGCCTTCCTCGTCGGAGAAGCGCGCGCAGAAGTTGCGCAGCACCTTCTTGGAAGTCCAGACGCCCTGCGTCTGCACGAACTCCTCGGCAGGCCCGCAGCGCACCCTCCACCAGTGGGCGCCCCCTTTCCGGAGCGAGCGTGTCCTCAATGCCGAGCCAGGAAGGCAGGCGGCAATGGAGCGCCGGGGCGTCGCCGCCCCCCGTCACGCAGAAGTCAAGCAGTGGCGAAGCGTCCTGGTTCGCCTATAGCCCCACTAAACAATTTTCTAAGAACTTTGTGGTTTCCACGAAATGTTATTGAATCGCTTCGCTCATTCCGCCGGCCCGTGATATGGCATCGCTGGTTTTTGTCTGTGTGTTCGTTGCCCATGTTGCGCTCTTGGGGGCGGGTGTCGTTCGGACGCGTTGCGTGGGGAGTTTTGATGGTGAAGCAGTTCCCTGGGGGTCGTCTCTCGATGGGGCGAAATAGAGTCGTCGTCAAGATGCTTCTTTGGGGGGCCTCTTGGGGTCTGTTGAGAGGCCGTTCGGGGGCGCCTGGGAGACATGTTTGAAGCCTTCTGGGGCTTCTTTTGGGCCTCCTGGGAGTCTCCTGGGGCCTCTTGGCGACATCTTGGGGCCTCTTGGAGGCCTCTTGGGGCCTCTTTGGGACCTCCTGGGCGCCTTCTGGGACGGAGGGCTCCATTTTTGAGTTCTCGGTATCCCTCCTGAGTCCCTCTTGGGCCCGTCTTGGGGCCTCTTGGTCCGTCTTGGGCGGCACTTGGGCCGTCTTGAGGGCTCTCTTGGGTCGTTTCGGCGCCGTCTTGGGAGCTTCGTGGGCCGTCTTGGAGCGGTCTTGGGGGCCTCTTGGGCCGTCTTGGAGCGTCCGGAAGCCGAAAAAGCCAGAACACAAAAAACATCGAAAAAACCAATGAAAATCAACGATTTTGGCCTCTTGGGGCTCTCTTCGGAGGCCTCTTGGAAGGCTCTTGGGGCGTCTTGGAGGCCTCTTGGGCTGTCTTGGGGGCCTTTTGGGCCGTCTTGGGGTCATCTTCGGCGTCTTCGAGCGCTCTTTGGGCGTCTCGGGGGCCTCTTGGGCAGTCTTGGGGGCCTCTTGGGGCACTCTGAGCGCGCTCTGGGGAGCCTGAGAGGCCGCACCCAGAAGGAAAACCATCTCTGAGTAGACTTGGTCGGGCGGCGGTCGGGCGGCGGTCGGGCGGCGGTCGGGGTACTTTTCGCCGGGGGACCCCCAGGGGCCGCCCCGCGCGCGCGAACTAGAAATACTGTTAATACTGTTAACCAGTTACCGGAGATCTTAGCACGCCCTGGCCCGTTGGGCCGGCGAATTAGAACCTTTCTGGTTGAGATTTTGTAATATGTAAGATGTGTGTTCTTGGCCCTCGTTCTCAGCGTACCTTTTCAGCTCACAGCACAGATGCGACTGTATCTGTTCTGGCTCAAGCTTCTGAGGGCATGCTCCCAGTGGGTCTCTTGGGGCTTGCTCGCGATTTCCTCCCCGCGGCCTTTCACTTCCGCACATCGTGGCTCGCGGCGAGCTGCCCCGCGTGTCCCTCGGTCTCCTGCCCGTCGGTGACGCTGCCGAGCTGCCAAGGACTGCAGTGCGGCGACTGCAACTGCCCCGAGGGGCAGGCCACCTCGCTGCTGTGGGCCAGTGCAGCAGTGGCCCTGTGCTCGGCGGGGGCCGAGCTGGCCGTGGGCTGCGCGGGGGCCAGCCTGCTGGGGTGCGCACGCCAGGCCGCGGGCGCGGCGTGGGGGTGCGCGGGCGGCGCCAGCAGCGGCGGCGGGGAGCCAGTCCCGTCCGCCCGCGTGGCAGCGGCTCGCTCAGCCAGGGGCGCCGCGCTCCCAGCGCCGTCTGCGCCTGCGGGGCCGGCTGTGACCGTTGTGGATTCCACGCCCAGCTCGCTGGCCCAGCGACGGGATGGCTGCTAGGACGCTAGACATCCGCGAGGCCCAGGCGCTGGTGCACTACCCAGACGAGGACCTGCCGTGGCACCACCGAGTGCTGCTTCATCAGGTTGAGGGCGCCCTGTAGCTGGGGCTCACACCCGACCATGAGATTGCGAGGGTGGACCTCGGGACTTTGCGGCACCATGTGCTGGATCGGTCGTCGGCCTTCCCCGCCCAGTTCGCGCCGCTGGTATACGCCTTCGATCCGATCGACGGCCAGACACTGCGGGATGCGAAGCGGCAGGCCCAACGTCGGGCCGCCCTCCTGGGCGGTGGTGAGGTCGAGGACGCCGAGGAGTATTTGTGGTTGCTGGCGAGCGTCGCGGACGCGCGCTTCGGCGAGGCGGCGCCAGCCGACGTCATCGAGGATGGCGACAGGTGCGTCTCGCTCGGCGACCGCGGTGTCTGCGCGATTGACGGGGAGCCGCGTTTCGTGGAGCGGGTCCCGCGGAGTGAGCGGGACATCTCGGCACAGTCGTGCCGTGAGGACGTCGAGGACATCCGAGTGCTGGGGGACCACCGCTCACGTGTTGGAAGGCGGGACCTCGACTTTAGGGATGCCGTCGAGTCGATGAGGGAGGTGACCGTCGCAGACTGGCCCGATCAGGGGTCGCGCGCATGCCTGGAGTACCTGGAGAGCATCGCGCTGGGGGCCGGCAACCTGCCCACCTACCAGGCGGAGTGGCAGCGTCTCAGCGGCGTGGCCGAAGGCGGAGCTCAGGGACATGAGTATCGTTGCCACTCGAGACGTTGCGCAGAGCGATCTGCCACGACCAGCTGAACGTGGTCAACCTGACGTGCTCTGAGCACGTCGTGCCTCGGGTGATCCAGGTCGAGATAGCCGTCGAGAACAACCCGCGCCACCCGGACTTCAGCGGGTTGGAGGATGTGTTGGCTAGGCCGAGTTCAGCGAGCGGCTCGGCCCACGTGCCGAGGCACCTCGAGCACCATGCCAACCGCCAGAAGGACCGCGCCCAGATCCTCAAGCAGCAGAGGCTCTACCAGGAGGAGGCGACGAAGCGGCGGAGCGTGAAGGGCGACGGCAAGGGCGAGACAGGTGACGGCTCACGGGCCGAGCAGAAGGCGAAGGTAAGAGAGGGCCCCCCTCGGCTGGCGCCGAGGGGGGGGGGGGTGACTGCGGTGCCTGCGCAGTGGGCTTGGCCGGGCCCGCGTCTGGCATGCGCCGCCGTCCTGGAGTCGGCGAGCTGCCGCAGAAGCATTGGTGGCCGGGCGGCCACTGGCTCCACAACGACCCGTTCCCGCCCCCCGCACAGCGCATGGAGGGGCGGCCGACGGGGGCAGCCAGGTCCACGGCGCGCAGATGGCACCACAGGGCCAAGAAGCCAGAGCGGGTTAGAGAGACGGTTGAGGCGCTCAACCACTCCGCTGCTTCCAATGCGAATTCGATTGATGGCAAGGTTCATCGCGCGCGTCCGCGAGGGGGGGGCCGCCGACAGCGGCCCAAACGAGTGCCCTGGCTCACGCGTCTGCGGGAGTCAGTGGCTATGGCGAACCCCCTCGTGAAGCGACGGATGGTGAGCGGTCTCGGTCTCTTCTGGCGATCCTCAAGTCTGCCGACCAGTGCGAACTGGAGCCGCGGCACCTGGCGAGCTACGACCCTGACAAGCACATCGCGTCCGGCGCGCTGCGGCCCGTCCCTGCGTCGGCCTTGCCCCCAGAGGCTGCTGCTGGCTACTTGAAGCATTCCGAGAGCCAGGTGGAGCTGACCGCGCCGGAGCTGGAGGCTCGGCGACAGATCGCCGGAGGGCTCCCGACACCTAACTGGGGCCCAGCCCTCCGCGGAGATTGGTCGGCTCGTTGTGATTTTTTCCCGCCGGCTGGCGGCGGCTGGAGTTGCGGGATTCCTCGGGGCAATGAAGAGCCGCTGTGGAGCTTTTTCCGCGCGCAAGAAAGATGGTCGCATTCGTTTCACTTGCGATGCTCGCCAGGCGAATCTCTGCCGCAGACGGCCCCCACGGACAGTACTCGGCGGCCCCGCCTCACTGAGCGAGCTAGACCTCAGCCCGATCGCCGAGGCCCTCGGCGGCTACGGCGGGGCGTTGGAGCTGCCCCATCGACCTCCACGCGTCGAGCGCGGACGTGAAGGACTGCTTCTACCAGTTCGAGGTGGAGGGCATCGCGAGCTGGTTCGGCTTCGACTGCCCGCTGACCGTGGAGGAGCGGGGCACGGCGATCTCCCGCGTCTACGACGACGACTTCAAGAGGCCCACCCCAGTGCAGGCAGGAGAGTTGCTCTACCCTGCCATGCGGGCGCAGCCCATGGGGTGGTCGTGGGCCCCCGGCTTCGCGCGGGAGGCCGTGACCACGCTGGCCGAGCGCGGGTGCCCAGGGGGCAGCGAGCAGCTGCTCCAGGACAAGTGCCCCGTCCCCCTCCTTCGGCCTGGGCGTCCGGTCAGCGCCGTGTGCGTGGGCGACTTCACGAGCCTGGGCGGCTGCGGGGAGGGCGCCGCCTTCGGGGTGAGGTGCTTCGAGAGGGCTGCCGCGGGCGCGGGCCTGAAGCTCCATGAACCCGAGGTCGCGCTCACCGAGCTCGAGTCGCTCGGGCTCGTGATCCACGGGGCCGACAAGAAGCTCAGGCACACGCCCCATTGGGTTTGGCGGTTCCACTTCGGGGCCAAGGAACTCCTCCGGCGCGGGCGCTGCGCGCCCGCCGAGCTGCGGGCTTGGGCCGGGCACGCTGTCCACCTCTTCCCGCTGCAGCCGCTGCTGCTGTCCATCTTGCAGGGCGCGTGCACCTTCATCGGGGGCGGCCTCGGAGCTCGGCGCCCTCTGCCTCGCGGAGTTCGGCTCGAGCTGCGCCTGGCCGCCGCGCTGGTCTTCTTTGGGGACGCGAACTTGGCGGCTCCCTACGACGACGAGGTGCGCGTCTCAAACTCGTCGACGGGCGGCCACTGCCTGATGCACGGGCGGAAGCCGACTCGGGCGGTCCGAGACGCCTGGCGGCGGCGAGAGCGATGGCGCTTCGTGGAGGTGGAGGCGGAGCGTGGCGACGCCCACTACACCAGCGCCCACCTGGCGCAGCTGCGGGGCCTTCCACCGGACGACGAGCTGGAGATCCCGAAGTTCGCGGACGTGCAGCTGCGTGCCGGACGGTCGACGGGCGCTTGGTTCTCGACCGAGCTGGGCCAGCTCGCCTTTCGCAAGGTGGGCCAAGCTCGGCGTCGGCAGGGCTGCAGCGCTGTGGGCGGCCGGCACCGCCAAGAGGTCGAGCTCCTGAATGCGGCCCCTTAAGCTGCCAGTGGCGCTAACCCGCGACGAGGGCTGGCGGCGCGCGGCGGCTGGGCGGCGGCAGCGCCCGGAGGAGCACATCAATATCAAGGAGGCGAAGGCGTGTGTCATAGGGTTGCGCAGGAGCTGCCGCGACCCTCGACATCGCGGTCATCGGGTCCTCTCGCTGTGCGACAACATAGCGACGTGCTGCTGCCTGGGCAAGGGGCGCTCGGCCTCTAGGGCGCGGAACGCGTAGTGCAGGCGGGCCGCCGGCTACGCGCTGGGTTGCGGGATCCGGCGGCGAGTCCGCCACGTGCCGACCGACCTCTGCGCGGCCGACTACGGCTCGAGGCCGCGCGAGCCACCTGAGCCCAAGTGGTTGTGCGCGGCGAAGGCCTGCCGCCAGGCGGTGGCGCCCTGGGGGCCCGCGCGCCCTCCTCCAGCCCCTTCGAAGCCCTCGAGTACGACCTGATCAGAGCCTACAGAGCACGAGCACGAGACTCCCCACATCCCCTCCTCAGCGTCTTCCAGACATTCTAGCCCAGCTGGCCTACTCGCCCTGCGGGTCGAGACGGCTCTCGCGCGCAGCGTCGGGGGCCGATCAGCGTCGGCCGAGGCCGGACATGCTCGCGAGCCAGAGTCGGCAGAAGTCTTTTTGGAGCTCTTCTCGGGCACTGGGGGCCTCAGTCAGGCGCTTGCATCTGCGGGCCTACGAGTGGGCTTCTCGTTTGACATCCGGAAGGGCGCTCAGCATGGTCTATCTCGTCGAGCTACCCAGCTACTGGTGCTGAAGTGGTTGCGATCCGGGAGAGTCTGGGGAGTTCACTTGGGCACGCCTTGTAGTTCCTGGGGCATAGCTAGGAAGGCCGCGAGGGATCTCAGACGCGCTCGAGCAACGGAACGGTAAGGGGTAGAGCTTACGTTGTTCACGAGCGAGGTGGTCCGTGCTTGTCAGAGGTGCAACATCCTGTGGTCCATCGGGAATCCTGCGTCGTCGGGGTTGTGGAGCTCCCCTCCGGTCGGGGGCCTGGCTGGGCTGGCTGGGGCTCGCTGGGTGATGTTCCCGATGTGCGCCTACGGGGCCCCGCGCCAGAAGTGGGCGGCGCTGCTGACCAACGCGCCCACGCTGGCATCGCTGGCGGCGGAGTGCACGCACACACCTCTCATCCTCACCTCTCGGGTCGAGTTAAAGTCGCAGATGATCGGGGAAAGGTCAGATGGGTCCGCCTGGCGGAGCTGGCGGGGGCGTGTCCGTCGGCTCTCTGCTCGAGCTGGGCTGCGAGCCTGGCCAAGGCGGCCCCCGCCACGGCTTTCGGTTCCTCTCCGCCGTTTGTGGAGGCATGGGCCTGCGAGCTGGAGGCCCTGGCACCGCGACGGCGTCGCGGCGCCGCTGAGGGCGATGCTCGGCCGGCTGACGCGGCAGCGGGCGGCGACGCGAGCTGTGCCCGGGCCGACCGCCACCTCGCGGAGCACTGTGTCCTCTTTGGGAACACCAGCGCGGTCGAGCGGGCGGCCCTCCGAGCTCGCAGAGACGCTCTCGACCCGCCGAGCTGGTAGCGGCCGGGCGCCGGCTGCCCGGCGGCGGCGCGCGCCTGTCGCCGAGGCCGCCGCCCGGGCCCGCCGCGCAGCCGCTGCAGGCCGCTCGCGGGCAGACTACCTCAAGCTGAAGGGCGTGTCGGAGGCCGCCCTCGCGCTGCACAGGAATGTAGTTGATGAGTTTGAATCATGGCGCCGGTCGAACGGGCTCCAGAGCAACAACCTGGTCAATGTAGATGCCAACCTCGTTGACTGGATGACAGAGCTATACTTCGCCGGGCTGGGGCTGGCCTCTGGTCGCAACGGGCTATTCGGGTGCCTGCTGCTGCGCGGGGGCAACCGCGCGTCTGGGGTCGGCCGGGTTCGGCTCCCACGAGCTCGACGGGAGCTCAAGGGTTGGTGCAAAAGCGACCCAGGGGCCGTGGGCGCGCCCCACCCGCTCCCGGTGCGCTGGCAGCTCGCAGAGGCCTTCCTTGCCGACGGCGAGCCGAGGCTGGCGGCACTCGCGGTGATCCAGACGGACTGCTACCTCCGACCTTCGGAGGCGCCGGCGCTCAGGCCCGAGGACGTGCTGGTCGGCTGCGCCGACGCTGGGGCCGAGTGCGCAGGGAAGGTCGTGCTCCACCTCGCCCCGGGCGACCGCGGGCGCCCGACCAAGACGGGCATCTTCGACGACGCCGTCGAGGTCGGCGTGGCCGGACGGGGCTGGGTCATGGACGTGGCCGCGACGCTGGCCCGATGCACTGGGCCCAGCTGCCGGCTTTTCCCTCTTCACCCTGTCTCAGTATGAAAAGAGTTTCAGTCGCGTCCTGACACGCTTCGGCCTCTCTTCTTTAGGCGGCTCGCCCCACTGGCTGCGTCATTCAGGCCCCTCCAACGATCGTTTCAATAAAGTCTTGGATCTCCTCGCCATTCAGAAGCGAGGCCGATGGGCGGCCTTCAGATCTGTCACCAGATATGAGGAATCAGCTGACTTGCTGACACAGCTGTCAAAGATGAACCGAAGCAATCAGCAGAGCGCAAAGCGCGCGGCCTCCTCTTTACCTCGGGCCCTTTCGCACTTGCTCCAGCAGTTGCGGAAGCCAGCGTCCTGCAAGTTCTTGCCTGCGGCCGCAGCTCCCAGACCCAAAAGGGGGTTCGGGGGCACGGGCGTGTGATCTCGCACCGTAGGCGCTCGAGGCGCCTCTTGATTTTCCAGTGTTGCGAGACTAGCGGATCGATCCAGCTGCACCCTTGACCTTTGGAGTCAGCGTCGCAGTGAGAGTCACCGTCGGCCGCGAGGCGGCCGCTCTTCTTGCATGAGAAAAAGAAAAGGCCCAGGGCTCTGGTAAAGCGGCTCCAGCGGGCCCCGTAAGTCTTGTTTAAACACATCGGGTCTATGTTCTAAGAACATCGCTTTTGTTAATAAAACATTTTTGTTAATTCGCCGGCCCAACGGGCCAGGGCGTGCTAAGATCTCCGGTAACTGGTTAACAGTATTAACAGTATTTCTAGTTCGCGCGCGCGGGGCGGCCCCTGGGGGTCCCCCGGCGAAAAGTACCCCGACCAACGCCCGACCGCCGCCCGACCGCCGCCCGACCGCCGCCCGACCAAGTCTACTCAGAGATGGTTTCCCTTCTGGGTGCGGCCTCTCAGGCTCCCCAGAGCGCGCTCAGAGTGCCCGAAGAGGCCCCCAAGACTGCCCAAGAGGCCCCCGAGACGCCCAAAGAGCGCTCGAAGACGCCGAAGATGACCCCAAGACGGCCCAAAAGGCCCCCAAGACAGCCCAAGAGGCCTCCAAGACGCCCCAAGAGCCTTCCAAGAGGCCTCCGAAGAGAGCCCCAAGAGGCCAACATCGTTGATTTTCATTGGTTTTTTCAATGTTTTTTGTGTTCTGGCTTTTTCGGCTTCCGGACGCTCCAAGACGGCCCAAGAGGCCCCCAAGACCGCTCCAAGACGGCCCACGAAGCTCCCAAGACGGCGCCGAAACGACCCAAGAGAGCCCTCAAGACGGCCCAAGTGCCGCCCAAGACGGACCAAGAGGCCCCAAGACGGGCCCAAGAGGGACTCAGGAGGGATACCGAGAACTCAAAAATGGAGCCCTCCGTCCCAGAAGGCGCCCAGGAGGTCCCAAAGAGGCCCCAAGAGGCCTCCAAGAGGCCCCAAGATGTCGCCAAGAGGCCCCAGGAGACTCCCAGGAGGCCCAAAAGAAGCCCCAGAAGGCTTCAAACATGTCTCCCAGGCGCCCCCGAACGGCCTCTCAACAGACCCCAAGAGGCCCCCCAAAGAAGCATCTTGACGACGACTCTATTTCGCCCCATCGAGAGACGACCCCCAGGGAACTGCTTCACCATCAAAACTCCCCACGCAACGCGTCCGAACGACACCCGCCCCCAAGAGCGCAACATGGGCAACGAACACACAGACAAAAACCAACGATGCCATATCACGGGCCGGCGGAATGAGCGAAGCGATTCAATAAAACATTTTTTGGGTTCTAGAAACATTTCGTGATAGGACTGTAGGAATGCGGGACGGTCGGTCTCTGCTCAAAGCAGAGCGGCGGCTCGGCAGCGGCGTCCCGCATGCTTCTCCGGCGGCGCAACCACGCTCGGAACAAGGCGGCCAGACACGCGGCGCCAAGGCGCGGCTCTGTTGGGATCCAGCACAGCATGCCCTGCCCTAGGGTTAGGTCGGGCCTGCCCCTCTACAGGAGAAAAATCCAAAAATGGTTAAAATTATCCCGGCAAAGCAACCTAACAGCGATGTGTAGGAGCATATATGGAAGCATTCCCCTTAAGATTCAGATGAGAATCCAGTTGTAGAGTTCTGCTGTTCTCGCAGTCGTAGTCGCATTCGCGATGACAGTCGCAGTGGCAACGGCAGTCGCAGTCACAGCCTCAGCCTCAGCCTGCCTCAGCCTCAGCCTCCGCCTGCCTCAGCCTCAGCCTGCCTCAGCCTCAGCCTCAGCCTGCTTCAGCCTCAGCATCAGTCTGCCTTCAGCTTCGGCCTCAGCCTCAGACTGCCTCAACCTCAGCCTGCATCAGCCTCAGCCTCAGCCTCAGCCTGCCTCAGCATCAGCCTGCCTCAGCTTCAGCCTCAGCCTCAGCCTGCCTCTGCCTCAGCCTCAGCCTGCTTCAGCCTCAGCCTCAGTCTGCCGTCGGCCTCGGCCTCAGCCTCAGCCTGCCTCAGCCTCAGCCTGCATCAGCCTCAGCCTCAGCACGAAGCAACCCAGCTAGAAGGACAAAGCGCTGAATGTACACCGATGTGTTCGACGACTGCGTATGTAATGATGTGACGATATACAGACTGAGCCCTTCGTGAATGTCTACATGTTTTTCTGACGCCTACAAACGGCGCTGACGTGTGTGAGAAAATTGTCCGCGCAGCAAAAGCCGGCGAAGCGTGCAGACAGCCAGCTGCAAAAGGTTGCGAGCGGCTCTTGGAAGACGTTTACGGAACGGAGCTACGGTGTCTGAAAACATTGGCATCGAAGCGAAGAGCCTCGGAGCCCTGCAGCCTGAGAAACACCGCAGGAACTCGCATACTGAAAAGGAATGCATTGCAAACCGCACGTTGCGAACCCTGCAGGCTGAGAAGCACCGCAGGATGTCGCATGCTGAAAAGCACTTGTACTGCAGAGCGCAGGCTGCGAAACCTGCAGGCTGAGAAGCACCGCAGGAACTCGCATGCTTTCGAACACTACTGCTCGAGACCGCAGCTGGAGAGCGGCAGACCGCAGGCTGAGAAGCACCGCGGGCAGAGAGACTTGCAAAACTCAGATGTCCTGATCGTCTTGGAGGAAGTCACGCCAGTCCGGCGGCTGCCAAGAATCGATGATGCGCCTGGAGCCACCGCCCGTGCTGCCGCCGATGTCCAGGTAGTCGCCATCGCCCCTGAACAGACGGCCGTGCCCGCACGCCAGAATCGCTTGGTTGCGGATTTGAAGCAGCGCTCCGCTCTCAAACATCTGCAACACGTCCTGCTGCCTGCGCGTGAAGTTCGGCTTTGCCTGGCCAGCCTGGGCAGACAGATGGAGGGAAAGCCGCTCCCCCTCGTTGTAGCGCGCGATGGCCTCGGCCTTCTGGTGGTGCAGCCGGCGCCGCTGTTGCCGCAGAGCTTCCTCGGGAACTGCTGCATCACGGCCCTCACTGTGATCAGCTTGCAACGCTTGCGTTAACCAATCAACGTCGAAGCGCCCTGAGAAGGCCAGCACCTCCCAGATCTGTTTAGTACCGGCCACACGTTGCAAATGGCGATGCCAC
The DNA here is from genome assembly GCA_963575745.1 of Prorocentrum cordatum. Lineage (NCBI taxonomy): Eukaryota > Dinophyceae > Prorocentrales > Prorocentraceae > Prorocentrum > Prorocentrum cordatum. Next base: position 99,609 of record CAUYUJ010019646.1, read on the forward strand.
CGCTTACGCTTCTGGTCTTTCACAAACTTGGCGACGCTACCCAGACCTGCACCCTTGGCCTGGCCACCTTTTCCCGCAGGCTGAGAAGCACCGTGAGAACCTTTCTTACCGCCTGGCCCTTTGTTCGGACCCTGCGGAACCGCATGGCCCCCTTGTGGCGCAGACTTGCCTTTCGCTTTTCCCTTTTCGATATCCCGTTCCTGAAGCGCACGCTGCTGCCGCGACTGCTCGTACTGGTCGCGAGCTACTCTGACCAATTCCTGGCGCTCAGGCTCCGTGAGAACGTAGCGCATGTCGTCGATGTTCTTGCTCCGCAGAAAGTCATGTCGAAGCTTAAGGACAGAGAGAATGGCTCGGCCAGTCTCCTCCTGAGACGCAAAGGCCGTGTCATATTCCGAGCCAGGCTGAGGAGCGCCAGCTGGATCAGTGTCCGCTGGCTCCGTGGACTTCCTCTTTTTGAAAAGCAAGAGACTGAGATGATGGAGGACTTTCGGATCGTACTCCTCGTCGTACCTGTCGTCCCAAAGCTGCCTCAGCTCCCTGTGCAAGTCGTCCGCGCGATTCTGAACGACATCCTCGACGTAGTCGGGATCACCCGGTGAAGTCGGTGAAAGCGGAGGAGCAGAACTCGGCGACCGATCCCAATGCACAGAAGACTCGCGGTCCGCCTGTACGCTGACGTCGGCGTCGGAGACGTTTTCGACGACAATTTTCCGCCTCTTGCTCTCCCCAGGCTGAATAGCACCAGGGAGAGTGAGCACAACCGCCACCGCATCGTGTGCGTCGTTGCGCATGCCACGATCCGTAAAAGACGCGCCAACGGCAATGGAGCAGAAACGGGCGACTGCTCCGCAGACCGCGACGTGGTCGCCTTTGAGGTCGGCCGGAGTGGCATGGACCTCCCATACCTTCTCGTCGTTCTGCTCGCGCTGGTAAGCCTCCCGCGCCTCCTGGAAAGTGAGGTTGTCGTCGCCGACTACAAGCACAACGACTGCCTCGTTTAGATTCTCAAGAATCTTGGCCAGGCCGTCCAGGTGCAAGCGGAGATGGCGAA
>CAUYUJ010019646.1:105662-148162 GCA_963575745.1 Prorocentrum cordatum
AATGCGCGCGCGCTGGCCGAGGCGGCGACGGCGCCGAGAGACATCGATTTGCTTGCCCCGACCAGGGGGAAGGGGGGAACACATGGAGAAAAAGCAGGGGAAGGATGACGACTGACGGGGAAAGGATTGGGAGAGGGCGGCGATGATGAGGAGGTGGAGAAGGAGGAGGAGGAGGATAAATAGGAGGAGGAGAAGAAATAGAAGGAGGAGGATGATGATGAGGAGGAAATAGAGGAGGAGGAGGAGGAGGAGGAGGAGGAGAGTGCAGAGCAGAGGGCGAGAGGAGGGTGTCCGCCAGGGCGAGGGGGGAAGGGCTAAGGGCAAACTGAACAGATTTTCGTGCGGGGTCCTTCCGTCGGAGTAATTTATTTGTCGTCCAAAATCCGCCTATAGGGCGGCATGCCCGACCAAACCCGAAGGGTCATTTTTTTCTGACGCGTGATGCGCAGCTCGGAATAGTCGTCTCGGTCAATCACGTCGGCCATTGTGAGCGCGAAGACCTCCGCGGACCTGCGGGCCCCATAGAAGGCTGCGGCAGCCATGGCTGCGTCCCGCGCCCCAGCGAGCGTGCCGCAGGAAACGCGGGCATTCTAATCGACCGCCAGCTCTTCCCGCAACATCGGCCGTTTTCTGTGGGCCCGGCTGTGGTCTACTGAGTTTTTTGAGGTTTACCCAGAATTGGAAAGCCCTGTCCGTCCAAGCCCGCTCCATGACAGCAAGACAGCCACGCTCGACGTGCCAAGCCTGGACAGCCGCGCGGAGCGCCGTGATGCTGGTCCACGGTTTTCCGCCCATGCCGGCAAACAGGGTCATCAGCTTCACGTCCGGGCCCGCTGGTAACACGGACATGCCCAGCTCGAGTTCGACGGAACCCACGCCTTGGTGCAAGGCGTTCTGGTAGGGAGCACGCGCGCAAGATTCCCAGGCCCTGGCGATGCACTTGCGTATCGCTGCGGCCGCTGCCACCTGAGTTTCGCGAGTGCCTCGCGGCCCTGATGCGAGTTGTAATTCGGACGACGCAGCAGGGGGCCCCGCAAGGCAGTGCCTGCCGACGGAATCCACTGCCACGGGGGCCAGGCCTTGCACCGCGCGGCCGCGCGGCGCGCGCGCGGAGGCCTTTCGGGCGCGGCGTGGTGCTGCAGCACGCTGCGGGGGCCGGCCCGCCGCCGACCGCCGACGGGGCAGCGGGGCGCCGAGGCGCCAGTCCAGATGCCGTCGCCAAGAGAGCCTTGCCTGCGGCGATGGTCCGCCAACCGTCGCTGCCACGGGGGCGCCGCGATCCTGGGCGCCCTGCGCGCGGGAACCAAAATCCGCAACCTCGCGCGGCTCCCAGCCCAGGGCAGCTGCGCACGGCGCGGCGGGCGCCGCCAACAATGGGCGTCAAGTCCCGCTTCCGTGCCTGATCCATGTCTTGAGCCAGAACGGCTCCGGATCGACGCAGCGATGCCGACGGGAGACGGGGCGGAGCAGCCCCCCGCGTAGATTGAGGAGCGGCACGGGGGGCCGATAGCGCGCGTACACAGCGGAACTTATGCGTTTTCCCGTAAGATCAATGTAGTCAGTTCGTTGCCGCCGCCCCCAATGGAGCCAAATTGCACACTGAGAAGCGCCGCGCCCGCCGGTCGCGGGCGGCTGGCAGGGCGCGGCGAAGCAACGAGGGCATGCGTGGAAAATGATGCCCAGACAGCCTGTCCGCCATGTCAAGAACCGCCGGGTCTGCAACGACCGCGGCTAGGTCGGACCCCGCGCGTCAATGCGAGCAGTCAGCGGCCCATTGCCCGATGTCACGCGTGCGCCCTGCGCTGGTGCACTTGTGGCAGAGCAGCGCGCAGTCATTTTCAGCCCGCGACACTTTTTCAACGAACGCTTCTGCATGCCCCTGTTGGACAGCACGCAGTTCTTGCAGTGTTCCTTGAGCGCCGAATTCATAGCGGTGCGGCGGCCGTCATCAGTTGCGAACTGGCGGTCGATCCACGCCCGGACCCGCGGCGCCTTCTTCGCGCGTGAGAGCTGCGCGAGCTCGGCGGTGACGGCCTTGACGATCTGCTTCTTGCCGACGGCGTTGACCTGGGCGGTCGCCGCGCCATGGCCGGCCACGGGCCCGCGGCCGCCCGCGGAACCCCGGGCCGCGGCCTTGGCCGGCCGGTCGGTCGACTCCTGCGTCTGCAATTGGGCGTCTGAGCCCTGGCCGCCTCCCGCGGCCGGCGGGAGAGGCTCGCCCCGCGCGAGCAGCGCCGTGCGCCCCAGCAGCAGGTCGACGCCGAAGTCGTGCATCAGCATGTTCGTCTCCAGGGGGATGAGATCACGACCGTCAGCTTATCCCGCTGCTGCGCGGCCTTTAGCAGGCCGCGTTTCTTGGCTGACTGGAGGACGGCGCGCCGCTGCTCCGCCAGGCCTATAGAGAACTCGTCGGCCTCTGGCCAAAGCTCACCGCAGCGCCCGGGAAAGCAGCAAGACTTGGAGCTTATCCGGCCCCCCGCCGAAGGCTGTGAGGCACGGGCCTTTCTAACCGACTTTGCCCGCGTACTTCGCGGCCGTGGCCTGCTTCAAATTCTGCAGCTCCAAGTTCTCGGGGCGCGCTGCCGCCGGCGATGCCAGCCGTGGCCAGGCTAGCCGCGGAGCTGGCTAGGGCGCTCATCTCGCCCGGCCCCGCGACGGGCATTCTCCGCGCCCTGTCTCGCTCGGCCTGGGCATGTGCGCGGGGCGTGGCCCTGCGCGGGAACCCTTGGTCGCACTTGTCGTCGAAATCTGAAGGGATCCTGGCCGCCGTCGCGCCGTTCTCCCCGAGGCTGGCGCGCGCGTTTGCTTGGGTGGCCCCGAGGGCCGCGCCGCCTTGGTCGACGGACCCGTTGGCGGCTTCGGCAGCGGCGGCGAGGGTGGCGCCGTTGGGGGCCACCGCGGTGACCGAGGCCTCTTGGATCAGCTCCTTCACGCGCGCCTCGTTGGCCATGCTGACTGAAGGACAAGCGGCGCGCCGACCCCTGTCCACGCGCGCGGCAGCTTGAGACCAGGCGCTGCGATGGGGACGTCGGGGGGCAGCGTCGCGGCCGAGAGCGCGACGCGGGGGGCCACGAGCGCGCGCCCCGGAGACAGGAACATGAGAGGAAATGAAGACGCAATAGGAGACGACGGCGCGCTGGGAAAAAGCGGCGACAGGGGCCAGGCTACGCGGGCGCAGGCGATGCAAGGATCCTCTTTTTCCACGCGGATAGCGCAGCTGCCAAATATATCGCGCGCTTGCGTTTCCCAAAAGGGAAAGAACGGGCTGCCTGCGAGAGGTTCTCTGGGGCGGAGCCCGGCACTGCTGGGGGGCGCTGGGGGGTCCACGCGCGGCCCTGAGGTCCAAGCGCTGTCGGGCGCAGCGCGCGGAACGCAGCTGAAGCTCTGGGCCAGGGCCGCCCCCGGCTCCAGCGATGCAAAATTGACGTTCGGAACCAAGGTGCCCCGCTGTCTTCTCGGCAGCGCGCGACCGCTCGCAACCCTCTGTTTTGCGCCAGGGTGGCGTTCAAGTGATCAAACGTTGCTTGCAAGAGTGCTCTAGGCGGGCGCGCCCAACGCACCCGCCCCGAAGATCCGCTTCGAAGGCGGCGCGTTCTGGGAAACGCTACCTCGGCGCTGCGGCCGCGCGCCCCAGCCGGTCAGCGAACGGGCCCAGGGTGAACTCGCTTAGGCGTTTGTTTTCCTCGTCTCGCATCAGCGCCTCCCCGAGACACGCGCCGCGGAGCGGGCCCTGTGACCGCCGCCCGGCGAAGGTGTCATCGCGGGGCCCAGCGTCAGCGGCAGGGCTGCGCGCGCCGCGCAGGTGCCGGGGCAAAGCCCAACCGCATGCTTCGCGCTCTGCGCGCTCGAAGCGGGCTGCTGGCAGTTCTAAGCGCGGGATGTTCCCGTGCCGAATGCTCGCGCAATGCGTTCGACTCGGATCAGCATTCGCCAACCACGAAACAAATCAGATTCCGGAGCGAGACAGCGAACTGCGGGGCCACGATATATGCGCCACCATCAGGCGGCCATAGGAATGGAAATCCTGCGCGCGACCGCCCTGACAGGGGCGCCACTGCCTGCCCCCGCCAAGCGCAAGTACTTGCCACGCGGTCACGCGCGTTGGTGGCGGCCGCATTCGGTCGCGAATAATTGCCCCCGAGCCTAGGCGCACTATGGCAGCGCGATGATGGCGCATATAAAAAACGACGGCCCCCCGGGGATTTTATACACCACCCCGAAATATACACCACATGAATGTTGTTTTTGCGCGTGCAGCCGCGTGCCCAAATGACGCCGCACGCGTGACATGTAATTGCCACGAGATTTGACGCATCCTGCAACCCGCCGCCGAAACAATAATCCGATCAACCCCTAGGACAGAAAACCAGCCCGCGGTGGTGATGTACATGTGGGTCCAGGATGAACGACGACCCGCAGCACTTCCCAAGTGATGCTTGGGGGGCCATCGAGCGTGTCGATTGTTTGCGAATTCGCGGGCCGCGCTCCAGAGACGACGCGGCTAGACGCACAGAGGTGTAACTCCAACCGCCCTCGCCGGAAGCGTCCATTTCTACGGCCCGAATGGCACCGGCAGCCGCCATCTGCTCCCGCGCCGCGAATTCGTCCGACTTGTGGCCCCAATTCGGCAAAGAACCGCCATGATCGTGAAGGGCGCGGGCCGGCGGCGCGCGGATGGCATCGATGCGCCAGCGAAAGGACTGGCGGCTGACAGTGGAGAGCTGCACTGGCGGGTCCGCGTCAGGATTCTGCGACCGCGCGGAACAGACCCCCACCGCGCTGAGGTTGGCCCCGAGCGGATGCAGCCTCCAGCGCGCCTGGGGATAACTCTCCCCGGTGTGGTTTGCCAGTCCTGCTGTGGCCGCCAACCGCCGCGCTGTCAGGGTGCGCGCATCGTCAGATTGGATGGCGTCTGCGCAAGATTGACGGCATATCTGGCACTTCTCTCCGCTTCTTGTCACCAGGTCAACGCATTATCGAAAATTCATCGTATCCACGTTTGGCGCGTCGCAGGGGGCCAGATGCCAGTACGCTTACTGCTAATTGGGATGCCAGCTCGCAGGGAGAACTCAACGGCGCGTTCCAGATCGGACCAAGTGCTCCATTATGTGCCAGACGCCCCGAGAATGTCGACAAAGCCAACCAAATTGATTTGTTCGTTGGACAGGAGTAAACGCAACACCTCCTTGATTGATTTATTATTCAGACCAGGTGCTGGGGACAATCCGAAAGGCAGGAAGTTGTAGCGTCCAGAGTGCCGACGCGTCGGGTAATACAACCCATGGAAATCGGTATCATATGGGCGGGCTGTCCAATTGAAGAAACAATCCTCCAGATCTATTACGTACATGGAATATCCGTACGAAATGCGTGAAATTGCCAGATCCACGGTGCCATAGGACAACCCCACTGGTGTAAAATTGACATTCAAGCCACCCTGCCGCAATTCGAGAATGAGCCGTGCCTTCCACCGCTCCTCCTCTGGGGCACTGGCGGGTGCGCTTTCACTCGGTTTGAGAATGAGCGCGCGCGGATTCACATTCAGCTGACATGGCTTGGGCTAGTCAGGAGGGTAGACGACCGAGCATTTCCTTCGCATTGAGGGCAAAGGGTGAAATCTGAAATGCCGTTTCGATTTGTTGTCGAGGCTTGAATCTGCAAAAGGTGAATCACAAGACGGATTGATTCTCGAGGTACAAAAGCCCATATGGATTTCACCATGAGTTTTCCACCTTAAGAAAATGCTCAGGAAGAACACTTGACCAAGCTATTCCAAACGATTCCATTCTCGCTCGGCCCAACTAGCGTTCTGCGCTGAAGGCGGGTGGCTGGGAACGCTGCCCGCGCGGCAGCCGGACCCCCCCAGCCGGAGTCCAGCCCGCCAACAGTTTAACAGGTCCGGGGCGGCCCCCAGCCGCTGCAAAACATCAAGTGACGAACCAACAACACACACCCATACCCATAGGAGAGTCGGAGAGGGCTATGGGTGCATCTTGTCGGATGGGGGTCCCCGCTCGAACGGGAGCGTTCCCCTGGGTCCGACAAACCGCACCCATATCCATAGCCAGTTCTCCTCCGAACGACCCCCCTATGGGTATGGGTGTGTGTTGTTCGTTCGTCATCAAGGTTGAATGTGAGGCCTGGGAAATCTCTTGGGGCCCGCAACGGAGCGTTCTGGCGGCGAATGGGATCGCAGAGCTCGGCCAACCGGAGCGCCGAAGGTACCGGCATCGCTTGAGCCAAGCCGGTTACGGACCGCAGAGACAGGCACGTTGCGCGGTTCGCGCCCCCGTCGAGTGCGACGGAGTATCTTGGAGCTCTCTGGAATATTATGGAGCGCCTTGTGCTTGACTGCCTCAGCCGTCCAGTCGGCCACGCGGTTCCTCCTAGAAACATCTGTCCCCGTGGCGACTACCCATTGGAACGAAAGTTCGGGGGGGGGGAGAGGAAGAAAAGAGAACAGAGAAACGAAAACCAAGAGGCGGATCTTTTCCCGTATCCGACAAGGTTCCTCCTAGAAACATCCAAGCCTTCGGTGTAGTCCCATTGGAACACAGGGCCAGGCAGAGCTGACATAAGGAAGCGATGACCTAGAATGTTACGTTCCGGTCACCGCTTGTCCGGCGCATTCTGGCGCGGCGCCCGTGTCTAGTTGCGCGGCCACAAACAGAGGGCAGAGCTGACAGAAGCCGCCCCACGCCTGCGCCCAGAAAGCATGGGTCCGAGGCTGCAATTTATACATGACCACCGCCTGGAGGCTCAATTTTCGGGGACCCCCCCCCAGATGGGATGGGTCCCAGGGTCCTCGGGCCCCCCCCCCCCAGATGGGATGGGGGGGGGAGGAGGAGGAGGAGGAGGAGGAGGAGGAGGAGGAGGAGGAGGAGGAGGAGGAGGAGGAGGAGGAGGAGGAGGAGGAGGAGAGGAGGAGGAGGAGGAGGAGGAGGAGGAGGAGGAGGAGGAGGAGGACGGCAATGACGACGACGACGGCAATGACGACGACGACGACGACGACGACGACGACGACGACGACGACGACAACGACGACGACGACGACGACGACACCGACAACAACGACGACGACAACGACGACGACGACGACGACGCGACGGCACCAGCGGCGGCGGCGACGACGTCGAGCACCAGAGCTGTCAACATGACGCGAATCCCAGCCACACGCCGCGCCCACACCGCACCCACAGAGGGGGAGGGAGGGGGGGAGGAGGACCATGGCGTCACCCCGCACACACCCACAGCAACACACCACACCCACACCACATCCACAGGGGGGGGGGAGCCACCACGCCACGCCCACGCCCACAGGGGGGGGGGGGGCATCGCGCGGGGGGGGGGGCCGATGGCATTAGCATTAGGGGGGGGGGGCCCAAACCCTCGACCATATATTCGGGCCCCCGGGGGCGAACATGTATCCATATCCACTGCCCGTTGGGGCACCAGGACGGCGGTTCCCAGGCGGTGGGTATGGATAAATCCCCCTCGCCTCGTAATGGGGGATGGGGCGGGGGAGCCCAAGAGAGCCCTGGGAAAACAAAACACCCTCCACGAGCGCAAAGCCCCCTTAGAAGAGTCGATTCCATGGGGGCGGGGGCGCCTGCGCCCAGCAAGCATGGGGGATGGGCGGGAGGAGGAGGGGATTAGGAGGAGGAGGAGGAGGAGGAGGAGGAGGGAGGAGGAGGAGGGGGAGGGAGAGGAGGAGGAGGGAGGGAGGAGGAGGAGGGGGGGCCCAAGAGAGCCCTGGGAAAAAAAAACGCCCTCCACGAGCGCAAAGCCCCCTGAGAGGAGTCGATTCCACACAGGTCTGGGGCCCCGTGCCGAGGCGGTGAGCTCTCGTGCGGGCGGTGGGCCTCTCGCGGGGCCCCGGGGGCCAGGACTTCTTCGCAGCCAGGGCCTTGTCAGGTCCAGCGGGAGGGCACGCAGGAGGGAGAAGATCATATCAAGCAGTGGCGAAGCGTCCTGGCGTGCGGATAGTGGTACGAAGCAGTGTTCTAAGAACCTTGTGTGGTTTCCACGAAATGTTCTCAGAGCATTTCTGGCTGGAACTGCCTTGTTTCAACACATCGGGTTTATGCTCTGAGAACGTTTTTTTGTTAGAACATTTTTGGGTTCTGAGAACATGTCGTGGCAGGCCTGTAGGGATGCCGGGACGGTCGGTTCCTGCTCAATCAGAGGAGGAGAAGGTATCCATACCGCCACCCCTCCCGTGCTTTCGCCTTCTTGAGGCCTCTTGGGACGCCCTCGTCGCCACCGCTGGATCCGCCTCGAGGTTCTCGTCGGAGCGCACCCTAGGAGAGGTCCGGGGAGCAGCGGTATCGGTACCGTTCTGGGTTTCCCCAGAAGATGTCGGCTTCTTCGTCGACGCTCTCCTCCCACGTCGGCGGAGGGGCTCAGAGCTGCTCGGGCGCGCGGAAGGGCACGCAGTCGTCATCGTCGTCGTCGTCGTCGTCGTCGTCGCCGCCGTTGTCGTGGTGGACGTGGCGGTGGTGGTGGTGGTGGGCGTCGTCGTCGTCGTCGTGGTTGCTGTCGTCTTGTTCGTCTTCTTCGTCTACGTTGTCGCCCGCGGCCGCAGTTTTCTTGGGCGCGTCAGATGCTCTGGTTCGTCGAGGTCGCCGTTTACGGGGCCCTGCGAGGCGAGAGTGCGGTCGGGAACTTCTGCTTATATCAATTCACTGTGGTCCGCAGGAGGCACATAACGTCACCACCATGCCTGGCCAGGGCCATCCTCTGATCTTGCTTGGTGATTGCGCCCTGCTTGCCGAGACCAGGAGCGTCCATGTACCATCCTAGGGCCAAGTATGGCCCTGGCAGGGCATGGTGTTGGCGTCTACAATCAGGACGTTCTGCTTAGCGTGTCGCGGAGCCAGTTCTGGCCCACCGCGCTTCAGCGCGACACGCTAATCGCGTCCCGGCCTCCAAACGTCAACGCCTCGAGCTCATCCCAGCCTCCTGCCCCGCCCCCGCGAAGTGGAGCGACGCCCTATTTCCGCTCGCAGGGTACTGCGCGTCGCTGGGGCCGCCGCCGCGGCACGCGGCGCACGAGTCCCTGGCCGTGGCTTTCCCAGCGGACAACGTGGTCGGCGCCGAGGCGAGGTGCACCTTCCCTGTCCTGCCGCCCCCCCCCCCCTCCCCCCCCCCATCCATCGGAGGATCCTTGCCAAGTCCGTGCGCAGTGGGTCCGCACGCACGCAGTGCTCGGCCTCCGCCCGGGCTTGCTCCGTCTGGGCCTGGACGCCCCTCCCCCCCCCACCCACGCGCAGCAGCGGGGGGGGGGGCGAGGAGGCCGGCGCGCACGACCTGCACCACGACGGCCCATCCACCAATGGGTGCCAAGATTTGGCGAGACAGGCTTTTGGGGGGTGCAGTGGGGGCGCGCATCAAGAAACCATGCGCGTCTGATTTCGGGGTTCGAACCGCTCTGGCTCAAGCCACCTCGTGGCTCAGCGGTTCGAAGCCAGGCCTTTTCATCCGTGCCCTGGCGCACTCGCACCCGTCTGCGCCTCGCCGCCGCATTGGCGGTCTGCGCCCCCAGCTGGTGCGACAGCTGAGCATGCCGCTTGGTCCCAGCGCCGCCGCCTTGGGCAGCGGTGCCGCGCCTGCCGGCTCTGCGGTTCCCTTGTCCTCTCCCGCGACGCCTGCCTGGGGCGCACGGGGCCCGGCCACGACCACCCTGGTCGGCGCCCTCGGGCCGCCCAGGCCGCGCTGGGCGGACTGCTCCAGCGACGACGAGGACTCGTGCCCGGACTGGGTGGGTGGAGGCGGCGCGGGCCAGGGCTGCTTCCGCCCCCGCCCGAGCGTCGGCGGCAGCAGCGCGTCAGCGAGCACGGCGGCCGACGACAAGAGCGACAGCGAGAGCGAGCGGGGCGGCCTGGACTGCGGCACTCCCGGGGGCGGGCTCGCCACCGCCGGGGTCTCTGCAGGCGAGGCGCTGTCAGCCCCGCCCGTGAACCTGATGCTGCAGAACATCCCGAGCCGCGCCGGAGCCGAGGCCATCGCTGGTGCTCTGCAGGAGTTCGGCTATGCCGGGTGCTTCGCGTACTTCTACCTGCCCTGCAAGCCGCGGGACGGCCTGAACCGCGGGTACGCCTTCGTCGGCTTCGAGGACGCCCAGCAGGCGGACCTGTTCCGCGCCGCCGTGCACGGCCAGCGCCTCCCGGGCAGGGGGAGCGCGAAGGTCGGGCCGGACGAAAGGGAGGAATAGGGAAAGGGGGGGGGTACGAAATCTGCTGCAAGCAGCTGGTTTCGGCCCCACCGCCGGGCCCATTCCCTGATACATGGGCGCCTCCCGGCGCCGGGAGGCGCCGGGAAATCCAGCTACGTGAGCTGATTCTCAACCCCCCCTGTGCGATCCCCCCCTTTCGCCGGGCCCGAGAAGGCCCTCAGCGTGGACGTGGCCAGCTCTCGCCACGGCGTTTCCGAGCGGCTGGGCCTCGCGCTGTGCAGCGAGGCGGTGCAGACGGAGTGGGGCCCGATCTTGGCGAGCCGGGGCGGCATCCGGCGCTCGGCCCCGCCGCAGTAGGGCCATGGGCCTCTCTCCCCCGGGGCCGTGGGGCCCCGGTGGCGCCGTGAAGGCCCACTGCAGCGGCAACGGGGCAGCTTCCTCCTCCTCCTGCTCCTCCTCCTCCTGGTCCTCCTCCTCCTCCGCCTCCTCCTCCTCCTCCTCCTGCTCGTCCTTCTCCTCCTCCTCCTCTTGCTGCCAATGCCAGCAACGGGCTAAAGTCGGGTATAGCCAGGACCCCAGGTAAGGGGACCCAGTTAGTAGTAGGCCCCCGGAGACCCTCACTTGGCCAGAGTCACTAAACCAGGTCTGCCGTGGCTGGTGTTTTTTCGGCTGGCGCCAGTTCTGGTCAGTGGGACGGGGCGGGGTGGGCGTCCCCCAGTACACATCACTAAACCAGGTCCCACGAAACCCAGTTCTGCCAACGACCGACAAAGCACGGCCGACTTTGCATCTCGAAGGTCCATTTCCGTTGTCAACTTGCTTCAAGCACGCGGTAGTGCACGAGAGCGGTAACGATTGAACGCGGTTCTGCGTGTTGGTGCACCTCGCAGGTGTTTCTCCCTCTCCTCCCCCCTCTTCCTCGACCCTTCCCTTTCGTGATCCTCTTCCTTCTGGCCAGAGTTTCGAACCCAGGTCGCGTTTGGAGAGCGCAACCTCGCGCGGCGCCACGAGCTGCCACGAGGAGATGTTGTCACCTCGTCGTTGAGAAACACTGCGCAGCCTCGCACGGAGCCGCGAGACAGATGACTTAGCACACGCCAGGCTGTTACTCGCGGGAGGTCTTTAAATCTGCACGGCCCCCCCCCCAAAGCTCAGGCTGAGCAATTTTTGAGCCCGGAAAACGCTTTTGTTTGTTATGGGGTTGATTCATTGGCTGACGCCGCACCGCCTGGGGCGGCAGTACGAGTGAAAAACGGAGCTTGCGGAACGCGCGCGACTTCTGGGGAATCTTGGGGTTTCATTTTCTTGGGAGTGCGTCGGGGGCAGTTGGTGGATCGCGGTTCTGCTCTTGGGCTTCTCTAGGCTCTCCTGGCAGCCAACATTGAGGCCTCTTGGGGGCCGTGTTGAGGCCTCTTGGGGCCTCTTTTGGTCCTCTCGGTGGCCTCGTATGAGCCTCTTGGGGACCTCTTGGCGCCTCCTCATGTTTTTGGGGGCCGAGTGCTCGAAATGTTCATTCGGGTTCTCCTTTGGGCCTCCTCTTGGGGCCGTCCTGAGGACCTCCTGGGCCGTTTTGGAAGCTTCTAAGGCCGTCTTGGGGCTCTCTTGGGCCGCATTGGAGCCCTCTTGGGGGCCTCTTGGGCTATGGTGGGTCGATCTTCAAGGCTTCTTGGGCCGTTGTAGGCCTCGTGAAAGCTCATGAGGCGAATGCGCTAAAAGTATACGCTTCCCCTAGGGAATGGGACGATGTTTGTTTCTGGAGGGCCTCTTGGGACGCCTCTTGGTGGCTTGTTGGGGCGTCTTGGGGGCCTCTGGGGCCGTTTGGAGGCAATCTTGGGCGTCTTGGAGCGATCTTTGGCGACTCGTAGCCCTCTTGGACCGTCCGGGGGGCCTTTTGGCTCGTGTTGGGCCCCCTGAGGCTCCAAGGGTGCGGCTGGCACTTTTGCCCCCCCCCCCCCCCCCCCCACATCCAACCCGGCCGCACCGGGCTACCGGGGGAGGGGTTTGGGGAGGTGGAAGCATCTCACACGCCGTGACCCCAAAGGGTCGGCGGATTAAAGACCTGTCGCGATCACACACTTTCACATGCAGTCGTCGCCCCGGGAGGCTTGTGGAGCGAGTCCTCATTTGAGGTGGGAATGTTTCTAATTACGCGGCCTGTATGTTTCCGAATTTTGATTTAGGCAGGTCAGGGAAGGCCAAGCCCCTCGCCGTGAAGTTGGTTGACGATTGCGTCGGCACAGCTGCTTTGGACGCAGCGCGCTGGTCGCTGCTGCTGACCACATCAGGCCACGCGGTTCAGTATGTTTGGCGTTCGACCCATTCCGCCACACACGCCCAGGTTGTCGGTCAGAGGCCTCGTGGATGCCCGTGGGGATCCCTTGTAATCGCCCATTCGCCCAGGACTGCGGACGAAGAACTGCAAGGAACCTGAGGACATTCCAACTCGTGCCTCAGAGTACGGTGGCGGATATAGTAGATGTAGTCGCTTTGTGTTGCAACTGTGCCGTTTTACGCTGCGGCAGCGGTTCTGCTCGAGTTTTCTGCTAGCGCTTTCCAGTGCGCGCGGAAGTCACTTTCTTGACATCGTGGTGGAAGGAAACTGTTATAGTCTTCTGCCGTGGTGTCTTCTGTGCATGTTCCCCCATGAAGGTGTGCGGCGGCTCGCGAATGAGCATTATCGATGTTCGCTGGTGTGTCCCGCAGGATACTTTGTTTGCGCGCCGCATCATGTAGAGCGGCCTTCGCAGACACGACCAGACTGCAGAGATGTCTCATTCGCAGTTCGTCACGATGACACCCTGCGCGACCTGCCTGCACCAGACGTGTGTTTTCAGATTGGGGGAGGGGGGGCGAGGTTGACGTGAGGGCGGAGGTTGGAGGAGGCAGGCACGGCAAAGCATGCGAGTGTGCGGGTATTTTTGTTGCGTCGATCACGTGTGAGCGCTTTTCAATGCGGCTTACATTTCTGAACGCACCATTTCCACAGGCAGAGGAAACCATTTCTCGGTCTCTGCCTACGGTTCGTTCGCTTACCCCGCAGAAGGTCCACTGTGCGTGTCGCCTTACCACCGACATGGCAGTTTCAATCGGATATGTCTTCGTCGGCGAAGGAATATCTGAGGTCACGGGCTCATGGCGCCCAGCAAACTTGATGTTTGTTCGGCCATTTACAAGGGATATGTTACAATGTCAATCGCGCCCTGCTTGCCTATCCGCAACGGTCGCGCCGCAGTCTAGGAGTCTCTTGAGAGTTCCAGCATTCAGTGACTGCCGCGTGGAGGGCGACTGTAGAAGGATGGGTGGACCGTTCGACGGGTAATGTGCCTTTGCTGATGCGATGCTTTCCTGCTTGGAGATTGTCGTGCCAGCCGGCGCCGAGATAGGTTATGGTATGGTATGGTATAGTATGGAATGTTATGGTGTGCTGTGTTATGCTATGCTATGTTATGTTATGATGTCCCATATCGAAATAACTGGTGGGGTTGTTGCTGCTACTTCGAGCGCGCCGACTCCTCACCTTCCTCCTCCTCTTCCTCGTCATGGTATGTCATGTTGTATTCCCCACAGCCAGAGGATGGGGTTCTTGTTATTCCCCATCTCCAAAGGATGGGGTTCTTGCTATTCCCGACATCCAAAGGATTGGATTCTTGTCATTACTCCGACCGCGCCAACTTCTTCACACACACACACGCACCCCTCCCTCGTCCCTCCTCCTCCTCCTCCTCCTCCTCCTTATGCTATGTCATCGTATGTCATGGTATGGTATGCTATTATGTTGTGTTATGCCATGGTGTATGATGGATATTGGATGCTATGACATGTTATGTAGGGTTGTGTTATGGTGTGGCATGGTATGTTATGTTACGGTATATTATGATATGATATGACATGCTATGCTATGCTACGGTATGATCAGCTATGCTATGCCGTGCTGTGTTATGAAATGGTATGTGGTGCTATGGTGTGATTATGTTGGTGATGGCGACGGTGGTGGTGATGGTGGTGATGATGCTGACGATCACGAGAACGATGACGATGGCTAAGATGATGATGATGTTGATGATGATGATGATGAGCATGATGATGGTGATGATGATGCTGATGCAGATGCTGATGCTGCTGCTGATGATGATGAGGATGAGGATGAGGATGAGGATGAGGATGAGGATGATGATGATGATGATGATGATGATGATGATGATGATGATGATGATGATGATGATGATGATGATGATGATGATGATGGTGGGGCAAGTTCTGAGGATGTCTCGAGCGAGGTGCGGGTGTCAGCATCTCCAAGGAGGAGCCGCCGCCAGGGGGTATTGCACTCCTCCGTTCGCGCCAAAATTGTGGGGATGTCTCGAGCGGTTTGCCTGTTTGCGTGCGCAACATCCACCGCTTTCTGAGCAGTCTTGTAGGATGTGTCGAGCGAGGCGCTCATTTTCGCTCCCAAGGCGGGGCCAGAATTTGAGGATGGCTCGATCGATTTGCTTGTGTTGGTGGCCAGACTCGTGGGCACGGATTCTCCCCAGGATGCCACAGGAGGCTCCAGGAGGCCCCAGGAGGCCACAGGAGGTCCCAGGAGGTATCAGGAGGCCACAGGAAGACTCAAGAGGCCGCAGGATGGCCAAAGTGGCTCCAGGAGGCCCCAGGAAGCTCCAGAAGGCTTCAGGAGGCTCCTGGATGCTCCAGGTGGCCACAGGGAGCGCCAGGAGGCACCAGGAGGCCACAGGGAGCGCCAGGAGGCACCAGGAGGCCCCGGAAGGCACCAGGAGGCCCCAAGAGGTCCCAGGAGCAGGAGGCATCATAAGTCCGTATGCTCCTATAGAGTGTACCTCCCCTGGAGCACGAATCCGTTGTGTTTTACTGATGTTTCTATAGGTTGACCTTCTCCTATGTATCCAATCCTAAGTGGTTCACGTATCTTCCGATGGAGTGGGCCTCACCTGGGGCACGAGTCTTTTGTGTTTTACTTGTGTTCCTATAGATTGTCCTTCTCCTGCGGCTCCAACCCGCAGTGTTTTATGTACGTCTGTCCTGCGTATTGGGCCTCTCCTGGGGCACGAATCCTCCCCAGGAGCCAGGAGGCCCCGGGAGGCCACACGAGGCCCCAGGAGGCCTCAGAAGGCCACAGAACGCCCGAAGAGGCCACAGGAGGCCCCAAGAAGCTTCAGGAGGCCCCGGGAAGCCCCAGAAGGTTGCAGGAGGCCCCAGGAGGCCCCAGGCTCATGCGCAGAGGCGCGCTCGTAGTACTGAGACTCATTCACACCCCAACTCGTTCACAGTTAAATTCACTCCCAGACCGTCAAAACTCAAGCCCGTTTATATTCGAAATCTCTGCGCGGAGACACTCACGGCGGACAGGTCCATGCTAATAGATGCAGGTATGGGGAGAACCACGCAGCGAATGATATGTTACGCTATGTTATGTCATGTTATGTTATGATGATGGTGATGTTGATGATGCTGATGATGAGGGTGAAGATGATGCATCTGATGATGCTGATGATGCTGATGTTGCTGGTGGTGATGATGGTGCTGATTTGTTCCCGACATCCGGACCAAGCAACACACAAAGTGAAACTAGCCGTGTGCAATCGAGGGTCCGTCGCGGAGAGCATCCAGTGCTTTCGCACTGCCCCGCACGGGCCCGTCATCCGTGGGTGCTGCACGGGGAGGCGTCCTGCGCAGCGCTGGCCAGGCGACGAAATAATTTCGGCACAAACTGACACTCGATACATGATCATGCAGCGAACGGAAGTCGAGGCCATTGTCCGCATCGGCTATAGCAGCGTGCGTGCTCGGGCACGGGCTGGCTGGAAAAAAAACAAGGACCGAGATAGCAATGCGTGTGCGTGCTCAGTGGAGCCCGCGGTAAGCGTCGAGGTCGTTGCTGTAATCGATAGCCAAATCGTTGACAGCCATCAGCGCGCCGTCCTGTTCCCGAACACGCGCTCGACGGGCTCGACGCGCTCGACGGGCGAGCATACGATCTCTTCGCTGGTGCCCGTGAGGCGGGTCATCTGGATGGCGATGGCCTGGTTGATGGCGTCGCGGATGTCGACGGGGATGAACTCATCGATGGAGTCGGTCATGAAAGGGTTCTCCGTGCCAGCGTAGCAGGTGTCGACAGCCTCATGCTCGTTCGGGCGGCTGATCTCGTCCCTTGTGGTCGAGGTGTGCTAGCACATCAGCTCGTCGCCCTTCGTCTCGGCCATCTCGGCGTACCCGTCCAGCGGCTGGTTCGTGTTAAGCTCGGCCCCGTAGTGCAGCTCCTCAACTATGTGGGAGAAATCGCACGCGAAATGCTTGTAGTCGGCGTTCGTCTCGACCATGAAAGGATCATCCTTGCCAGCGTAGCAGGTGTCAACAATCTCGCGCTCCTTCGAACGGCTGAACTCGTCCCTTGATGTCGAGGTGTGGCAGCACATCAGCTCGTCGCCGTTCGTCTCGACCATCTCGGCGTACATGTCCAGCGGCTGGTTCGTGTTGAGCTCGGCCCCGTAGCGTAGTTCCTCTTCAACCGTGTGGGAGAAATCGCATGTGAACTGCGTGCTCTCATTCAAGCTCTCCTCGAGGATGAGCTCTGGCACCTCGTCGGTGACGACGGCGGTGTGCGGTAGGCCATCTGCATGTCGTAGATCTGGTCGGTCTTCTTGTCGCAGTACAAGTCCTCGCGGAAGGCCAGTGGCAGCACCCATCCGGAAGTGGCGCCGTCGAAGCCGATCGCGGTGCGCCTGAGCTCGTGAGCGCCGCCCGACCATGGGGGCGCCACAACGTGCTTCATCCGCCGAGGTCATGTGGTGCCAGGCCTTCTGGCAGTGCTCGGCTGGTGCGCGGCGCCCGCGCGCTGGAGCACCCCACGGCGACCTGGCGGTGTGCGGGGTATCTTCGGGCCCTCCGCCTCTGGGGCTGGCGGGGAGGGCGTTGCAGAAAGGCCGCTACTCTTTAAGAAGGCCTGAGCGCGCGGCGGCCTTTGGTGATGACGATGATGATGATGATGCTGATGATGATGCTGATGATGATGATGATGATGATGATGATGCTGATGCTGATGATGATGATGATGATGATGATGATGATGATGATGATGATGATGATGATGATGATGATGATGATGATGATGATGATGGTGGCGGTGCAAATTCGGAGTATGTCTCGAACGAGGCGCGGGCTTCAGCTCCCCAATGGGGGGCCGCCAGGGGGTATTGCACTCCTCCGTGCTCACCAAAAACTTGCAGCGATGTTTCGAGTGGTTTGTCGATTGGTTGCCAAGATATCCTCCGCTTTCGGAGCAGATGTTGAGGATGTCTCGGGGGAGGCGCTGGTTTTCGTCCCCAAGGGGGGGGGCCGCCAGGGGGTATTGCACTCGTCCGTTCGCGCCACAATGGCTGGGATGTCTCGAGCGGTGTGCCTGTCTGTTGCAGCAGCAGCAGCCTCTGCTTCTGGAGCAGATTCTGAGGATGTCTCGAGCGAGGGGCGGATTTCAGCAGCCCCAAGGGGGACCGCCAGGGGGCATTGGATTCCTCCGTTGGCGCCAAAATTGCGGTGATGTGTCGAATGGTTTGCCTGTTGGTTGCCGCAACATCTTCCGCTGTCGGAGCAGAGTTTGAAGATGTCTCGAGCGCGGCGCTGGCTTTCGCCCCCAAGGGGGCCACCAGGGGGTACTGCCCTCTTCCGTTCGCGCCAAAATGGCTAGGATGCCTCGAGAGGTTTGCCTGTTTGTTGCCGCAACATCCTCCGCTTTCGGGGCAGATTCTGAGGATGTCTCGGGCGAGGCGCTGGTTTTCGCAACGCTGGGGGCGCAGATTGCCAGGATGTCTCGAGCGGTTTGCTTGTTTTGTTGGCCAGACTCGTCTGCGTTCAAGACAGATTCTGAGGATGCCTCTGGCGAGGCGCTGGGTTCAACACCCCAAGGGGGCCCAGATTGTGAGGATGTCCCAGGCTCACTTTTGCTCAACCTCACTCATGCTTAGGCTCACCCATACCCCAACTCGCATTCATCATATTCAGACCCAGACTCTCTCCCACTCAGATTTACGCACACTCAGACTCACTCGCACTTTGAGCCACCCACCCTTAGGCTCACTCGTAGTCAGACTCACTCGTATTCAGACCCACTCAGACTCAGACTTTTATTCGTAATGCTCATACTCAGACTCATTCACATTCAGGTTTACGCACACTCAGACCCACCCATTCACTCGTAGCCAGACTCGCTCGTACTCAGACTCATTCAGACTCAGACTCGTATTCATTGGACTCACACTCAGACACACTCACACCCAGACGTAGCCACACTCAGACCACTCGCACCCAGACTCGCTCACACCCGGACTTACGCATTACCAGACCCACTCGTACTCAGACCCTCTCATACCCAGGTTAACTGGCACTCGCACTCAACCATACGAACCCCCGCTTATACATCAAGCCGGTTTATATCCGGAAACTCTTGCGCCTAGACGTTCGCGGCGGCCGCGTCCATGCAAATAGATGCACCAATGGGGAGCCCCACGCAGTGAATGATTATTCCGACCGCGCCGAGGCGAAACCGCCCACTCACTCACTTCCCTCCTCCTCCTCCTCCTCCTCCTCCTCTTGCTCCTCCTCTTCCTCACCCAAAGCCACACTCAGATGTTATGGTATGGTATTACATGTTGTGGTGTGTATGCTTTGCTATGGTACGGTATTGCATGGTATGCTATGGTTTGGTATGGTATGCTGTGCTATGTCATGGTGTACTATGCGACGGCATGTCCTGTGATGTCATGTGATGTTACGGTGATGCTGGCGATGACACTGATGGTGATGATGATGGTGATGATGACGATGATGACGATGCTGATGATCATGATGATGACGATGATAATGATGATGATTATGACGATGGCGATGATGATGATGACGATGCTGATGACGATGATACTGATGATGCTGATCATGATGCTGCTGCTGATCTGATGATCATGCTCACCATGATGATGATGCTGATGATGAGGATGCTGATGCTGATGCTGATGATGATGATGATGATGATGATGATGATGTTGATGATGATGATGATGATGATGATGATGATGATGATGATGATGATGATGATGATGATGATGAAGATGATGATGACGGTGGTGATGATGATGATGAGGAGGAGGAGGATGGAGCAGGTTCTGAGAATGTCTAGAGCGAGGCGCGGGTTTCAGCAGCCCCAAAGGGGGAGCCGCCAGGGGGCATTGCACTCGAGGATGCGGTGACGCCTCGAGTGATTTGCCTCTTTGCTGTCGCAACATATTCCGTTTCCGGAGCAGTTCTGGAGGATCTCTCGAGTGGTTTTCGCCCCCCGGGGGGGAGGGGGCGTCAGGGGGTATTGCATTCTTCCGTTCGCGCCAAAATTGCGGTGATGTCTCCAGCGGTTTGCTTGTTTGTGGCCGCAACATCTCCCGCTTTCGAAGCAGATTCTGAGAATGTCTCGGGCGAGGCGCTCGTTGTCGCAACGCTGGGGGCACAGATTGCGATGATGTCTATAGAGGTTTTTTTTGTGTTGCTGGCCAGGCTCGCCTGCGTTCAAAGCAGGATTTGAGGATGCCTCTGGCGAAGCGCTGGTTTCGACACCCCAAGGGGGCCCAGATTGTGAGGATGTCCCAGGCTCACTTTTGCCCAACCTCACTCATGCTTAGACTCGCCCATACCCCAACTCGCATTCATCATATTCAGACTCAGAGTCGCTCCCACTCAGATTTACGCGCACTCAGACTCACTCACACTTAGAGCCACCCACCCTCAGACTCACTCGTAGTCAGGCTCACTCGAATTCAGACCCACTCAGACTCAGACGTGTACTCGTCATAATTCATCATACTCATATTCAGACTCAGAATCACTCACACTTAGACCCACCCGTTCACGCGTAGCCAGACCCACTCGTACCCAGGCCCATTCAGACTCAGACCCGCTCATTAGAGTCACACTCAGACCCACTCACACCCAGACTTGCCCACACTCAGACCATTCACACCCAGACTCGCTCATACTCTGGCTTACGCATTTTCGGATCCACTCGTATTCAGACCCTCTCAGTCTTAGACTAATTGGCACCCGCACTCAATCATACGAAACCCCGTTTAAGCATAAAGCCTGTTTATATCCGAAACTGCTGCGTCTAGCGACCCACGGCGGACGGGCCAATGCGCATATGCTCATATGGGGGGCTCCACGCAGTGAGTAATCCCCCAGATCCAAAGGATGGCGCTCTTCTTCCCCACGTCTAAAGGACGGGATTCTTGTTCCCCATATCCTGAGAGGGGTTTTTGTTATTACTTAGACCGCGCGGAACACAGGAACACAGGAAGGAAGGAAAGAAGGAACACACCTCCCACCCTCAGAATTAGGCTGACAGCGCCGAACCCATCATCAGGTCACCTCCTCCCCTCCTCCTTCTCTTCCCCATCCCACTCAGAGTATGATGATGATGGTTATGATGCTGATGGATGGTGGCGATGATGATGGTGATGATGATAATGGTGATGATGGTGATGATGATGCTGCTGATGACGCTGATAATTATACTGATACTGATGATGCGAATGCCAATTCTGATGCTGATGACGACGACGACGATGCTGATGATGATGATGATGATGATGATGATGATGATGATGATGTTGATGCTGATGGTGGTGGTGGTGATGATTATGATGATGTTGCTGCTGCTGATGATGATGATGATGATGATGATGATGATGATGCTGATGATGATGATGGTGATGATGATGGCGGGGCAAATTCCGAGGATGTCTCGAGCGAGGCGCGGGCTTCAGAACCCCCAAGGTGGAGTCGCCAGGGGGTATTGCACGGCTTCCGTTCGCGCCAAAATGGCGGGGATGTCTCGAGCGGTTTGCCTGTTCTGGTTCTCAGCATCCTCCGCTTTCGGAGCAGATTTGGAGGATGTCTCGAGCGAGGCGCGGATTTCAGCACCCCCAAGGGGGAGCCGCCAGGGGGTATTGCATTCCTCTGTCGCTCCAAAATGGCGGGGATGTCTCGAGCGGGGTGCCTGAGTCGGTGCTCAACATCCTCGGCTTTCGGAGCAGATCCGGAAGATTTCTCGAGCGAGGCACTCATTGTCGCCTCCATTTAGGGTCAACTTCTGAGGATGTCTCGAGCGGTTTGCTTATTTTGCTGGCCAGATTCGTGGGCACGGGTTCTCTTCAGGATGCCACAAGAGGCCAGAGGAGGCTCCAGGAGGCCACAGGACGTACCAGGAGGTCTCAGGATGTTACAGGAGGCTACAGGAGGCTCCAAGAGGCCCCAGGCGGCCCCAAGAGGATCCAGAAGGCTCCAGGAGGCTCCAGGATGCTCCAGGATGCCACAGGAGGTCGAGGTCACATACGGCCACACGAGGCTACAGGAGGCCACAGGAAGCGCCAGAAGGCATCAGGAGGCCCCGGAAGGCACCAGGGGGCCCCAAGAGTCCCCAGGAGCAGGAGGCATTAGAAGGCCACAGGAGTGGCTCCAATCCCATGTCTTGTACGTCTGGTCCTATAGATGGTGCTTCCCCTGGAGCACGAATCCTCTGTGTTTTGTGTATGTTTCTATAGATTCGGCCTCCCCTGGGGCACGAGTCCTTGGTGCTTTACGTGTGTTCCTATAGATTGCCCTTCTCCTGCGGCTCCAATCCGTAGTGTTTTTGTACGTCTGTTCCTATAGATTGGGCCTCTCTTGGGGCGCCTGGGGAGGAAGCAGGAACCCCCAAGAGGCCACAGAAGGCCCCAAGAGGCTCCAGGAGGCCCCAGGAAGCCCCAGAAGTTTTCAGGAGGCTCCAGGGGGCCCCAGGATCATGCGCAGAGACGCGCTCGCACTACTGAGACTGATTCACACTCCAACTCATTCACAGTTAGATTCACTCCCCGACCGTCAATATTAAGTCACTGAATATTCGAACACTCTTGCGTCTGGACACTCACGGCGGACAGGTCCATGCTACTAGATGTACATATGGGGAGCTCCACGGAGTGAGTAATTATTATTCCTACCGCGCCGAGGCGGTCCACTCACCTCCCTCCTCCTTCTGTTCCCCACCCAGAGTTACACTATGATGGTATGGTATGTTATGAAGTGCTGGTATGGCATGGTATGGTATGCTATGGTATGGAGTGTACGTGTGACCTGCTACGCAATGCTATATTATGTTACGTCATGGTAGGTGCTGCGATGCTACGTTACGTTTTGACGTGTTACGTTTTTTGTTCGAGATGATGTTGGTGATGCTGACGATGATGATGCAGATGCTGATGGTGATAATGCTGGTGGAGGTGCTGATGGTGATGATGATGGCGGAGCAAATTCTGAGGGTGTCTCGAGCGAGGCGCGGTTTCCAGCACCCCCAAGGGGGAGCCGCCAGTGGGTACTGCAGTCTTCTGTTCGCACCAAAATGGCGGGAACGGCTCGAGCGGCTTGCCTGTTTTTGCCCCAACATCATCCGCTTTCGGAGCAGGTTTGGTGGATGTCTCGTGCGAGGCTCTCGTTTTCGCCCCCAAGGGGGCCCGCCAGGGGGTGTCGCACTCCTCCGTTCACGCCCACATGGCGGGGATGTCTCCTGTTTGTTGCCTCAACGTCTTCCGTAGCCGGAGCAGTTTTGGAGGATGGTTCGTGCGAGGCGCTGGCTTTCGCACCCCAGGGGATTCGATTTTGAGGATGTCTGGGGCGGTGTTCCTGCTGTGGTGGTCAAGCCCGTTTGCTCACTTACCGCTCACACTCAGACTCACCCACCCTCACACCCATTCGTAGTCAGATTTAATCGTACTCAGACCCACTCAGACTCAGTTTCGTATTCATCATACTCATACTCGGACGCACTCACACTCAGAATGACTAAACATTCAGAATCACTCACACGCAGGCCCACCCACCCTCAGAATCACTCGTAGCCAGACCCACTCCAGATAAGGGGGATGTCACTGAATTCGTCGCTGTCGCCGTCGTCGTTGCCGCGCCCGTCGTCCACGCCGTCTCGCTCTCACACCCAGATGATCACAGACAGAGCTCTTCAGCGAGACGCGACAGGAGTATGAGATGCACATTTGGGGAGCTCCACGCAGTGAATACGTATTACTCTGATCGCGCCAGCTTCCTCATACACACACACCCTCTCTCCTCCTCCTCATCTTCCTCTTCATGTTATGTTATACTATGGTATATTACGGTATGATGTAATATGATATGACATGATTTGTTGTGTTATGTTATGTTACGTTGTGGTATGTCGCGTTATGTTGTGCTATGTTCTGTTTTACTAGATGCTGTTAACTCAATATCCAGAGGTCTTGTTGTTGTTACTCGGATAGCGCCGGCTTCTCACATCCCTCCGTCTCTTCCCTCGCATGGCAGTTATGATGTACCATGGTGTGTTATGATATTGTTTGACATGGTATGATGTCTTAAGTGTATGCTATACTATGGTGTGTGGCTATACCACGGTATGGTATGCATGTCATGACATGGCTGTGCTATGCTATCGGGTGGTATGATCTGCCATGGTATGATATACCATTACGTTATGCAGCACTGTACTATGCTATGGTATGGTGCATTATGTTATGTTGTGATGATGTCGGTGACAATGATGGTGGTAATGATGCTGGTGATGACGATGAGGATGATGCTGTTGCTGATCATGATGATGTAGATGATGATGGCGGAGCAAAGTCTGAGGATGCCTCGAGCGAGGCGAGGGTTTCAGCATCCCCATGGGGAAGCCGACAAGGGGTATTGCACTCCTCCGTTCGCGCCAAAGCTGTGGGGATGTCTCGAGCGGCTTGCCTGTTGCAAGACGCAGCGTCCCCCGCTTCGGGAGCAGATTTTGAGGATGTCCCGAGCGAGGCGCCCATGTTCGCCCCCAACGGGGGCCAGAGTTTGAGGATGTCTCGAGCGGTTCGCAGATTTTGCTCGCCAGGCTCGTGGGCACGGATCCCTGTCAGGATGCCGCAGGAGGTTCCAGCAGGCTCCAGGTCCAGGAGGCCACAGGAGGTACCAGGAGGTATCAGGATGCCACAGGAGGCTCCAAGAGGCTCCAGGAGGCCTCAGGAGGCCCCAAGGGGGTCTAGGAGGCCCCAAGAGGGTCCAAGAGGCCCCAGGTGTTTTTGTTTTTTCCTATATCCCTAGGGTGGGTCTCGTACTATTGCTCCGACCGCGCCAATTTCCTCACATACGCCCTCCCTCGTCCTTCTCGTGTTCTGTTGTGCTATGGTATGAAGTGCGATTTCCCCATATCCAGCGGATGGGGTTCTTGCTATTACTCCGACCGCGACGACTCCTCACCTCCTTCCTTAGCTTCCTTATCATGTTATGTTATGCCATGCTGTATTATGCTGTGGTATGCGCTGCTAGGTTATGTTATGTTATGTTATGGTATGGTATGTGTTTGTCCCCACATCCAAAGGGGCCCCAGGAGGCTCCTGGAGGCCCCAGGAGGCCACACGAGGCCCGAGGAGGCCACAGGAAGCCCCAAGAGGCCTCAGGAGGCCCCAAGAGGCTCCATCCAGGAGGCCCCAGGAAGCCCCAGGAGGCTTCAAAAAGCCCCAGGAGGCCCCAGGCTCATGCGCAGAGACGCACTAATACTACTGAGACTCATTAACACTCCAACTCATTCGCAGTTAGTCCCAGCCCGTCAATATTCACGACAACTCTTGCGTATAGACACTCGCAGCGGACAGGTCCATGCTAATAGATGCACATATGGGGAGCTCCACGCAGCGATTAATTTTCGCAACTGTCAGAATTGCAAAGTCAAAGGGAAAGGACGAGAACGAGGAAGGAGGATGGGGGGAAGGCTCCTTGTTTCAAGCTCTGTTGAAATACATTTGGCCGCGCCGAAGCCGTCCTTTAGGCTGAGGCCAGCGCCACAACTTTTTGCAGGCTGCTGTGCACCACTGGGCCAACGCACTGCCCCGACGCGCAGCTAAGCAACAAAAAACATAGGCGCTTCGTCAGGCTACCCTGGGTTTCTTCGCTCCGCGCGCTGCGCGGTGACGTCCCGCGGCCGTTGAAGAAGCTGGTGCGTTCAGGGTGCTCCGGGCTCCCCCTCAGGTGCACCTCGCGCGCGGGTTTTAGTGTTGGGTTTCTTGCGAGGGTTTGTTGCGGCGGCGCCCGCACTGTATTCTGCCGCCCAGCAGTTGGCCAAGTTGTCGAGTGGGAGTCGTCACATCGTGGACGGCGATCGTAAGGTTTCGTGTCAGGCAGGGTACATGGCCGCCAAGGTCTGCAGCAGAGCTGAGCTCCGCAAGCGGGGTCGGGCGTGAGCTGTTGCCGGGGTCTTCTGGTAACCGCTATGGTCGCACGATCCGTAACCCCGTGACTCCCACATCGCTCGCGCCGTAAAAGGGCCGTGGGAGCAGCGCGCTCTCTGGGGCTCCCTGGCGCCGAGGCGTTGTGCAGGGGCGCCCCTCCCCGGGAGCCTCCATGGCCCAGGGGCCCCCTCGGGCCCAGGCGAGGCCACTCTGCCCCGCGGCCTGTGCCCCTCCGTGGCTCCACCCCCCCCTCTGGGGCCCTCCGGGGCCTGCGGGGCCTGCGGCCAGGAGCGCCTGCTGGGCGTGCCGCGCCCCTCTGCTCCGGCCCGCCGCGCTGCGGCGCGGCACGCCGCCCGCGCTCCGGCCTCCAGGCGTCAATGTCCCGAGCTCGTCTCTCGGCCTCCCGTCCCGCGGGGCGGAGCGACGCGCCATCTGTTCGGAGGGCAGCGCGTGTCGCCGGGGCCGCCGCCGCGGCATGCCAGGCAGCGGTTCGTGGCACCACGATCCAGCATGATTCACGCTGTGGGTCTGCCCACGTGCGTATGCAAGCGGGTCGGCCACCTTTCAGATGACGTGTGGGCGAATGACGTGGCTGGTGGCTTCGTTCTTTGGTTGATGGTATGTGTTTCGTCTTGCCATCTCGATTATTTCGCAGTGGTTCACCCGCACCCCAGAACACGCAGTGTGAAGATGTAGGAAGACGATTTGTCAGGTTGCTTTGCAACAAGTCCGTATCCGCTGAGACTCGTGTGTCATCTCTCAGGGCATCGATGATATTATATGAGGTCGCTTGTACTTGCGCCATGCCACTTCGATTATTTTGAAGCAGCTTGTAGGCAGACGATTTGACCAGTGGCTTCGCCACGAGTCGTTGTCCGCTGGAACGTGTTCCACCTCTCTGGGGCACTGGTTCAGGAGCGCCTGGTAACGTTCGATGACGGTCTGTGAGGTCGCAGGTACAGTGGAGGCCCATAGAAACACCTTGCTTGCCTTCAGGGTGCCATGAGTTTCTTGGATTTCGATGGTTTTTGCGATGGAAGGCGTGACGCTCCCACGCCAAAAGTCGTCGGACGTCCTGGGGTCTCAGGGTTGGGTTTCTTGTGGGAGGTTTCTTGTGGCCGTGCCCCCACTGTATGTGCCTCGTCTTGCCCTCTCGACCGTGCTGCCGCGGCCCACCTGCACCTGGAGGGTTTCTCCGAAGGGGTTAGGCAGCCCGTCCTCCTCCTCCTCCACCTCCTCCTCCTCATCCTTCTCCTCCTCCTCCTCCTTCTCCTCCTCCACCTTCTCCTCCTCCCTCCCCCCTCTCCCCTCCTCCCCTCCCCCTCCCCCTCCCCTCCCCCTCCCCCTCCCTCCTCCTCCTCCTCCTCCTCTCCTCCTCCTCTCCTCCTCCTCCTCCTCCTCCTCCTCCTCCTCCTCCTCCCTCCCCCTCTCCTCCCTCCTCCTCCTCTCCTCCTCTCCTCCTCCTCCTCCCTCCTCCTCCTCCCCTCCTCCTCCCTCCCTCCCTCCTACTCCTCCTCTCCTCCTCCCCCTCCTCCGCCTCCTCCTCCCCCTCCCCCTCCTCCTCCTCCTCCTCCTCCTCCTCCTCCTCCTCCTCCTCCTCCTCCTCCTCCTCCTCCTCCTCCTCCTCCTCCTCCTCCTCCTCCCCCTCCCCCTCCCCCTCCTCGCCCTCCCCTCCTCGGGTCGCCTACGGCCCCAGGGAAAACCGTGCACCTGCACCCCGAGAGCAGGCCCAGTGCGCGCAGTGGGGCCGCAAGAGCTCTTCTCCGGAGGCCCGTGGCCCGTGGCCCTTGCCGCACCGTGGACTTTGGCATTGCTCGGACGTGTGCATCTTTCCTTCGGCGAGGACCATCGAGGAGCATCCTTGATAATTTAGCGAAAAAGCCACGCACGAAACCGAGAAAAGCACAGGGAATGGACGTCCGAGCGATGGCCAGGGACCCCCCCGGCAGCGCCCCAATTTTGACGCGGCCGTCGAGCGCGCGGCCTCTCGACTCTCGATTTAAGTCGGGCATGTCCCTCTACAGGAGGCATCTTCAAACATAGTCATAAAACAGTATGGGGACGACTCTTCTCATATATTTGGACTATTTGACTGGTTGGGGGTATGTTTGGAGTATTTTTGATCTTTCGTCCAAAATCTGGACATGCCCGACCTAACTCTCGATCCTTCCTCACCTCGTCTTCTGCGCCCAATCCCTCCCATCGAGAATAAAAGGGCCCCTAACCCTAATAACACAGTGAAGGCGTGGCTTCACTTGGGTCCTCGTCTTTTCACTGGGGGTAGAATTGGCGGGTGGTTTGGTCAGATGCATCTGCAGAAAAAGGCCCCCCGATCCCTGATGTTTCTGGCCCTCCTAAATGAGGTCTCCTTCGAAAGGGTGAGGGGCTCTTTTATGACTCACCGTCTTCCCCCAATTCACTCGCATATCATCCTTCTGCGGCTCCCCGGGCTCAGGATGCTCCACGCAGGGAAATCGCCTCACGAGCGCCGGCTTCACGGCCGAGTCCAACGTCTGCGGAGTCAGGCATCCATCTCGCCCCACGCCTCTGTGCGTCCCGTCCCACGCCTCCCTTCCTCCGTCGGCTTGTCCCTCCGTCTCCTTCCTCTGACCCTCGTCTCCTCCCCTGGTGTAGCGAGAGGTTGCTGTGCGCTATGCGCGACGTCGGGAGCAGGGCAACCCTATCTCAGCAGGTGTCCTGGACGATTCTCTCCATTGAACTCCCGAGGGGTGCGGGTGTCGGGAGACCTCATGGCACCGACTCGTCCTTGCACGAAGGGAGGAGGCCGAATGGTCATTCACTGTCCCTGGGTGCGTGGCTGACGTGGAGTTCCGCTGCGCGGATTCTGCCTGGTGGAGAGTGCTAGTTTCTCCACATCCTAGGCGGGGTTCTTGTTTTCTCCCTGGGCACCCCGCGCAGAAACCTTCTCACCCCCTCTCCTCTCGCGTCCTCCTTCACTGATCATCCTCCTCGTCATCAGCATCAGCATCATCATCATCATCATCATCATCATCATCATCATCATCATCATCATCATCATCATTGTCATCATCAGCAGCATCATCAGCATCGTCATCATCATCACTACCATCATCGTCATCAACACCAGCATCGCCATCATCATAGTCATCATCATCATCATCATCATCATCATCATCATCATCATCATCATCATCATCATCACCATCGCCACCATCGCCACCATCGTTGACATCATCAGCAGCATCATCAGCATCAGCATCAGCATCATCATCATAATCATTTCCATCATCATCATCATCAGCAGCAGCATCATCATTGTTATCACAATCATCAGTTTCATCCTCGTCCTCGTCCTGAACCCTGATCCTCCCTCTTCGTGCTCCTCCTCCGCCTCCTCCGCCTCCTCCGCCTCCTCCTCCTCCTCCTCCTCATGCTCCGCCTCCTCATCCTCCCTCCTCTTGATCCTCCTCCTCGTCTCCTCCTCCCTTTCATCATCATCATCATCATCATCATCATCATCATCATCATCATCATCATCATCATCATCATCATCATCATCATCATGATCATCATCATCGTTCGCATCCTCTTCCTCAGCATCACCATTATCCTCATTATCATCATCACCAACATCAGCAGCAGCATCATCATCGTCGTTATCATCATCACTACCACCATCGTCATCATCATCACCAGCATCGCCATCATCATAGTAATCTTCATCATCATCACCATCGTCACCATCATCGGCATCATCATCATCAGCATCATCATCAGCAGCATCATCATCATCATGACCATCATTCTCATCATCACAATAATCAACATACTCATCACCATCACCATCATCACCATCATCATCACCATCATCAGTTTCTTCCTCATCATCCTCATCCTCGTCCTCGTCCTTGTCCTAACCCGCATCCTCCCTCCTGGTGCTCCTCCCCCGCCTCCTCCTCCTCCTCCGCGTTCTCCTCCTCCTTTTCATCATCGTTATCATCATCCTCATCAGCATCATCATTATCATCATCAGCATCATCAGTATCATCATCATCAGCAGCATCATCATCTTCATCAGCATCACTACCACCATCGTCATCATCATCACCAGCATCGCCATTATATGATCATCTTCATCATCATCATCATCGTCACCATCATCGGCATCATCATCCGCATCGTCGTCATCATAATCATCACCATCATCAGTTTCATCCTCATCCTCGTCCTCGTCCTAGCCCTCATTCTCCCTCCTCGTGCTCCTCCTCCGCCTCATCCGCCTCCTCATCCTCCTCGTCGTCCTCCTCTTGCTCCACCTCCTCCTCCTCCTGCATTTCATCATCATCATCATCATCAGCATCATCCTCATCGTCCTCATCCTCCTTATCCTAATCATCATTATCACCGTCATTATCATCGTAAGCATCATCATCATCATCATTATCATCATCATCATCATCATCATCATAATCATCAGTTGCATCCTCATCATTATCATCATCATCAACATTATTATTATCAGTCATGTTTTATTTCCATGATTCCGATTATTAGTATTATTAGTATGCTTAGTATTATTACTATTACGATTATTATCAGCATCATCAGCAGCATCATCATCATCCTCGTCCTCGTCCTTCCCCTCATCCTCCCTCCTCGTGCTCCTCCTCCGCCTCCTCCACCTTATCCTCCATGTCGTCTTCCTCCTCCTCCTCCTCCTACTCACCTTCTCCTTCTCCTCCTCCTCCTCCCTTTCATCATCACCATCCTCCTCATCCTCATCATCCTCATCCTCACCATCATCCTCCTCATCATCATCATCATCATAGCCATTTTGGCTCTAGCATGTGCTCGGTCGAGGGCCATCGGGCGCCCGTGCGCCCCCCGCCGTTTCAGCCTCTGTTATTTTTTTCGCTCGGATTGTCTGTGCTGCGAGGCTGCGATGGATCGCGGATCAACTCGCTCAAGGGCGCCAAGGTCGAGCTCGACTCAATTCGCATCGTGCTAGGGTCATATTCCACTTCGTTCTCCTGCCGTACTGGGACGTTGGTATGCTCAATAGTTTTGCGACCTTACTCATCCAGTCCATGCTCACCTCGCTTCAGGATGCCATTGTTGTGGACCACGGGCGCTGCTCGTCATCTGGAGAATCCCATGTCTCGATATCGATGCGGCGTGCTCCACGTGCTCACGTTCGTGGCGACGCTGATGCCGACCTTCCTGGAGGTGGAGGTCAATATGCAGAACCTGATGCACGTTCCGGAGGCGGTCTACCTGAAGGTGCCGATCATGCTGATCGGGTGCCTGCTGATCCCTGTGAAGGTGCCGGAGCCGACCGTCGTAGATACGACCGTCGTGCTGGCGCCGACCATCATCTGGAAGATCTTCGCGGAGGTGAAGGAGCTGACGGTCGCGGAGGTGCTCGAGCCGACCTTCGTGGAGAAGACCTTCGTACTGGTGCCGACCGTCGTGGAGACGATTTTCGTGGAGACGACCGTCCTGGAGATGCTGGTGCCGACCGTCGTGGAGAAGATCTTTGTGGCGGTGCTGGAGCTGGCCGTCGTGGACGCGACCTCCGTGCTGGTGCCGACCGTTGTGGAGACGACCTTTGTGAAGATGACAGTCGTGGAGGTGCGGGTGCCGACCTTCGTGGAGACGACCCTCGTGCTGGTGCCGACCGCCGTGGAGACGTTCCTCGTGGAGACGACCGTCATGGTGGCGCTGGTGCCGACCCTCGTGGAGACGACCGTCGTGGAGACGAACTTTGTGGAGCTGACCTACGTGGTGCCGACCTTTGTGGCGTCGAACGTCGTGGAGTCGACCCTCGTAAAGACGATCTTCGCGAAGACGTCCTTCGTGCAGATGACCTTCGTGGTGATGGCACTCGTGGAGGCGGCCTTCGCGGTGACGGCCGCAGTGGCGGCGACCGTCATGGAGACGACCTTCGTGCTGGTGCCGACCGTTGTGGAGATGGTGATGCCGGCCGTCCTGGAGACGATCTTCGTGGAGGTGCTGTGCTGAAGCCGACCTTTGTGGTGAAGACCGTCATGCTGGTGCTGATCGTCGTGGCGACTACCGTCGTGGAGACGGCCTCCAACGTGCTGCTGCTGACCTTTGTGATGGTGCCGACTGTCGTGGAGAAGATGTTCCTCTTCCGGAGCCTGTCCATCCTGATCGTCGGCCTGGCGACCTCGTGCGTGATCCGGTTTGTGGCGGTGGCGCTCCTCCCTCCGGGTCGCCGCCCCGCAAGAAGGCGCGTGAAGAGGGCGGCGATGACGACGATGCGATGTCCGAGACCCCTGGAGGTACGCACAGTTGCATGTCATCTGATGCCCCAGTTTTTCCAAGACTCGCCGCGTCTAGCTCTGCCGAGGTTGCCCCCGAGCGTTCCTCAGCGGCGTCTTTCGAGTTTCTTGAGGGTCTGCTGCCCGCTAGTCTGAGTCAGGAAGATAAGGTCATCAACGCGCTGTTGCGAAAACCGTGCGCTGCTTCCAATGTCATGGGTTCCTTTGAAGCGCTCTCCAGATACTTTGCTGGGCGTGAGAGTATTCTGCAGCCATCTCTGTCGGAGCCTCGGGCTCCCTCCGCTGTCATGGAAAGCCATATGTCAGAAAGCTGCGTACCATGCCGCCTGCGAGAGCCCCGACATCCAGACCGACGCCTACGAACTTCTACTTACGCTCAAAGACACGCCAGATTCAGAGCCTGGGAGAGGAGAAAATCATCGTCATCATCATCATCGACATCATCATCATCATCATCATCATCATCGTGATCATTATATTCATTAGCATCATCATCAGCAGCAGCATCGTCATCATCATCATCACTACCACCATCGTCATTATCATCGCCAGCATCGCCATCAGCATCGTCATCGCCATTATCATCACCATCGTCACCATCATCGGCATCATCATCATCATCAGCGTCATCATCAGCATCAACATCAACATCGCCATCATCATAATCATCACCGTCATCACCATTTTCACCATCATCAGTCACATCCTCATCCTCGCCCTCGCCCTGAACCATCATCATGTCTCCTGGTGTTCCTCCTCCGCCTCCTCCGCCGCCTCCTCATCCTCCTTATGGTCGTCGTCCTCCTCCTCCTCCTTCTCATCATCCTCATCACCATTACCGTCAGCATCCTCATCATCATCATCACCATCACCACCATCATCATCATCACCACCATCATCCTCATCATCAGCATCATCATCATCAGCGTCATCATTATCATACGGGCGGGCTCAAGTGTGGCCTCCTCGCTCGTGCCGCCGCGCCTGCCCCCCAGCACCTCGCCGCGCCGTGCTGCCAGCAGTGCGCTGTTGCCCCCGCTGCCGCTGCCGCGTGGCGATCCGCCGTGCGCAGCGGCGCGCACTTCGAGCAGGACCTGTCCTCCTCCTCCTCCTCCTCCTCCTCCTCCTCCTCCTCCTCCTCCTCCTCCTCTCCCGTCGTCCTCCTCCTCCTCCTCCTCCTCCTCCTCCTCCTCATCGTCCTCCTCCTCTCCCGTCCCCCCCTCCCTTCTGCAAGGCCGCCCCGGGCCTTTTTCGCCCCCCCCAGGTTCCAGGACTTCGAGCAGACTTGGACTGCCCCAAAATGGAGTATCCCGTCGATTCTGCAAAAAAACAAGCAGATTGTTCCGCAGATTCGCCGGGCACTCCGCGACTTTGTTCGCAGATTCGACGGGAATGAATATTCTGGAGTACATTGATTCTGCAGCTGAGCCCCTCCTACTTGAGTATTTGCGATCGCTGCTGGTGGCGTCGCCCGTCGCGGAGGTCTGGGCGAAGGCGGACTTCGTGCAGGCCAGGACTGTGTACCTGAACCTTGTTTTGCTGGACACTTCAGCTGTGTTCCGTTACTCGTCTTGGCCGGGAGGCACAGGACAAAAAGGCAGAGCAGAACGGAAAAGCCAAAACGAACACAAAACGTCAGGCGAACAGAACCATGCACATACACCGATTCTGGCCAGGCCCTCCTGGGCCCAGGATCGGTGCATATGCTTTCCTGGCCAAGGCAGGAGGGCGTATGCACCGATCCTGGGCTCAGGATGGGCCTGGCCAGAATCGGTGTATGTGCATAGTTCTCTTTCCTCTGAAACGAAGGTGCAGGGCCGCCCTGGTGCAGGCGAGGGAGGCGAGGGCACCTGTTCGAGGTGGGGAGGAAGAGAAGGAGGAGGAAAAGGGAGGAGGAGGAGGAGGAGGAGGAGGAGGAGGAGGAGGAGGAGGAGGAGGAGGAGGAGGAGCACGTCCAGGTCCAGCCATGGCGCACGTCCAGGTCCAGGCCCCGGTGTACGTCCAGGCCCAGCCCTGCTGCAGGCCGCGTGCCGGGCGCCCTCGCGGCCCGCGGCCGCCCCTCGGCGCGGGGCCCTGCCCTGCCCTGCCCGGCCTCGCTGCCGCCGGCCCCGTGGGCGCCGGGGCGGCCGCGGTTGCGGGGAGCACGCGCGCACGCACGCGCCCGGGCCGCTGCGGCCTTGACCGCGCCTGCCCAAGCGCGCCCCTCTGCTCGTCCGCCCCCTGCCCGTACTCGTACTCGCACTCGTACCCGTACTCGTTCGCATCGGCCGGGTCCCTCTCGCTCTCTGCCTCCTTCCCCGCCGCGGTCGGCGGGCAGGCGGCCCAGGACGGCGCCGCCGGCCGCTGCGGCCTTGCCCGCGCCTGCCCAAAGGCGCCGCCGACGGGGCGCGTGGCATGCGCTCTGCACGAGCGAGATGGGCACGGAAAGAATGGGTACAATGCCAACAGCAGTTCCTGTTCATTTTGAGCCGGACTCGCTGTCCGCGCCGCCGCGGCTTGTGTCCATTCGAGACAGAAGGCCGCCTGCCCAACAGCGGCCGCTGTTGGTTTTGGACAGCATTTGTTGTTGGGCATTGTACCCGTTTTTTCCCTACACATTTCGGGCGTCCAAACAAGCGCGCCCCCGACGGGGCGCGTGGCATGCGCGGCCTCTGTCGGCAACTGCGCTGACGCGGATTTGTCCCACGCGCCCAACAACAAAAAGCGCCCTGAACAGGTTGGTGCATAGTCGCACGCCTCCCAGGGTCGCGTTCGGATGCTGCTGGGGGGGACCCAGGCCAAGAAGCACCCTGCTCGCCTCCAGGGTGCCCTGGATTTCTTGGGTTTCGATGGTTTTGCGAATGGCAGCGTGACCTTCCAGCACCAAGAACCAGAGGGACGCCCTGGGGTGTCAGGGTTGGGCTTCCTGTGGAAGGTTTCTTGTGGACTGGCCTCCTCCGTACTGCTGGGCCGATGCAGTGTCTGGGCCTTCTGCCGTGCGCTGGCGTCGTGGCGCCTGTGCCGTGCGTGCGGGCGGCCGCATCATGGGCCCGGGCGCCGCCGCCATCGCGTCTCCCCTTGGCGAGTTCGTCGGCGAGGTGTCGGGCGTGGTCCACTGGCGCCTGTCGTGCGGCTCAGCCCTGCTGGTGCCTTCGGCGTGGCCGCCGAGGTGGGCACGGCGCTGCAGCGGTACGGCGTCCACCTCGTCCTGTGCCGCATGCCGGGCGTGAGCATGGCGGGGTCGTTCGGCGCTCACTTCTTCGAGGAGCCAGCGGCGACCTTCCTCGGGCTTACCACGCTGGCGCGGCATGCTGTCGCTCTGAAGTTCCACGTCTGGAGCGTCGTCTGGAGCGTCATCTTTGGTGGGGTGCGGTTGCGGCGGTGATGTTGGTTGTTGCCTTTTGGGCGTCCAGCGGCTGCGTCGTTCACCTCCTCTGCATCTTCGTCTACGGCGTCGTGGTGTCGGGGTTCGTTGTCGGCATGCGCGTCGTGAAGGGCGTGCGCATCGGCCAGGCCTCATGTGAGACTCAGCGCAGGCGTTCTTTCGGCTCCGAGGGCGAGCCTCCAAGCGAGCGCCAGCAGCGCACGCCGCCCTTTTCTGCTGCCGCTTCTTTCCCCCCCCCCCTTCCCGTCGCAGAGCTGCATCAGCAGCCGCGGAAAAAGAGCGCCCCCCTGCTGCTGTCACGGGGGCCGTCCGTGCTGCGCCCCGCGCGCACCGCTGCAGCGTCTTTCCCGCCAGTGGGCTGCAAGACCGACGACGCGCGTCGGCCTGTTTGCGCGGGAGCGCTGGCACGAGGACTCGTGCACGCCGAGGGGCCGGCACGGCGGTGAGTTCTCCCTCGCCCGTGTTGGCCGGGATCGCCTCGGCGTGGGCCGTGGGCTCGGGCAGGCGGGCGCGTGAAGCCGCGCGGGCATGCGCGCGGGGCATTCGCGTGCCACTCGGCCGTGGCTCATCGGGCTGGCCTGGCGGACCGCGTGGCGACGAAGGTCCCGATCATCACCATCACCCTCCTCCTTCTCATCCTCCTCCTCATCATCATCATCATTCTTACCATCATCACGATCATCGTGACCATCCTCATCAAAATCACCGTCATAATCATAATCAACGTCATCATCATTATCAGCATCAGCATCATCAGCATCATCATCATCATCATCATCATCACAATCACCGTCACCATCGTCATCATAATCACTGTCCGCATCGTCATCATCATCATCATCATCATCATCATCATCATCATCATCATCATCATCATTATCATCATCAGCAGCGTCATCACCACCGTCATCATCATCAGCATCAATGCGCACGCTCGCACACGCATGCGCACCCACTCATACACTCACACATTAATATTGAAGAAGTCTGGAGCGGGAGACTCGTCTGTGAGTGAATCGCGAGGAAGTCTCGAGCGGGATCCCTTCCCGTTTGGGGTCCCCACCTCATGTTGCTAGTCAGAGGCGGTCATCGGAACACCGTGTACAAGCACACGTTTGGTGTTTTGTTCCTGAGCCAATTGACAGGATATCTCGGGCGTTCTCTTGTCTGTGAGTGAATGGCGAGGAGGTCTCGAGTGGGGGCCCCGTCCTATGGGGTCCCCACACGTTGCGTGGGCAAGCCAGGGCGGCCATCGGAATTCCGCGTGAAAGCACAGGTTCCGTGACACCTAGAAGCCTGAATGGCGAGGAAGTTTTGAGCGGGAGCTTCGTTCCTAAGCCAATTGACACGGTTGACGCGGGCGCTCTCTCGTTTGTGATTAAATCGCGAGGAAGTCTCGAGCGGGAATCCCTCCTTATGAGGTCCCCACCTCACGTTGGTAACCTGAGGCGGCCACCGTAGCACCGTGTGCAAAAAACACTGAGGCGGACGCCGCAACACCGTGACAATGCCGACATCCTCGCCCTTGTGGTCGCCTACGCGTCCGTATGAGTACTACATCGGATCTTGAGTCCCGTGCGATTGCGGGTGCTTCCGTAGTAACACGCGCATGCCGCCGACATTTCTTCGTCAGTGCATGTGATCACACATGCGTACTAGGGCATCCAAGGCTTCTCTCACAGATCGTTGGGCGCATACGTTTTCCAGGATATCGGCAGAAGCGTCAGGACCCCGAATATAATCTTTGATTCGCGGGTCGAGAGCGC
Organism: Prorocentrum cordatum; assembly: GCA_963575745.1. Lineage (NCBI taxonomy): Eukaryota > Dinophyceae > Prorocentrales > Prorocentraceae > Prorocentrum > Prorocentrum cordatum. The sequence continues at coordinate 142,535 of CAUYUJ010019646.1, forward strand.
ACCTCTCAAGACCCCCGAATACAACTTGTACATCAAAACTTGCCAGTGCTGGCGTGCATACGAAGATTTAGACGGGTCTGTATGTTGAGCTTGCCAGTATCGCAATTCCCGTTTTCTGGGAGGTGGACGGGAAGCTTGGTGCGACTATGCGGACATTCATTGGGTGCTTGTTCGACTTCGCATTGCTCCCTGAGCCAGTGGTGGAATCACAGCGAATACCGAATGACGGGGTGCACGAGCACAGAGACCACTCGGCGGAGAAACGAATAACCGCCTTACCCGAATACCAGACGATGCAACGAATGAGCACGAACGAAATAGCGAATACAGCAACGATCCACATGCCGTCATGTGAACTGGTTCACATGGGGGCCGGAATCCACGTCGGACAGGGACATAGAAAGAAGAGAGCCGGGGGAGTTTGCGGAGGACGTGGAGTATGAGGCGTGAGGTGGGGGGAGAAGGACGAGGAAGGGAATGAGGAAGTGAACGAGGAGGAGGAGGAGGAAGATCACGAAGAAGCAAAGGAAGAGGAGGAGCAGGAGGAGGAGAACAGCGGACAGTATCATGGAAGGGAGGAGAAAGAGGGAGAGGAAGACGCAGAGGAGGAAGAGGAGGAGGGGGAGGAGGAGGAGGAGGAGGAGGAGGAGGAGGAGGAGGAGGAGGAGGAACTGGGCATCCTCGCATCCCCACGGCTAGCAGGAATTGTGGACAAGGTGAAGGAGCAAACGAAGGAGGTGGGGAGGAGAAATGACCTAGAGCTGCGCTTTCTACTCCAGGTCTGTCGGCAAGCTCGACTTGCACGGCCGCCCACAGACTTCGTGGACGAGGCTAGTGGCAACCGCGCCAGCGGGCAGCACTGTGCTGCAGCTGGAGGAGCCAGGGTGTTCGAGGGGACGAAGGGCAACTTGTCCCTTCTATTCGAGTTGACTTTGGATCCAGTCGTGGTGGGAACTCGCTACGGCCATTTTCGTTTTTTCGAGTTCTAGGAACTGCACAGATCGACCTGTCTCGAGAACTCTTGCACGAAGATGGGTTCGATAGTCGGTTTGTTTCGAGACGCCTCGTCGTTACGGTTAAGATCTGCCTCGGAATCTTGGTCACGCCACGCTCCAGGACACGTTTGGGAAAATGGGGAGGGCGGACGGCAACTTTGTTTCGCCCCCCGCGTTCAGACGAGACAGGTGCCAGATCTGCGACTGGTGCGCGCGTTCCTCCTGCAGGATCTTGTTGAGCTCTATGACCTCCAGCGCGGGTGTTTACCCTTCCTCGGCCTCCGAGCTTTGGCAGACGGTTCAGTCCGGTTCCACAAGACGGGGGACCTTGGCACTTCCTCGTATCTTTTGGTTTCCGCATCTGTTGCCCTTTCTATAGCATCCGCAGTTTTACCATGCAACCTGCCCCCCCCCAAAAAAAGTACGATCTCAGCGCGACCCCGATAATGGTTATCTCTCTTGCCCAAGGCGCTTGGGCAGGCAAGACTCACTGGGGTAAGACAAACAGGACACCAACGCAACAACCAAGAACTGGCCAAGGTAAGTCAAAAACAAGCCATCGCAATGCACACACAAGATGGAAGTAGCACGCAGCATGATGTGGGCAACCTGCCCGCATCCTCTTCCCTCGTGGTCGTTCGTCCTCCTCCTCCTTGTCCTCCTCCTCCTCCTCCCCTCTTCACCTCACCCCTCCCCGCCCTCCTTCGTCGTCCTCCTTTTCTTCCTCCTCCTCTCTGCTTACCCTCCTCCCTCGACGTCGTCGTCGTCGTGCTCCTCCTCCTCCTCCTCCTCCTCCTCCTCGCCCTCCGCGTTCTCCTCCGAGGCCCCTCCGAGGCCCCTCGTCGTCGTACCTCGGTTCTCGCCCCCCCCCCCCTTCTCGAACCCTCCTGCCCCCCTTGCGCGAGGAGCCCGTCGACTGGGATGTGGGTGCCAAGGTGATCCTCACGACGTCGGAGCTCGGCCAGAGCGACGAGGTGCTCACGGTGAGGTCGGTGAGCCAGGAATCGCGGAGCCCTTCGCGTCGCTAGTTTGTTCGGCGTCCACGACTCTTGCCAGGCCCCGGGACCGGCAAAGAAAACGATTCAGGATGAAGTGCTTGTCCCATGGGCTCCACGGTGTGAGGCAGACAAAGTCGCATGGGCAGCGAGCCAGGAATCGCAGAGCCCTGCGCAGCCGGCCTCCTCGCTCGGGAGGATCTTTTCGGCAGGCCTACGGTGGAGACCCATGCCAGGAACCACCCTGCTTGCCTCCAGGATGCCCTGGGTTCCTTGGGTCTCGATGGTTTTGCTGTGGAAAGCGCGACGCCCCCACACCGAAAATCGATGGACGTCTTGGGGTTTCGGGGTTGGGTTTCTTGTGGCAGGTTCTTGTGGACTGGCCTCCACTCAAGCAGTGGCGAAGCGTCCCAGCTTGCCTATAGGCCCACCAAAGAATGTTCTAATAACCCTTTGTGATATGCACGAAATATTCTTAGAACATTTCTGGCTGCGACCGTCTTGCTTTAACACATCGGGCTTACGTTCTAAGACCATTGTTTTTGTTATTAGAACATTGCTGGGTTCTAAGAAAATTTCGTGGTAGGCCTATAGGAATGCCGGGACGGTCGGTCTCTGCCCAATCCACTGCACGTCACAGTACGACTCGTTCCAGAACGTTCCCGCGCGCTTTCGGATCGCTCTGGGATGCTTGGGGGCACGGACGTGGCACCTGATGCATCTCTTCCAGGCCCACCGGCTCTCTCGCCCAGGATTAAGTCGGGCGTGTCCCTCTACAGGGGAAATGTTCAAAAATAGTTAAGACATAGTCGTGTTAGTTTTGGAAAGTTTGTGATTATTTGTTGGATTAGTCCTTGATGTTTCTTGGGCTATTTTTCGACTATTTGTTGGATTGCTTTTTGGAATATGTTGAAAGTGTTCGAATATGTTTTGAAAGAGTCTGATCATGTTTTGACCATTTTTTATGTTTCGCCCAAACTCCGCCTGTAGGGCGACATGCCCGCCCTGAGCCCAGGAGCAGGCGGGCCTCTTTTCGCACGGCCCCAGCACCCCCAGTCCGCCTGGGACGTCATCCACTCGGCGTCTCCACAGCCTTCAGGAGGGGAAAACACACACACACACACGCACACGCACACGCACACGCACACACACACACAACACACAACACACAACACAACACACACACACACAACACAGACACACAGACACACAGACACACACTCACTCGCCCACGCGCGCGCATGCAAGCACGCACGGACGCACACACATACACACACACTTGATCGATTCCCAGGAACGTATAGGAAAATGTTGGGAGTGCGGGGGAAGACGGGCACAAAGAAATATATATATATATATATATATATAAGAAAACGTGGGGAATCCTGGGGCTTGCGTGTATTAATTTGTGTGTCCCAGGGCCCCTTCAAACCTCTCGCTCCTGGAATGCCCCTTCCACAAGGTTGTCCAGGCAAGACTCGGCGCTTGCTGCCAGCGCAATCACCGACAGTTCCTTACCCTGCGTCCCGTGAGAACGTCTGGCAAGACGTTCCACGGATCACGTCTCGAGCTGCGGCGGGAGATGCCCCGCCGCCACGCTTGTGTTGCAGGGATCTGGAGGCACGCGTGCCAAAACGGGCTCCACCGGGGCCTTCACCAGCTCCGGGCGCGCAGCTTGAGAGCTCCACCCCCGAAAATTGCGATGCCCCCCTCTGCTGTCCAGTCGCAGTCCCGCGCAGGCCGCGCTGGAGGGGGGAGGTGTTCGCGCGCCGACCCCGTGCTTTCCAAGCTGCCGCTCGCGCCAGAGAGGCGGGCGCATCGGGCGCTGGCAGCCCGCGCGCCTGGACACCCGGTGTCCGAACTGGTGCGCTCTCTGTCTCCTTCCCTCTCTCTCTCTCCCTCTCTCCCTCTCTCTCTTTCTCCTTCCCTCTCTTCCTCTCTCTCTCTCTTTATAGATAGCTCGTTGCCGTTCTCTTTCTCTTCCTCCCTCTCTCTCTCTCTCGTTCCGCGACCCGCGCGCGGACGCGGCCTCGACCTATTCCCCCCCACCCTGCCGTTCCGCAGTCTCCTTCGCTCTCGTGCCATCTTCTCCTCTCATCTGCGTCCTCTTCCCTTTTCTCCTCTTATGATGTTCCGACCTACTTTATAGCCCTGATCACCAGGAAAAAAAACGAGAACCAGCAAATACCGAAACTCAAGGGTGTTCACGTGTCGGGCCCTGGGAGACGCTCGTCCGACACTGTTTCGACACTGCTTCGAAACTTTTCCGGGTGCTCGAAATTATTTCTGGGATGTGGCCCGTAAGTACGATGGGGGGAATGTAATTATCCTCTCCTCTCTCCTCTTCCTCTTCCCTCTTCTCCTCTTCTTCTCCTCTTCCCCCCTCTCCTCTCATCTCCTCTTCCCTGTTCTCCTCTCCTCTCCTCTTCTTCTTCCTCTTCCTTCTTCTCCTCTCATCTGCTTCATCCCCCCTCTTCTCCTCCTCTTCTCCTCCCCCCCGTCGCTGCCCCTGCGCAGTGGTGTCTTCCATGGTCCTTCGCTCTGCTCGCCTGTTCGGACCCTCGCTCGGTCCCCACTCGTCGCGCTGCGCGCTCGCAGCACAAAAGAGGGAGTTCGAGCGTTTGTCGCCAGCCCGCGGCCAAACAAAACCTCTCCTTTCCCTTGGGCCCTGCCCCTTCGGAGGCACGCCACTGTCCTACTTAGTCTTGGTCCTGTCCTCCCCCATCACCATGCAGTGGAGGCCCATGCCAAGAAACGCCCTGCTTGCCTCCAGGGTGCCCTGGTTTTCTTGGGCGTCGATGGCTTTGCCGCGGAGAGCGCGCGACGCTCCTACACCAGACATCAGGGGACGGCCTGGGGTCTCAGGGTTGGCTTTCTTGTGGCAGGTTTCTTGTGGTTGGGCCTCCACTGTACAGTCGGAGCGCTGGAGGAGGAACCCTTCTCGTTTGGGAGGGGCACCGTGTTCCTCAGTTGTTTTACAGCTTGCCCTGGGCTTTCCCTTGTTTTCCGATCGCCAATCGAAGTCTGACTCGTGGAAACAAGGGGCCCCGTTTCCTATTTACCGATCCTTGGGTCACCGCCCAAACTGTACCCTTCTGGGTTTCCCCTTGTTTTCCTCTCGCAAAGGGAAGTCTGATTGTCTGACTTGTGGAAGAATAAAAGGGGCCTCGCTTCTTCGTTCTTCAGGTCAACGCCCCAACTGTACCCTTTTGCCCTCTCGCGTAGTACGTCTGGGCACGACCAAAGGGGGCAGGAGGAGGGAGGAGGAGGCAGGACGAGGAGGAGGAGGAGGAGGAGGAGAGGAGGAGGAGGAGGAGGAGGAGGAGGAGGGGGAGGAGGAGGAGAGGGAGGATGAGGACGAAAAGGGGGAGGAGGAGGAGGAGGAGGAGGCAGGACAAGGAGGAGGAGGAGGAGGACGAGGAGGAGGCAGGACGAGGAGGAGAAGGAGGAGGAGGAGGAGGAGGAGTTTGAGGAGGAGGAGGAGGCGGCGGAGGAGGAGGAGGAGGAGGAATCAGGACGAGGAGGAGGCAGGAGGACGAGGAGGCGGACGAGAATCAGCAGAAGGAAACAGTCCACGGAGGGGGCCGCCGGCTCCCCCTGGAGATGTCTCTGGAGGCCCCGGAACCGAGACCCGAGGA
>CAUYUJ010019646.1:153162-174720 GCA_963575745.1 Prorocentrum cordatum
CATTGGCCAATTCCCATGGAGGATGTCCACGTGTGGGACGCGATGGATTCCTTTGTGACTCACTGTTTTATGGGCAAGGCAGCGTCGCCGCAAGCGCGCGACGAGCAATGATCACTGAGGATGCTACGCAAGGGGTCTTGGATGCTCTTGAGGGTGCTGCCGAGCGCCTCCTTCGACGAGGCTGGCATGATGGCAAGAGCAAGCCAATTTGAGCCAAGAGGGGCTACGGAAGCGGGAGGGTGACAGAGGGGGAACACGAACCGACAAATCAAGCTTTCAACCCGGAGACGCCCCCAGAACGCTCAAGCCCCAAAAGGCCCCCACGAGTCCCGTAAGAGTCCCCCACGGCGGCCCCCAAAAGGCTTCAAAACTGCCTCCAAGAGGCCCCCGAGAAGCTTCCCACGATACCCCAACGGTCACCACCATTATCACCATATGCATCATCATCGCATCATCACCATCGTCATCTGAATCGTCATTATCATCATCATCGTCGTCATCGTCATCATTGTTGTCATGTTGTTCATCCCTCGCGAGTGCCGTCTCCAGTGCCCCCATCGAACGAGAGCCGCCGAGCATGCCAGAATAGCACACTGGCAGGATTTGCCGCAGACAGCTAAATAATAAACAAGCGGCCCGAAAGAGAAGTATCATAGCTGACATGAGAAAGGAAGCCATATGGAACAACAACAACGAGGAAAATAGATCACAGGAGGTGCTCTTAGCATACACACACATATTTATATATATATATATATGTATATGTGTATATGTGTATGTATGTATATACAGACAAATAGACGCACATCTATACATCAGGCGATCGTAACACATGGATCAAGGGGGCATGGGTTAGCAACGGGTCCCGTTTCCGTGGGCAGCCCTGGATCTCCGCCGCCGAGCGAGGCGGCCCCGGCCGCATTTTGATGAAACTCGCCTGGAGGAACGGCGCCTCCTTGAGGGAGGGGCGACCCCGCATTGTGGCGACCCCCCTCGGCATTGCCCCGCGCATCCTCTCTCGTGGCCTTCTGCGCCCCCTCCCGCACTCTTTCCCGCCTCTGGCCGCCCCCCCCTCCCTGAGATCTTGGCGACCCCATTCTTCTCGAACCCAGCGTTTTTGCATCGTTTCGGGCCCCGGGACCCTTACAGCTCGATCCGGCTCGAAAAACGGCCACTTTGAGCCTTTGAGCATGATTTTTTCGATTCCACCAGAGAAGAACCCCAAGCAGTGGATGGTTTTGTTCGATGAGGAGATCGACCAGAAACCCAGGAACCCGGAACCCGCCGAAATCGGCCAGGAACCAGAAACCAGGAACTCGGAAACAGGAGCCCGGGAACCCAGCCGGCCACCAAAATTGGCGGGACATTTTCGCCAAATCTTTCATTTCCGCTAGGACCACTTCAGTGCAAGCACTGGCACGCCGGCTCGCCGGCTGCCCCGCGCCACGAGGACGGATTCGCCTTGGAGGTGGACGAGCCGCTGCAGTACGAGCACATCGGGGAGTGGTACTTCCACGAGGCCATATCTCTGCCCTGGATGATAGATGAATTGTCGGGCTTCCGCGCAATTTTCTCGGATCTGCGCTGGATCCCCCCCTCCCCTGGCGGCGCCTCCTGCGCGGCCCCCGGTACGCTCCGCGCGCTGGGGAGGGGAGCCTAGTGCAGATTCAAGAAAACCGCGCGGAGCTCCAGAGGTTAACGTATATGCAGTTGTTCCCTTTTGTATTTCCCCTGCCCTTCCAGGGGGGGGAGAGGGGGAGGAGGAAGGGTGAGGGGAGCTGGTGGGGGGGGGTAGGAGGAGGGGGAGGAGGAGGAGGATGATAAGAAGGAGGAGGAGAAGGCAGGAGGACGAGGAGGAGCAGGAGGAGAAGGAAGACAGGGACCCGCTTGTGGCGCTGGCTTATTGGAGGGAGAGAGAGAGAGAGAGAGAGTGTGTGTGTCTGTGTGATATACATATCTTTGTATATATACATTAAAAAGAGAGGGAGAGAGAGAGAGAGAGAGAGAGAGAGAAAGGGAGAGAGAGACAGAGCATGGGAAGTGAGATGGATAAACACATACGTCCAGCCTGTTCCGCACATCCCTGTCCACTGCAGCCGTACTTATTTTTCTATTATCACATGATGCGTTCCGCGTGGGAGAAGTATGGCACAAGTCGGTCCGTCACAAAAGAGGACGAGTAGAGGGACAAGGGGGAGGAGGGGACGAGGGGCAGGAGGGCAAACAGGACAAAGAAGAGGAGGTGGAGGAGGAGGACGCCAAGGAAGAGGTGGAGGAGGAAAACACGAGGAGGATGGTGAGGAGGAGGAGGAGGAGGAGGAGGAGGAGGAGGAGAAACAGAAGGAGGAGGAGGAGCAGGAGCAGGAGCAGGATCGGCAAGAGGAGCAGGAGGATGAGGAGCGAGGAGGAGGAGGAGGAGGAAGAACATGGAGGTGCAATTCCACTACTCTCACCCAGTCCCATGGAGAAGGGGGGGGGGGCGTCAGCAGGTGCAGCGAAGGATGCATTAAGTAGGAGCGAGGAAGCAGGATGGGGAGGAGGAAGGGGAAGCAGGAGGGAGGAGCCAGGAGGCAGGAGGAAGGAGGCAGGAGCGAGGAGGAAGGAGCGAAGAGGGAGATATTAAGAGGATAATGGGGCGGATGGGAGGTGGTTGGGAGGAGCTTCAGGCTGGATGGGGGTGGAGCGCTTTTGGTCCGCAGAGGGTTCGACCAGAAGCTGCTTTCGTTCCAACTCCGTTCGCTTCTCCGTTCTCTCCCTCTTCTCGTCTCCTCCCTCCTCCTCCCGGGGAGAAACAACAAACCAACACGCAAACAATCAATTCAACGCAACAGCAGCAAGGCAACGCAAGCTAATCACTGTTCTGGGGAGCTCAGACTGCGAGGCGACTTCGTCCGAACCATGCTTGTTTGCCTTTTGCCTTGTGTTGCTTCTCCCGGGGTGGCGAAGGAGGAGGCGGCGGAGGAGGCGATAGGAAGAGATATCCTTCTCTTCGTCCTGCACGTCCTCATTGCACTGACCATGTTCATGCTCCTTGAATTCGCATATCTCCTGTTGGGGGGGAGGCGATTTGAGGAGGAGGAGGGGGGGGAGGAGGAGGAGGAGGAAGAGGAGGAGCAGCTCAAACCCAAGAGTCATCAACGATGTTGGAATCACCTCTCCCTCCAAGCTCCCTCTTCATAGGCCCCTACAAAGGTTCATCTCCATTGCGGGAACTGCCTCGTTCGAAAAACTGTTTGAAGGCCCTCAAGCATGTTAAAGCATGCCAGCGCCACGGATGAACCTGACTGTTGCGTCTTGACGACCCTGAATCGCGCAAAAACGCCAGTCTTGGGATTTCACAGCGAATCAACGTAAGTTTCAAAACACCAATTGTGGTACGCTGGTGGTGGGAACCCGTGAAACTCTTGCATACTGTATCGACGGCTGTGCGCGGCGTTAAGGCGAGAGCTACATTTTGAAAAGGACCGCCCTCAATCCGTGAAGTTCTTGTAAATTTCAACAGTTCATGCGCGAGGGCGAGAGCAACGTGTTGAAAAGGAGCCGCCCTCAATCCGTGAAGCTCTTGCAATTTGTTGTGAAGAATGTGCACCGCGCTCAGGCGAGAGCCACATTTTGAGAACGGGTTGTCGTCAATCCGTGAAGTTGTTGCGAATGTGTACAACGAATGTGCGCCGCGCTAAGACGAGAGCCACATGTTGAACATCACCCGCCCTCCAAATGTGAAATTGTTGCCAATTTGTTCAGCTTCACAGTCATAAGTGGTGAGGAAGTCTCAGGCGAAACCTTGGGCCGCCCTACAACCTGGCCTCGGGGTGCGACAGGGGGGCAGTTGCTTATACAGAGTATACGGGAAATCCATGGAGTAGGAGGAAGGGTGATATGATGAGTAGGCGGAGCAGAACCAGGAAAGGAAAACACCCTTCCTCATTGCCATGCTTCCCCCCTCGCCTCTCCACCGTCATATACCACCAGCACTTTGGCGGTCTATGGAAGGAGGAGGAGGAGGAGGAGGAGGAGGAGGAGGAGGAGGAGGAGGGGGAGCAGTGTAAGCCCAAGGCTCAGCAACGATATTGCAATCAACCCTCCCTCCAAGTTCCTTCGCAACAGGCTCCTACACGGAGTCATTTTCACTGCGGGAAATGCCCCGTTAGAAGACACCCGTTGGACAAATTGGAATTGTGCCAGAGCACCATTCCTGGGACTCCAACGCGCGAATCATCGTGATTGTTGCGCCCTGGCACCCCGACATCGTGCCAAAGCACAATCCCTGGGATGCCAACCGTGAGATTCCTTGAAACGCTCGCAGACTCTTATGACGAATGTGCGCGGCGCTAGGGCGAGTGCCACATTTTGAAAACGGACCGCCCTCCGCCCTTGAGACTCTAGCATGTCTTAAGACGTGCGCGCAGCGCGAAGGCGAGAGCCACATTTTGAAGACGGACCGCCTTCCATCCGTAAAGCTCATATAAATCTCAAGCTTCAGGATCACGAGTGGTGAAGGTGTCTTAGGCGAAACGCCCGGCCCTTTCGATTGGCCTCGGGGTGCGACAGGGAGTTTCGCACAAGAAAATGGACTGGAGGAGGAGGGCCGCTCCGATGACCCGTGGTCAGTTTCCAAAAACCGAAGGCCTCCCATTGTGGGAGGGTTGAGAATGGGCCTCAAACTAGGCCCTTCATGAATTTCTTGTCCAGAAAATTCTGACCAGAGGGAGTGCGCGCCTGGCACTCCTTTAACAAGTTCTGACTGCTGCGGGTGGCGTGGGACCCGCAGCTCAAACACAGGAAAGTCCTTCTCTGTGTGACCACCATCTCGTGCGACGGGTGCAGGAACGAGGCCCCGAGAAACGCCCCGCGCACAGATTTCACGCCGTGGACGGGTCCAGACCAGGGCTCGGCGGGCACACAGGGGGTTCTCAGAAATTCTTGTGAGGGCTTTGCCCCGTGCGAATTGATCGAGACCACCGACAAACACTTCGCACATTGAAATCTATTACCAGCTTCGACATGCTGCGTCTCATGACTACTGTCCGCCATGAGTTTAGCCATCTTTGGGCCGAGCATCTGCTTGGGACCAGGGGCCTTGGGTTTCGGCTTCGGCTTGGGCCGAGGCCGCCGTGGGATCCTGGGGCCAACATCCTGAGACTGCTCGGCATACCTACTTAGGAAAACGTCGGTGGCTCGATTCCTATAACCTTTACTCTTAGACAGGGCGAGACCGAGCTCTACAGCTTCGACCTCACCTGGGGATAATTGGTGCCTGCTCACTACATCGTCTGCTAGCTTGTCCGCTAAATAATTGCCGACAAACGCGAAAACAGGCGTGCCTTTCAGAGCCGCTCTCTCAGCAGACATAGGTGATTCGATTTTCAAGACACTGATCGACCGTCGAACGACTGCAGCGCGGACTCTCTTCCATTCGTTTTTGTACGTATCAGGGAACATACCGTTCTGAACCTCCAGGAAACCTTGGGAAACCGACGAACTGTCGGTGACGTAGATCAGGTAGGGGCCCACAGGGGAGTCCTCCAGGAATCTCAAGAAGGCTAACATCTCCCCGTGATGTATAGCCTGCTCGTTCCGGACTGCTCCTGAAACTTGCCTGGCCACTTCGAGTCGTGGTTCCATTTCGGAGATGTCGAACTGCTTGGTCACTATGTAGGCCCAAGCGACTCTCCGAAACATGTCAGGTGACGAGTGCTTCCCGCCAGACGCGTCACCCGTTCCCACCAGGATGCCTGAGGAGACTGGAAGTTCGCCGTGTGCGTGAAACTCGGCGTCGTCCTCAAACGGTGTGGGGGGGGGTCACTGATGTCCAGGCAGCAGGCGTAACACCTCTCAGCCATAAGGACGGCTGGGCCTCGTGTTGTGTGTAAGCGCGGGGCAGCAGCAAGTCGGTCGATGCGACCGCGGGCAGCTCCTTGCTGCATCGACACCCCATATCCTGTGAAAGTTATTCTCCTTCTCCTCCCCACATCTGTCGCACAACTCTGAATAATCCTCAGGCAATTGACATACCTGCTTGATGCGGGTGCGGGGCCACTGGCCTCCTGTGGAAACTGCGAGCAGAGATCCTGCCCAAGCGTACTGGTCGGCTGCTCTAGCAGCCTTCAACTGTTTGCGTACGTCTTCAAGGTACACCCCTGCTGAGCACTGCTGCTACGTCTTCGCTCTCGCGATGGCTTGCTGCTTTCCTCCAAATCCTCCCCCTGACCGAACTGGCGAGCTCCCGCTTGAGATCGTTTATGTCGAAAACCTTTGATTCCAGTACCTCCTCCGTCGCCAAAAACTGCTCCCCTTGGTCCGAGGTCCAGTCCCAAGGCCCCGTGGGGTCCCAATTGAGGTCCAAGAGAGTATTGATGATGGCCCTCGCGGGCCCAGTAACTTTCCTCCAAAGGCGCTGTGTTCGAGCTCGAGCCCGCGCGAGATGGACATCGCAATCTCGAAGGGCAAGGGTGCGAGCTCTTGCTCCTGGTGTGATAATAGTGAGCTAAGAATCTAAAGATCGAACCACTTGCGCCACTGCAGGATCTTTGTCGCCCAGCTCGATCTGTAGCAACGTGTCCAGACAGCGGTCTCTAAACGCGCTGGAAAGAGTATTGCCCAGCGCCCGCCGCCAGGCCTGAACAGAAGACGGAGGCATTCCGTAGACAGTTGCGTCGTATTTTTTTTTAGCCAAGCTGCCTTGCTGGATTACTCGGCGAGCTGCTGCGCGACCGCGACGACCTGTGGCTGCTAATTTGCCTGCTGCTCTCACTTGTTGCCACGCTTGCCGACGACGTATAGCAGCTTTAGGTCTAGCTCTCATGTCCCGACCTCGATCGACTCCCAAATCCACGGCCTTTTGCCCAACTGTAATGCGGATGATATGATGCGCTAACTTGCGGGCAACTTCGCGGGCCACTAGAGGGTTGCTGCAGACTATCTTTGACTTGGAAGCAATGGTCAAATGCGCTTTATGACAGAGCCGCCCTAGTGTTGATCCAGCTTTAACTAACGCCTGGGTCGCAAACTTAATCGAACCGTAACAACTCTGAGTAATATCACCCGCCCAAGGAGACAAATCCCTTGCTGGTGAGTATTTATTGTAACCGGACTCCAGGACCGAATAGAGATACAATCTTCCAAAATCAAGGCCTCGACGGGCTCCTGCAATGATACTCTTGGTGGGCTGCACGGGCCCCGAGAAACTGCGAGTCTCTCGGAAAATCCTAGAAGCCAAATGAACCAGGCCTTCCAAGACGAGCACCTGTGGGGGAAACTGCTTCTCGAGGCCCTGCTCGAAAAGCCTGTCAAATTCGAGTGAGCCGTAAAAGGCGTCGATGTCCCATAACAGTGCAGAAGAGATTGCATGGTCAGGGCCTGCGCCAACTGACTCATCCATGAACGCCCGAAGTAAGCCGACTCTAAGACAAGAAGAACCTCTGACTGCCTTATCCCATTTACCTGCTACCTGATCCACCCACTCTGTCGGATACAGCTTGCGCGCTGCGCCCCACAGCCGAATGATGTCTGGGACAAGGCCGATCGACCTGTCTGTCGTGGGCCCTTTGCGTAATAAAGCAATTAGCACTGTCATGATCTGCCATGGCCAGGTGACGTGAGACTCACAGGCGTTGAAAAAGTGAACAAGATCCTCGACTCCTCGAGACGGTAGGTACTTAAATGCTCCACCGATCTGCCCCACACCTGAAGCCTTCTTCGAGTTGACACTGTCGATGGCGAGGGACACATCGGTTGACGTAAGTAGCGGCAGAGGATCTTCTCGGGCACGGGTATGAGCCTCCCGTAGAAGGCCAAACACCTTCGTCTGCGAAAATCTCGGGGAGGTCTATTTCTTCTGCCATTGAACGCGCTTGACTGCAAGCGTCTCTCGAAAGGAGGTGGCGTTCTCGTCATTGTACCTCAGCTCGTTCTCCGACCTGGCCTTGGGCTTGACGTGCCTATGTAGGCTGCCGGCGGACGACTCGAGGCTCTCAGAATTCCAATCTCGAAACTTTTTGTATGAGGCTGAAGCCGACTTCCTCTCCAAAGATTGAGCGATCCCGTGCGTGCTGTCTTTTAAAATCTCCAATGCCTCGAAGGAAAGGTGTGATTATTCAATAGACTGGTCGCCCATGCTGGGCGATCTTCCGATAGGACCATACCCCAGCCAACATTAGGCATGTCTGAAACTGCTTGCTGCAAATGTTTGGTAAGGAAATCGATTCGCTTGCATGGTGTTGAACGATCCCTGCCCGTGATAATGTCCGTTCTTTTCAAAGGTTGTCGAATATTCAAACATTTATCCTAACCAACTGTCGACTTGCATCCACCATCTAATCGAGCTGTCGGTATGGGATCTGGCGGATCTGGGTAGAGATACTGCGATTGTCTTGAAAGAGCGTGGTTCTGCTCGGCCGCAGTACTGCCAGGCTGTAGATTCAGGTATGTCCAAGATTCTGCACAAATACTGCCCCATGCAAGATACAAAGTGCCCGTATCTGATCCCAAGACTTGTCGATGACCCTGGCTGGTACTTGAAAGCTAACGACTCGGATATCCAGGAAGGCGGTGTCGACCAAGCGCTCTTCTCCAACATGTTCTCCGATATTCTGTCCCATAGCTGATTCAAATCCGTGGACTCCCATTTGACTGCTGGTTCTGATCTGTCTCGGATAGGTTCGACTCTCTCCTCAATGCGTGCCGCGACAGCGGTGCTCCATAAAACCTGCAGAGTTTCCTGATCGTAGTCGACAAATTCCTTGATCAAAAACTTCCGAGCCCTCTCTGGGAACGGGGTCTGAATGCCCTGGAACGGTTCCGAGTTCTCAGCTTTCTCGTCCTCACCCTCCGGAAAAATCAATTCATCATCCTCCTCCTTTCTCGCCTCCTGAAGACCTGCGTCTGTCGGCACGGCCTTCTTGGACTTGTCCTCCAGCTTCTTCCGACTTCGCTTGCTGTCGGGGTCGGCAACCTGACGCTTCGGCGGCGGTGGCTGGAAGAGGCGAGGGAGGTCAAGCACTCTGCGCATGTTAGATTATGCTGAGAACTTCAGATCGAAAGATATCCCATAGTGGTCTCCACCTTCGGGAACTATGAGCTGCGATGAGACGTATAAATCTCGGAAGTCTTTGGAGGCGATACAATAATCGATCGATCTCTGGCCTGTACCTCGCGTCGACGTGTGAGTGGTGCCTTCTGGAAAGAAAACGCCTGCCGACCATTTATGAATCCAACTGCTCATTTCCTTGGGCGTGGCATTGAAGTCGCCGAAAATCGCCCACTGGCCAGTGTGCCTCGCCAACAGAGCCGAGACCGTGAGCAGTTTCTCGACGTTGATGCCGCTGGAGACTCCCACGGATGCCGCCAAATACACACCCACAACTAGTATAGATGCATGCTTCGTTCTCCACTCCAGAGCAACACCATCGCGAAAGCAGAGCGGACCTGGGGTCCACTTGTCTGTCAAGTCAACGAAACCAATAGTGTCCTCCTTCTTGTCGGCGAGGTGTCGAAAAGTCTGGAAATGATTATGCCTGCGTATGCCCATAACAATGCCGCCTGCCCTGTCTCTGTCACGAGTTCTGTAAGCGGGGGACACCACTCCAGCATACTTGTTCAAAGCCAAAGGAGGGGGAGGAGGAGGAGGAGGAGGAGGAGGAGGAGGAGGAGGAGGAGGAGGGATGATGATGATGATGAGGAGGAGGAGGAGGAGGCGGTGGGAGGAGAGAAGAGAGGAGGAGGAGGAGGAATTTGGATGATGGAGGACAGGAGTATTGACACGATGGGAATGCGAAGGGGGGAACAGCGGTCACAGAAGGGGGCCGACAGAGCAATCCAGTCTGGAGAGAGGAGGAAGGGGTGGGAGGAGCGGGGAAGGGAGAAGAGGAATATGGGGGAGATCAGGGAGGAGCGAGGAGAGGGAGGAGGAGGACGAGGAGGAGGAGGAGGATGAGGAAAAGGAGGAGGGGGAGAAGGAGGAGGAGGAGGAGGAGGAGGAGGAGGAGGAGGAGGAGGAGAGAGGAAGTGGGGGGAGGAGGAGGACGAGGGGAGGGCGGACGAGGAAGGTGGAGGAGGAGGAGAGGAGTGGGAGTGGGAGAGGAAGGAGGAGAGGCTAGGAGGAGGAGGAGGAGACGTAACGGACGGATGGATGGGGGGGGTGGAAGGGAGGGATGAAGGGTGGGAGGGAGAAGGAGGAGGAGGAGGAGGAGGAGGAGGAGGAGTAAGCTCCTACATGTATTCATTTTTGTTGAAGGATATGCCCCGTTGGAAGACAACCCTTTTGAACATTTAATATTGCGCCAGAACGCCATCCCAGGGTTTTCAGCGCCGCGAATCACTGTTGTTGTTGTTGCGTCTTGACGATCCTGATTCTTGCCAGAACAACGTGACTATTGCGCCCGGACACTCCGACATCGTGCCTAAACGAAATTGCTGGGGCGCTAACCATGAGAATCCTTGAAGCCATAATGTGCGGCGCCACGGCGAGAATTCTAACCATGAGAATCCTGGAAACTGTTTCTGGCACGCTCACCACGGGACGCTGACAGTGTGCGCGGCGCTAGGGCGAGCGCCACATTTTGCAAGCGGACCGCCCTTCATCCGTAAAGCTTTTGCAAAGTTCAAACTTCGGGGTCACAAGTGGTGAGGAAGTCTCCGGCGAAGCGCCCGGCCCGCCCTTTCGATTGGCCTCGGGGTGCGACAGGGAGGTTCGCACAATTACCCTGGCGACGTACCCAACCCCTGCGCAAAAGCGGGGCGCAAATAGTTTAGGATACTTTATAAGGGGGCGATGACGGAGCGAGGGTTACATATGTCTGCAGACGGAATTCGGGAGACTCGCAGGACACTGGCTACAGGAAAAGGGCTTGATAAAGCTGATGATTTACAATTCCTGGGCACTCCTAGCCACTTCGAAAACGGGATCACAGCAGGCCTCGAAAGTGGCGACAGGTTCACAGATCGCAGCCCCGCAGGGATGGCGAGGTCTATTTGAATCTGCCCGTGGCCCTCACTGTGCTGGGCCCCCCAGCAGGCCTCGAAAATGGCGGCAGTTTCGCAGATCGCAGCCCCCCAGGGATGGCGAGGTCTAATTTGAATCCGCGCGTGGCCCTCACTGTGCTGGGCCCCCCAGCAGGCCTCGAAAGTGGCGACAGTTTCACAGATCGCAGCCCCCCAGGGAGGGCGAGGTCTAATTTGATCTGCCGCGATTACCCTCTATGCTGGACCCCCCAGCAGGCCTCGAAAGTGGCGACAGTTTCACAGATCGCAGCCCCCCCCCCCAGGGATGGCGAGGTCTAATTTGAATCTGCCGCGATTACCCTCTATGCTGAGCCCCCCAGCAGACCTCGAAAGTGGCGACAGTTTCACATATCGCAGCCCCCCAGGAATGGCGAGGTCTAATTTGGATCTGCCGCGATTACCCTCTATGCTGGACCCCCCAGCAGGCCTCGAAACTGGCGACAGTTTCACAGCCCCCCGCAGGCAAGGCAGAAAGAGGCAGGAAAGAGGCGGGAGGCGGGAGGAGGAAGGACGCGACCACACTGCTCTATTCAAAACGAATACCCAACCAAGGAGGGTTGGGAATAAAATGGACTGGAGGAGGAGGAGGGGGAGGAGGAGGCGGAGGAGGAGGAGGAGGGATGATGATGATGATGATGATGATGATGATGATGGTGATGAATGATGATGATGATGATGATTATGATTATGATGAATGATGATGATGATATGATGATGATGAAGGATGATGATGATGATGATGATGATGAATGAGGAGGAGGAGGAGGAGGAGGGAGGAGGATGGGATGAGGAGGGGGAGGAGGGGAGCGAGGGGGGAGAGGGGTCTCAAACACAACGCCTGCTCATTGGGGACTGGAGCGACCGGGCGGGGAGGTCTCGTCGAGGTGGGGAGGGCTTGGCCCCCTGCTGCCGGGCTTCCCCCTTCTCGGCTTCGTCTGTGGCCAATGTTGGTTCAAGGAGGTCGGAGAGTCGAAGGGGTGAGGCCGTGTCCTGCGCCACCAGCCACAGTCCGTCTTCACCCGCCCGCCCTCAGAGCTTGTTTGCACGGTGCTAGGGGGTGAGAGGTGCGGCCCTCAATATGGGCCGCCTTTTCTGAGTTCCACCCTCTCTCGCGGGCGCCAGCTCGGAATGGTACTTCGGGTGGTTGGGTGGGTCCCACCCGGGGGGATGGCCGGCGCGAGGGCTGGAATTAAGGTCTCCGTACGGTTGCGTATGCAGGCACTGGCACATGTCAAGTAGATGGGTGGGGTTACCCCCGTTCCCACTGACATTGTGGAATGGGATTAATGGAAAGGAAGCGTGTTGACAACTAACTCCTAGGTGTTGAGAAATGTTAAAACTGTATATGTTTACATGTATCAGACGCGTATACAGCATCATATCCATATTCGATATGGATTGCGCATGCCATCAATACTGTTGCTGAGAATGAGCCCTGGCGGCAGGGAAAGGTTCTGCGCGGTGCGATTCGTTGCAAAGGAAGAGGGCCGGCCGCCGCGCCGGGATGCGGGTCACATCTGTTTCACGTGCGGCAGTCCCATGGGGGAGGGGAGTCCTATGGGGGAGTCCTTTGGGCACGCTTGAGGGCGCCGTGGCCCGCATATGGAGCTGGTGGACCCGGACATCGCGGAGCGGCGCCTACATCGGCCAGGCCTGGCCAGCGCTTGGCCGGCCGCGCGCCAGGCGGAACGCGCCCTGGGACTCCCCCGCGCGCGGAGCCCCGGGGGGCGACCCCCTCCGGGCGCTCTCTCGGGGGGGGCCGCGCTTCCACTGGCGTAGCGACTTTGGGTTAGAAAACTTGAAGCTGGCCAGCTTTGGTTACAGCATGGTGTAAGTTGATACATAGCTAAGGTCATCTGAAGAACTAACATGCAACTACCCAACTTGATGTTAGCATAGATGGTTGCATTGTTTACCACTTGTAATTGCAGCTGCCCAAGTTACCCAGGGATGTGACTATCGTAACTGCGAGTTGTAAGTTGCAGGCCAAAGAACTTATCAAAGTTACAAATAACTTGTAAACTACTTGCAACTGTCTGAAATAAGTTAAATTTGGGCTCCTTTGCAACCCTCGAATTGTACATATCGCACATTATCATTCCCCTCTCCCCCCTCCTCCCCCGCGTACCCCCATCCCCCCGACGCCGCGTGGCTGCTGAGGCTTCGGATCGCAGACCGAAGAAAAAGGCGGATTGCGAGGAGGATGAGCGATTCAATCGCTGCAGGATCGCAGACCGAAGAAAGATGCGGAGTGGAGGAGGATGAGCGATTCAATCGCTAATGTTTTTTTGATGATCGATTCAATCGCTGTCCTGGCAGATGTTGTTTTCCGCTCAGTGCAAAGCAAGAATGTCGCCAGAGGCGAGCTCCGACCAAGCGTGGCACATCTCAACCGATTCGCCGCTCCACCACGCAAGAAGCAATTCGCCGTCCTTCCGCAGGACTGACGCGTTCGGCGTCCGCTTCTCGATCACGACGCACTCGTGCCCAAGAATGAATAGATCGCCCCCCCGTTGGCCCAGAGCTGCGACGCATAGAAAATTGTTCTGCATGCGCACCACGTCGCCTGCCCAAACACGCAAGCCTTTGAAAGCAGCGCTGGATGAAAGGACGACGTCGCCGCCGACTGCTTCAGCCAGCAGGGGCGACAACTCCGCATCGCCCCCCCTGAGCCCTGGGCGCTCGTCGAAACTTTCGAGCTCCTGCAGGCGCGCCAACAGCACGCGAGAAATTGCAGCTTTCTCGAAGCCTTTCAGTATATCTTGGTTGTCCAGAATCATTTTCGGCAGAAGGTGCGACCTCTCAACAACGAAGCAATCCAACACAACGTCGAATTTCTCCACTTGCTCGGGAATGTGCGTCGCCAAATGAAACTTTGGTTTCCAATTGTCGGCCCCGTATGCTTTTTCATGTGCGTCCGCGTGGCGATCAACTGCAGCTCCGAGGGCCGAGGCATCGATGTCGCCCGCCTTCGCCCGTTGAATTTTGTCAATTACAGCGAAACAATGGCAGAGGGAGGCAACTTCGTCGCGCAGCTCATCGAAATTCGGCAAGATAACAATGCAAGCAAAATGCCGCACCAGCGGGTAAATGCACAACAACTCTGAGGCGCTGCTTCGCCAATGCTCCTTGGATGCGTTCTCCCTGGCCTTGCAGAAAACAACGTGGGCCTCCCGACACTTGCGTCGGTGTTGCTGGGGGAAAGACCAGGTCTGCCTGGCAGTACCGTTCCAACTTCGGATAGATGCCCCTCAGAGCAGGAATGGCTTGGCATGCCGACATGAAGCAAAACATTTCCTGGGACGCAACACCATTGCACAAATATACATGCATCCAATCAAAATGGAGCGACGAAACAGGGCCGACCTGCCCTCGGAGGTCTGCGTCCGCCAACAACCCATCAGGATTAAAATTGATGCCGTGTGCTTTCTCGTGGCGCACAAATGCGGCTTTCGATATTGTCCCTTGTAAGTGCGTCAACTCGTCGTGGGCTCCCCATACGGCCTCGTCAGAATTACCAATGAATGCGCTGCGGTCCCTGCATGTGATTTCCACCAACCGATTGGGCGCGGCGCCAGCGCCAGCAATGCCTGAGCCTTTCTTGAGCACGTTGGCGCACTTCAGACACGGTCGGATCCCTGCAGATCCTTTCACGCCGAGGCCCCTGGACAAAGCGACCTCGTCTCCCAAGTGTGCGGCAAATTTCGCGAAGAACATTGTCGGCCCGCCCTGTAGCGGCAAGGCCACGCCATCCACGAGATTGCCGTCCTCAAGAAGCAAGCGACGCAGCAACGACTTGATCGTGCCCGAGAGGCCACCGCGAATTTTCTCCACTTGTGCCGACCTGATCACGCCCAGGGGGAACCAACAGCAATCGTGCCGAAGGGCATGCTTGAATTCTAGAAACGAAATGTAAAATGCGACGAACTTCCTGCGGTTATGCGGTCGCAGCACAGCTCCAGGCGTGACCTCGTCGTGCGCAAGGATCACGTTCCACGGCCTTGCTGGGGTGATAGGCGCGGCCGCGAACATGCGCTTCAGCGCTGGGGACACCTCGACTAACCGTTGAACCGAGCGGGCAGGCCTCAGCGGGATGCGCCAAGCAGGCGCGCCGCGAACCCCCTGCACCACCCCCTCCCGCCCTGGGGGGGGGGGGGGGAAGGGGGAAGGGGGGAATGGGTGGAGGGGGGGAAGGGGCAGGGGGAGAGGAGAAAACTGGCACCAGAAAAAAATCCAGATGCCGTTGCTGATTTTTTGCGGCCCAAGAAAGACGCGCTGCTTGGTGCGCCCCGCGACGTCCTTGCAATGCGCCACTCAAAGGACCCGCCGTCGCGCAGCGGCAATTCCAGAGAACACGACATCTCTCTATCGTACTCCATCTTCGCGGCGGCCTTGGCCTCATGCGCAGAGACCTCCTCTTCGATGGGCGCTTGCCTCAGTCGGCGGAGGACCTCGCACAAACCAGCGCACGTCACGCCTGGAATGGTCACCAGCCTCCCAAGGCGGCGGCGCTTCTCGAGAACTTGCTTACCCATGATGGCCACGCGGGCGCTGGGGCGCGGGACTCGGGCACTCCTGAGCCCAATCGCTGAATGTAAAGCAGGTGAAGGGTGCAAGCCGTCGCGCCGAGCGATTCAATCGCTTCCGAGAGAGGGCGCCGCTTCATAGCGAGTGAATCGCTAACGAAATGAGCGATTGTATCGCTAACGAAATCAGCGAGTGAATCGCTAACGAAATGAGCGATTGAATCGCTAACGAAATGAGCGATTGAATCGCTAACGAAATCAGCGAGTGAATCGCTAACGAAATGAGCGATTGAATCGCTAACGAAATGAGCGAGTGAATCGCTAACGGAATGAATGATTTTTTTCTACGACGCCGCATCTCAGCCCGAGAGATGTCAAGAGGCGGTCACTCGCGCAGCATGCTCGTTGCTGCACTTCCCCTCTCCTCCCGCAGGGGAGCCTCAGTCGTCGAAAGTGCTGAGCGCTGTCTCCGCCTGCGCGCACTTCTTCTCAGCCGCGTCTGCCTTCTCCTTCACCGTCGCAAGCTGAATGGACAGCACGGCGGTCTTGGACAGGGTATCCTGGGCCGCGGCCGCGAGAGCGTCGAGGTCCTTGATGTGCCACGCCAGGGCCTTGCTGTGGTCCTTGTGCAGCTTGCTTGCCATGGGGTTGTTCAACAACCCTTTTGCCTTGAAAGCGAGCGGGCTCACCTTGGCCAGGATCTTGACGGCGTCGCTCATCATCTTCTTGGTGGCTGAGGTTGGCGCGAGTTGCTCCTTTCCCTTGCCTTTTCCTTTGTTCTTGCCTTGGTGCTGCTGCGGGCTGGCGGTGCGCTCCTTTGCGGCGGTCAGGGACTGGCGGACCTCTTCCTCGACGCTTTTGTCGTCCTTGTAATCAATGTTCACGCAGTAGAGCGTGCCGAGGACATCATCTTGTTTCTTGTCTTTGCACAGCCTCTTAATCCTGTTTGCGGAGTAGCCCTTCTTCTTGTAGACGCTGAGTGGGAGGTATTTCCCCTGCCTGCCTGAGGCGCGGCTCTCGCGGTATACCCTCGTGAACGTTTCCACCGCAATCTTCTCGACCTCTGCCTTCCCGTTCGCCTCCTTGACGTCGTTCCAAAAAGTATATTTCTCTTCCTGTGAAAGCGACTTGAAGGATTGCGGCGGCCATCCTCCGAAAATCCTGTGGAGCTGAGTGTACCGCGAACTGCACGTTGAGCACTGCCAAACATTCCTTTTCTTGCCTGCAATCCTTGCTGCGAGCGGCTCCACGGGCTTCTTGCACTTGGTGCAAACGGGGTTGCGATCGAAGCGCGGCACCGCGTCGATAGCCGTCTGATCAGGGGCAGCGGCGCACGGTGGCTGGACCTCGGCGGGTTCTGTCGGGACCCCCGAGCTCCTCGGCGCGGCCGGTTTCTTGCGTTTCTTTTTGGCGGTCTTGGAGCGCTTCCCCTTGTTCTTCCCCTTCTTCTTTTTCTTGGCCTTCTCGCCGTCCTCGCCGCTGACGCCGTAGTCGGCGCCCTCGGCGCCGTCGTCTCCGCCAGTCCCGGCCTCGTCTGCGTCGGCGCCGTCGCCGTCGGCGTCGGCTGGCCAGCCTTCGGCGCCTTCGGAGGCCCTCCTCTTCTTGCCCCCCTTCTTCTCCTCAACTGCGGGCGCAGCCGCGCCGCCGCGGTCGCCTCCTTCGTCAAGGTGTTCGGGTTCGGGCCCCCACTCCCAGGACCAGTCGTCCTCCTCGGGCGCAAGGCCTGCCACTGCCTTGGCTGCCCTGACCCTGGCCTTCTTGGGAGGGCGCTTGGCCTTGCCTGCGCGGCTGGCGCCGTGAGCGGCCACTTCGGCGGCATCCTCTGGGGCCGTCCCTAGCTCTTCGGCAAGTGTCACTGGCTCTCCCTCGGGGGTTTCCTCTGGCTCCTCGGGGGGTTCCTGTTTGACGTCGTCTAGCTGCCCCGCGCGGGCCGCCGAAGCCACGACGGAGAACTCGAACAGCGAGCGCTGCTTCTTGACCTCCACGTGCTTGGGCGGGGCGGAGACGCGCGGCGGGGCGGCAGCCGACATCTGCTGCAGCAGGCGCGCCGCAGGCTCGTCCATACCTCGGTTGCGCGAGCGCTCCCGAGCGACCCGAGAGCAGGAAGCGCTGCTTTGAGCCCAGAGTGGCTGCAGCAGGGCGCAGTGGGGTCGTGAGCTCGGGAGCGCGTCTGAGCGAGTGAATCGCTTGTCTGAGCGAGTGAATCGCTTGTCTGAGCGAGTGTATCGCTAGTCTGAGCGAGTGAATCGCTTGTCTGAGCGAGTGTATCGCTAACCTCAGCAAGCGAAACAAGGTCTCAGCGATCCTCGCACTCTCGCCCCCCCCGCCCCCATCCAAACAGAAAAGCGCAAACCACGGATGGCGACGTCACGTTGGACCACCGTTGGACCACCCACGTTGGACCCCCGTTGGACCACCGTTGGACCACGGCGGTCCAACGCGTTGGACCCCTGTTGGACCACCGTTGGACCACCGTTGGACCACGTTGGACCACCTTCTGTTGGACCACCCACGTTGGACCACCGTTGGACCACCGTTGGACCACCAATCGCCGTAGGGCTTGGAGGGTGGGTGGGCATGCGGTATCCGAAACCACACCAGAAACGAGCGTCAAAATTGTAACGAATATTGACGCTCCCTCTCGGGCCTTCTCCTTTTCCCTCTGATCTGTCCTTCTCGGTTTTTCTCCTCCTTCTCCTCCTCCTACTCTTCTTCATCCTCATCCTCTCTCAACCCTCCTCTTTACTTTCTCCTCCCCCCCCTCCTCCTCTCCCCTCTCATCTTGGCGGGTCGCGCATGGGCGGGCTGAAGAGGAGCCAGCGATTCGATCGCTCAAATGGGGTTTCGAGGAAGAGCCAGCGATTCGATCGCTCAAGTTGGGTCACGAGGGTGCTATTATTCCTTCAAAGAATCGGCGGGCTCCCGAGACAGGCCGAGCGCAGGGCAGCAGGCCGCGTCTTGGAGTGGCTCAGCCCACGTGGCGCATGCAGATGCTCTCGAACGTCTTCTTGGCGCCCGAGATCGCAGCAGCGCTGTCCTCGAACGCCTTCGCTGCGCTGCGTGCGATGGTCGCGGCGTGCTCCGTCGCAGTCAGAGACCTGTCAAGGCAATCCATGACCTGCTGCAGCTCGCCCTTGCGCACCGTGATGTCCCGCGTCACCACTGTCTTCGACTTGTACTGGCCGACTGGTCCTGAAGACCGCTGTTGAACGGCCCGCCCTGGCTGCGGTTCCACGGATGGCGCGGGGCGCTTCTTGCTCTTCTGCGTGCCCAGCTCGTAGACAATGAACGCGTCATTGTCTGCCTCCTGCAACGCCGCCTCCCACTCGAGGGCGTTGTCCTCGTTGCGGTAGGTAGAACACCACAAGTGGTTCGCCACCTTTTCCTTCACGATGTCCCTGTCAGGGTCCGAGAAGATGCACGAGCCAGCTTTCTTGCAATCGCCGCGAGGGCAAAAGCCGCGCCACAGCCATTCACTCCCGCTGGAACTCGCGGCCTCCGACGGCCCATCCATCGCTGCCCGCCGAGCGCGCCTTGGCCCTTGGCCGCTGAGAAAGAAAACCGTTCTAAACAGATTGAGCCCAGACGAATGCAGATGACTACTCGCGCGGCCCGCCCCATGGAGCGAATGCAATCGCTGAGAGGAAATGCAGCGGGCAGGGGTGCAAGGATGCCGACGCATCGAATGGGGGCTGAGCGAGGAGGTCGAGCAAGCCGAGGCGACCGAAGGGGGGAGAGAACGGCCCGCCGCATCTGGGGCACTTCTTTGCGCCAGTAACTTCCCACGAGGGGCTCGCCAAATCTGGGGGCCTTCATTGCGTCAATAACATCCCACGAAGGGACCGCCAAATCTGGGACCCATTTTTGGCGTCAGTAAATTCCTAAAGGGCCCGCCCAAAAACTGAGACCAGAGATTGTGGCCTGGGTCGCTGCGGAGATTTTGACCTACGAACGGCGCCCGTGGCGTGGATCGCCGCGGAGATTTTGGCCTGGATCGCGGCGGAGGGCGGCGTGGGGATTTTGGCCTGGATCGCGACGAAGAGAGGAGAGATAGACGAGAGAGGTGACCTGCATAGCGATTCAATCGCTTGTGAACTGCATAGCGAGTCAATCGCTGTTTTTTTTCTCAAATGTCCTCGAGGTCACGAGGGTCCCAGGCGGCCTGCGCCCGCGGCGCCCGCGTGCCTTCGGGGGCGCTGCCCTTGCTGCCCTTGCCGTCCTTGCCGCCCTTGCTGCGCTCGGAGAAGGCGCCGCCCTTGCTCTGCTCCTGGCCTTTGCCGCTCCTGGAAGAGGCGCCCTTGCCGCCGCCCATGCCCTTGCAGTCCGAAGGCCGCTTCGGCACGTGGCCTGCTTGCCGGCCCCAGCCGCCGTAGCCGTACTTCTCCTCGAAGAACTCCCTGGACGTGCCACCGCGTTTCTTCCAACGCCGCTCGCCTTCTGACCATCTGTTGCCGCGCCACATCGTCGGCCCCCCCTCGCTTGGAGGAGGCGGGCCGCGCATGGCCCATGGCACGGCGAACTGCTGTGCCACGTCCTCCTCGTCCTTGAGAGCCTGCGGGGTGTTCCACAGGAAGGTCATCCTCGCTTGCTTGCGCCTCGGGTTCTCCGCGTCGCCGTCGCTGTCGGGCTCGCCCTTGCCGCTGGCGCGCCACCCGCCCTTGCAGCCTTTGCCCTTGTCGGCGGCGCTCCGCCCCTCGGACTCTGAGTCTGAGATGGGACTCATGCGGGGCTCTGAGTTTGAGGTTGGATTCATGCGCGATTCGTTGCCAGCGCCCCCGCTCTCCTGGGCCCCACCCTGGAACTGCGCAAAGGGGTCGCCCAAAGACAGCAACGATTGCAGTGACCTCTCCGCGTCGTCGGCCATTGTCGCTGGCGCGGCCGCCGAGGCCTTGAGCCGAGGCCTTGGGCCGAAATGGCAATGCGAAGGCGCGGTCGCAGGGGCGCTCCGCGAGCAAGCGAATGCATCGCTGACACAGGGTTGAGGTGAAGGGAGCGCTGCTTCGATGGGAGGTCGGAGGAAAGCGAATGCATCGCTGACGCAGGTTTGGGGGTTGGCTTGAGGGGTCGAGGCCTCATCCATAACTCTCCCCTCTCACCCTCCTCTCTTCCCTCTCCCCTCTCACCCCTCTCACCCCTCTCACCCCTCCTACCCCTCTCCAAGTCAGCGGTCCATCACTCTCCCCTCTCACCCCTCTCACCCTGTCTATCCCCAAGCGAATGAATCGCTTAGCGAGTGGATCGCTGTTTTTTTGTCATCGCAGGCAACGGTAAGGCACGCCCTCACAAGAGTAAAAGTGAGCGGCAGGGTTCCCTGGGGCGCTCGCGCGGCTTACCCAAACGCTAGGATGCGCTCTCCAGGGCCCCATATACAGAAGCGCGGTAGCGAAATGCATTGGACGCTCTGTCCGAAACACCGTAGCATGACTATGAGCGCGCGGCGTGTGGCACGGCTCAGGCCGAAATACATCTGGCAAAGTGCGTGGCGGACCCAGCGCGGCCGAGAGCGCCTCAGGAAACCTACACACATTATGAGCTACTTACCCAGCAGCTTTGAAATCCTGAGCCGCTCTTTGCAACTCGAGCACCCCTTTTTGGCGCAACGACACTTCGAACACCCGAGCTTCTTGATGGGCTTGAACAGGGGTGACACGGTGACGCCCTTCCCGTGGCCTTCGCCCGTCGTCTTAGCCCCAGCCTTCGTCGCCTTTGCTTTCGCCTTCCCCTTTGCCTTCCCCTTTGCCTTCGGCTTCGGGCCCTCCCCCTTCTCCTTGGCCACGAGTCCGTGCAGGATGTCCTCGGTGACCGAGGCGACGTCCTCCTTCTTGGGGGGAGTCACGTTCTTTTTGGCGACGCTGGCTGCTGCAGGCGTCCCTGGCGACGGTGGCGTTGGCGCTGCTGGCGACGGTGCCCCTTCTGAGGCGGAAGATGGAAGAGAACTCGGGGCAGCGTCCTCCACGGCTGCGAACGCCGAGGCCGCGGCACGTTTCGCGCCGCCTCCCTCTTGAGGTTCAAAGGGCCCGTCTGAGCGCCG
>CAUYUJ010019647.1:5000-7500 GCA_963575745.1 Prorocentrum cordatum
CTGCAGGCGTGGCACCTTCTCGACACCATGGAGGGTGCGCATGGGGTGGTCCGTCACCATGGTCTCTATCCGTCTTAGGGTCGCAAGGCGTGGCAGGCGTGGCACTTTCTCGACACCATAGGGGGTGCGCACGAGGTGGTCACTCACTGTGGTCTCTATCCGTCTCGGGGTCGCGAGGCGTGGCAGGCGTGGCACCTTCTCGACACCATGGGGGGTGCGCAGGGGGTGCTCCGTCACCGTGTTCTCTATCCGTTTCAGAATCGCACGGCGTGGCAGGCGTGGTACTTTCACGACACCATGGAGGGTGCGCACGGGGTGGTCCTTCACCGTGCTCTCTATCCGTCTCAGGGTCGCAAGGCGAGGCAGGCGGGGCACTTTCTCGACCCCTTAGGGGGTGCGCTGGGGGTGGTCCCTCACCGTGGTCTCTATCCGTTTGAGGGTCGCAAGGCGTTGCAGGCGTGGCACTTTCTCGACACCGTAAGGGGGTGCGCAGGGGGGGGTCCCTCACCGTGTGATCTCCATCCGTCTCAGGGTCGCAAGGCGTGGCAGGCGTGCTCAACGCCGCAGAAGGTGCGCAGGGGGTGGTCCCTCACCGTGGTCTCTATCCGTCCCAGGGTCGTGTGGCGTGGCAGGCGTGGCACTTTCTCCATGCCACAGGGGGTGCGCGGATAGGTGGTCCTTCACGCTGAATTGCTCACACCTCAGCTCAAGCAGTTTGAGAAAACTTTGTTTTGCACGCTGGCGCGTCGGGCGTGAATTGCCTCAGCCATGGCGCCCAAATGCGCCGTCGCGGCACTGCTGCCGCCGTCTTCCCCCGGGGCCCCGCGACCCAGCTTCAGAGACGCCGATCGCGCTCTCCGATGCCGCAGGTGCACGAGCATGTTGAACGCATTAGCGACGAGCATTCTCTGAGGAAAAGGGCACATGGAGTGAATGCCGCCAAGAAGAGTACAAGCTACAAGCGGATGGCGGAGAAGAGAGCGGCGTCACCCGATCACGATTGGCCTGTGAGTCCCGACCCGAAGACCTCGGCTCAGGCCCTGGACAGCAAGCGCACGTGAGAGACACTGGTGCAAGTATGGGTCGAAGAGATCCGGGTATCATCAGGGAGTCCAGAGTGCAAAGAAACCGCGATCAGTCCATGACAGTACAGTCGGGGCGCTGAAGAAGGAACCCTTCTCGTTGGCGAGGGGCTCGGTGTTCCTTGTTTGTTTTACAGTCTGCCTCAGGTATTCCATGGAAAATCGAAGTTTGACTTATGGGAAAAAGGGTCCTCGTTCCTTATTTAGGGATCCTTCGGTCAACGCCCCGAAAGTACGCGCTCTAGCTGACAGGTTATGCGACGAGGGTGCGCTGGGGCGCGGCGCCTGCCTCCTCGCTGGGGTTCGCGGAGGCCTTCTGCCGAGCGCGCCCGCCACTCCTCCCCGCCACTTTGCGCGCGCGCGAACCCGAGGCTTGCTGTCGACAGGCTTCGCCTCGCGCGTAGATCCCCGAACCGAATTGTTTGGGCGGCCGCAGCAGCGTTGGCCCCGGGGGACTTTCGGTTGAAGCGGCGGCGTGCGAACCGTTTCCTGTGCGACGCTTTAAAAATTCAGTTCCCCTTGGCATTGCAGACGTCCCGGTCGGCGCGGCATGTGAGGCCCCCGAGGCTTGAACCGCGCCGCTTTCGACGTCAGCGAAGCAACGGCTACGAGAAACATGCTCGCAGGTTTTACGTCAGTTACCATCGAGCAAGACACATGATAAGTACGCGGATTCCTCGGTCGCGTAGTTCGACACTCGGTTTTGACATCGCTACGACACCGAAGGTTCTTGACGGATTCCAGCATGTGTGCGCGACGACGCGCGAGCACATCGCCCCATCATTTGCAAAAGGGTTCTCGCAACGGCACGCGCGCAGGGGCGTTCGAACGATTTTGACATGCGCGCGCGAAGCCCGTGTGGTAACCTGCTCCGAAAATGTTGAAGCAACCTATGGGTTTTCCTAACAATTCGCCAGAGCGCGCTTAAGCTTTTTTTGAAGCCCCGCGTTGCGAAACCCAGGGCTTCTATATGTTTTTCGGGCACTCGATTTTGAAATCCTTGCGCAACCGAAGATTGTGTGGAAGAATTTCGGCATGCGCGCGCGACGACTCGCGCATGCGCAGTTCGTCACATGTTTCGCAAGGGACTCTTGACAACTTAGGGTTTTGTATAAGACGAGTGCGTGCGCATAGTGTTGCTTTTGCGCAGGATGGCGGGGGGGGGGTACCGTTTGGGTTGGCACGGTGCGAGCTCATATTAATGATGGACGTTGGGGCAGAGTCATATGTAAATTGCGATACGAATGCGGGGGACGATAATCTCGGGGGTGGAGTTTTTTGTTTGAAACGAGAATGTAGGCGCCGTAAGTTATGTGATGAGTTTAATGAGTGGAGCAATCCTTCTGGCACAAGCTTCCTGGTGCAAGTGCTAGCGATGCGTTGCAAGCTGCTCGTTGCAATATATGTGGTGCAAGCTT
>CAUYUJ010019647.1:10000-42500 GCA_963575745.1 Prorocentrum cordatum
CTCCTCCTCCTCCTCCTCGTCCTCCTCTTAACTAGAATCAATGCAGATTTGTCGGTTTTTGGTGTGCCCCCCTCCCCCCCCCAAAAAACAAACAAACAACTTGGCGTTTTTTTGTTGGGGGGGGGGCAGAGGAAATGCCTCCTCCTCCTCCTCCTCCTCCTCCTCCTCGTCCTCCTTTTCCCAGAATATAGCTTTTTGCTATGAAGATGCTTCGAAAGAAAGAAATACCCCGCTTGGCATTGCATTGGCATTGGTTTGGCCATGGTTTGGCATCGCATTGGCACTGCGTTGGCATAGCACTTGGCAATGCGTTGGCATTGCGCTTGCATGCCGCAAGTCTTGCGCTGGCGGGTCCTAATGGAACCCTCCGGAAGAGGACTCATATTAAAACCCTCTACCAGAAGGATTCCTATTGAAACCCTTCACAAAAAGGGTTCATCCATACTGAAACCCTGCACAGTAGGATTCCATGCGAAGCCCTCCACAAAAAAAAGGATTCCTACTGAAATCTATCACACATGCTTTCCCATCTCGGCATTGCATTGACATTGGGTTGGGACCGCCTTGGCATTAATTTGGCATTGCGTTGGCACTGCTTTGGCATTGCGCTGGTGAGTTCCAATAGCTCCCTTCGCAGAATGATTTTTGTCGGGCCCCACACGAAAAGGATTTCGATTGAACCATTCCACAAGACTGGTTCGCATTGAACCCATCCGGAGCCCTCCATAGAAGGAGTCCTGTTGAAACCGACCACAAGATATTTCCCCCAGGCATTTCATTGGGATTGGGTTGGGGTTGCCATGGCATTGGTTTGGCATGTCGTTGGCACTGATTTGGCGTTGCGCTGGCGAGTTCTAATGGCTCCCACCATAGAAGGATTCCTATTGAAACCTTCCGCACGAAGGGTTCTTTTTGAAAGCCCCCGCCTGAAGGGTTCATGGTTCAACCCTCCACATAAGGATTCCGGCCGAAACCCTCCACAAGAAGATTCCTATCGACATCCTCCGACGAAGGATCCGTAACCAAATCATCCACATCAGTACTTCTGTTGGAATCGGTCGAAAGACTGGAACCACGCCATCGGTATTGTATTGGCATTGGCTTGGTAACGGTTTGGCATCGCACTGGTATTGCGTTGGCATTGCGATGGCATTGCGTTGGCGAGTCCCAACCAAACGCTCCACATAAAGGATTCCGATTGAAGACGTCCACAAGAATGGTGCCTACGGACCCCCCACAATAAGGATTCACATTGCAGTCCTCCACAAAAAAGGGTTCCATGCGAATCCCTCCATAGAGGGATGCCTATTGAAATCCTCCGAAGAAGGGTCCTTCGAAGGATTCCTGTGTGGATGACATCATCCACAGAAAGGGTTCTTAGAAGGATTGATATTGCGCGCTATCACAAGCAATACACCCCCACTGGCGTTGCAGTGGCATTACATTTGGATCGCCTTGGCGTTGGTTCGGCATTCCGTTGGCACTGCGTTGGCATTGCGCTGGCGAATCCTCATGCCCGCCTTCGCAGAACGATTCCGAGCGAAACCCTCCACAAGTAATTTTCCTTTTGGAATATGTAACAAAGGGTTCCCCTCCTTGGCATTGCATTGACATTGTATTGGGACTGCCTTGGCATTGGTTTGGCATTGCGATGGCACTGCTTTGGCATTGCGTTGGCATTGCGCTGGCGAGTCCTATGGCTCCCTCCGCAGAAAGGGCTCCTACTGAACCCCCCACAAGAAGGATTGCTAGTGAAACCCTCCACAGGAGGATCCCTACCGAAACCCTCCACAGAGGCATGCCCCCCCCATTGGCATTGCATTCGCACTGGATTGGGATCGCCTTGGCATTGGTTGGACTTTGCGATGAAACTGTTTCGGAATTGCATTGGCATTGCGCTGGCAAGTCCTATGGCTTCCTCCGCAGAAGGACTCCTACTGAACCACCCACAAAACGATTCCGAGCGAAGCCCTCCACAGGAGGATCCCTATCGAAACCCTCCACAGAGGCATTACAATGGAAATCCTCCGAAGAAGGATTCGTAATGACACCGTCCACAAAGGATTCTGATTGAAATCCACCGAGCGAGGGGGTTCCCCAATTCACATTGCATTGGCATTGGTTGGCAATGGATTGGTATCGCATCGGCACGCGTTGGCCTGGTGCAGGAACTAGACAGAGAGAGACACATCGAGAGAGAGAGAGAACACGAGATAACGATATATCGAGAGAAGCATAGTATCAGGGGATCACGGCGAGCAGAACAATGGCAAACAACATCAAAGTTTATAAAGGTGAACGAGCGTCTCATTCGATAACAACCATATCAAAACGACGAGGGGCTCCACAATCCCTCGGCCTCTCCTCCTCCTACTCCTACTCCTCCTCCTCCACCTCTTCCTCCTCCTCCCCCTTCTCCTCATTCCTCTCCTCCGTTGTGACGTTGCCCAGGCATGAAGAGCGAGCGTGGTGCCTTACTGGATGCATGATAAACCGCCGACGTAGCGGAGCGAGAAACAAATTAGCCTGGCGGGCGCAGTGGAGCGCCCGCCAGGCGGTAAGAAGACGGCTGCAACGCCTCAGCGTTTGGTGTTACTTCGATATCCCTCCCACCGCCACATCATAGACCCCCCATCCCTTCCATAAGTTGGTCCAGGCAGGCCGTGTCTAGACAGGTGATTGCAAACCAGGTGTCTGATCAGGCGACGCTAGTAGGCAAGGCGGGAAAGGAACACTCGAGAAGAGCAGTATGCTATGAATGGAAGGTGTCTGTGACGCTTAAAGTCTGAGGAACAAAATACAACGAGCTGGCCGCGCCTTCTGCTAGGGTCGCGCCTGTGGGTCTGTAAGTCAATTAGTGGCGCCCTGGCCTCCCCTCCTCCACCTCCTCCTCCTCCTCCTCCTCCTCCTCCTCCTCCTCCTCCCCCTCCTTCTCCTCCACCTCCCTCTCGCCCCTCTGCTCCCTCCTCCCTCCCCTCTGCTCTCTCCTCCCTCCTCGACCCTCCCCCCCCCTTCCTCTCCTCCTCTGGGGTTGGGCGCGGTGGCGCCGCGTCGGCATCGGCAGCCTCCCCTGGCGGAGCCACGGGGACAGCTGCAGGCCGACGGCTCAGATTCAGCCCGAAGCGAACGTCAAGAAAGGAGACCCTCCTCTCCTCCTCTCCTCCCCCCCTCCCCGTCGACTCCTCTTCCCTCCCCCCCCCCCCCTCCTCTCGTCGACCCCCCTCCCCTCCCTCCCTCCCCTCCCCTCCCCTCCTCCCCCCCTCCTCGTCGACCTCCCTCCTCTCCCCCCCTCCCCCCCTCCCCCCCCTCCTCCACAATTACACAATGTGAATACTACTCTCCTCCATCCCCTGATGGCATGCGGAAGATAGCGGGCACCCCTTCGCGCATGGTCTTTTACACAGTATTTCCCGGAGTTGGGTTTTCGCTTGGTTGTTTTTCAAAATGATGCTCTCGCTGAGGCGCGGGCTTCATGTTCGGGCTTCCGCTCGTTCCGAATCGTGCTCCCGCTGCAGCGCTGGCATCATTGTGCTCCCGCTGCAGCGCTGGCCTCATTTCCGCGCTTCCGCTCGTTCCGAATCGTGCTCCCGCTGCAGCGTTGGCGTCATTTCCCGTGCCATGCCACGGCATGCAATGCAATGTTAGGTTGCGTTCCGCTGCGCGATGCCATGCCTTCAGCTGCAGCTGTCATATCCAGTGCTTAAGTGCGACGTCGTGCTATGCCATGCTACGCTTTGATCTTCAACGCCATGCTATGCACTGTTATGTTCGGGGTCGCTGTGCGATGCCATGCTTTGCGTTGCAAAATTTTGTGATGCAATTCTTCACTACACCACGCCACTCCATGCTGTGACATACTACGCTTTGCGGTGCTCTTCTACGCCATGCCATGCCGTGCTCTACAATGTGTCGCGTACACTTTCGGGATCATTGCCCTGCTCGACATCCGACTCTGCGAGTAGAGAGGGGATCTACGCCATGGTAAGGGATGGGAGCGAGGGGTAGGATGTCAGATATGACGCGAGCGCACCTAGCTTGTTCTCCTCCCCTCCTCGCCTCCCCTCCTCCCCACCCCTCCTCTCGTCGACCCCCCCCGCCCGGCCAGAGGGCGTGAAGCTCCGGGACGTGAGGGCGAGGCCGCGGCGCGGCCCGCCCCTCTCCGCCGGCGGCCCCTCTCCGCCAGCGGCCCTCGGCGGTGGTGGCGGACCCGGCCCCAGCCCGCGCCACTCGCCCTCTCCTCCTCCCCCTCCTCCGCCTCCTCCTTTTCCTCCTCCTCCTCCTTCTCCTCCTCCTCCTCCTTCCCCTCCTCCGCCCTCCTTCTCCTCGTTATTCTCGTTCTCCTCCTCCTCCTCCTCCTCCTCCGCCTCCTCCTCATCAGCATCATCCTCTTCATCCTCATCCTCATCCAGCCGCTGCGACGGTTCCGACCACCCCTCTTTTCCCGCGGCATTTTAGTATTCTGATACGCGCAGTGAGGTGACCCAGCGGCATCATGTCTCCCCCCTTGAGGGGCTCGCCGCGCCCATGAGCGACGGGACGGGTTACCGCGCGAGGCGCGGGTTCCTCGCCGTGTGCGTCTTCGTTTCCGTGCTGCAGGGCGTGCTGCACGCCAATTACATGGAAGGGGCCCGCCCCAACGACGACATCGGTCGCAGACTCACTCGTCGGGCTTGCGGTTACAACCCTTGGACGGGGGCCACACGGGCAGCAGAGATCTCGACGGAATTCAAACACATGGGGGCAATCATGCTACCAGGCACCTCGCGACGACAGTGCGAGGACACACACTCACTCTTCCTTCTACCGCACCACTGGGGGCTCAGCTTCGGGTGGACAAGGGCCTCCAACAAGAGCTGCGGGGTGTCCATCGACCTTCACACAAAGAGCTTCCTTCGCAACTTCACCCGCAATATCTACACACCGAAAGGACCCCAGTCGGGGCGGTGCCGGGCGGTGCGACTCAAATCACAGTCGGCCGACATTTTGTTCATGGTTATCTACTTTCCGACGCTGCCAACTATGAGAGGAGGTCGCTCTATGTACCGGAGCTTTGTCACCTTTGTCACAGATCTTTGCAGTTGGGCGAAGTCTATCTTGAACAGCATAGGCAGTCGCTGTACCCCTTCACCGGTGCCGACTTAAACGACCACCTCGGCTACAGTGAAGACGACACCCTCGACGGCGAGGGAGTGATCGACCCACGGGCCGAAGCTGGATTTCATACAGATTGGACGTGGGGCCGAGAAGCTGACATACACGTAGGCCCTTGCGGGGCCGAGCTGGAAAGGTTCGCGGGCAAGCTCTGGCATCAGACGTTGAGAGACACCGCCATGCTCCAGGTGAACACACACTACCCTTCAGGACCGACCTTCCACGGCCCCCAGGGCGACTCCTCGAGGATAGACTTCGTTCACGCACCGACAGGCCTTCGTCCACATATACGTACGTGCGCGCCGTGTTTCACGTCCCGCTGGCCGTCGCCTGCAGCCCGCGAACACCCTCGATGATAGAGACCACCGCCCTGTCTTCATGGAGTGCGGGTGCAGCTTTGAGGCGACCTCGGCCCCGCGCCAGCGCTGAAACTTCGACGACATGATGCGGATTCTGCGGCGAGGAGTGTACCACAGCGGCTCAGCATATCCACGCGTCAATTCTGACCATGCCCGAGGACGAATGGGTGCGTCTCTGTTCCCGCCCTACCACAGACGAGCTCTGGAACTCCAAATCGGCGCTGCTGAGGGAAGCAGCGCTCGATGAGTTCTCGCGGCCGTCGCAGCAGGAGGCCGAGAAGTTCGCCTTGGAAAGGCTACGTTCCGAGACCTTCGCCCGACGGAGACAGCTTCGTGAACTATATGTGGGGCGGGAGGCAGCCGTTCGCCTCGACGTGGAGCTGGCGCTCTCCCGCCTCACCTTTCGGATCCGCCAGCTGCCCAGACAGATCACACCGGAGCGGAACAAGTTGCTCGCCGGAGAGCTCCAGGCGGCGCGGAAGGCGCGCGACCACTTTGCCGCGCGGACTCTGATGAGACGGCTCGCTCGCATAGGGCGGGGCCCACGGCGTCGCGCGTACTTCAAGGCCAGCGAGGAGAACTGCGAACCCCTGGACAACGCTGATTTGCTTCGCCTCCCCGCCCAGCAGGGCGGCCTCAGCGCGATCGACTGCGACCTGCAGCTGGGGCTGACCGAACGTTTCGACCGCGCCTTCAGCTGCGACGAAGCCAGGCGGGCGGACCAGTGGCGCTACGACACGGTGCAGATGGTGGACCGCGAGTTGGCGGACACCGACATGTGGGGCATCATCCGTGCGCTTCGCCGAGCTCCAGAAGACGGGCCACGCCCGGCTGGGGCATGCCCTTGGAGCTCTGGTTGGCCCTCATCGGCCCCACCCAGCGGGGCGAGTTCCAGAGAGGTGGAGTCGGCTCGTACCTTACACCGTCCACGGCTCAGGCATTCAAGGGGCGGTTCTCAGACATTATCGCATCGTTCAGGCGCGCGAGCTCCACCCCGCTGATTTTCGACATATCTCGAATCGCGGGCCCGGGCAGTTACAGCAGCAAACAGGGTCCGCCAGGACAGCGATGGATACATATTTTGCGTCCGCTGGGCAAGGCCTGGAATGCGCATCTTTGGAACCGAGCCCGCCGACACAGAGGCGCTTTGCAATGTGTCTGGTCTGCCGCGGCCTTGCTCGGCGTCGGCGGCCTGAAGACGCCATCGCGGCCCAGGCCTGCGCGTCTTGGAGGCGCCAAAGCCTGGGCTTATCTTATGCCATAGTAAACGGGGATGCCGCGAACGCGCTCGCCAGCGCCAAGCGGGACACTATCTTGGACACCTTGGAGGCCCTGCACTTGCCAGAGGATGTTCGATTCCAGCGCATGCGCGCGGTGCAGACGGCGACGCAGGTCGCGGCCCCAGTGGCTCCCACTTCCCTCAGGCCTACCTCGGGTGAGCTCGCGTGGCGCCCGAACCCTGCCAGAGGTTTCCCGTCTTTCTATTTGAAGGGCCTGGATTCTTTTCTGCGTTGGAGGGCGGGGGCGAGCTCGCATACGCACGCGCGGGCTCAGGGGGTCGACGGCGCGTGCGCGGACACGGGCGTCGCGCTGTGCGCGGACGACACCATTAAAACGATCATCACATGGAGAGGGCCCGAACCTTTTTGGGGGAGGGGGAGAGGCGCGGCACCTCGCTGCTCTTGCGCGGGTCAGCAGCAGTAAGCTGGCGCCTTCCCTGGGCAACATAGGCGCGGGGCTCAGCGAGGGCAATCGGGTCGCCCTGGCCGGGCTCTTTGGCAAGGGATGTATAGCGCAGCGTCGTCTCATCCACGCTGGCATTATTCGCCTCTGTGGTTTTTTGGACGTTGCACGCGCGTCCTCGGCGGTTGGCTGACGGCGCAGGGATCGCTGCAAGTGGGGGGGGGGGGGGGCAGTCGACTGCAGGCGGGCCGCGCGGGACTCGATCTCATCTCGCATTTCTCGATGCAGGACGTTCCGCGCAGCGTGAAGAGGATGGCCGTTCTCTCTTATGTCCAGGGGGCGCTTCTGTCGGGGATGGAGGGTCGGGTGCCAGATAGGAGCTGCGCGTCGGCCTGCGACAAGGTCATGGTGAGGGCTGCGCGTAGAGGGCCGGGGGTCAAGGGCACTGCGGAACACGACGGGGTACTCTGGAAGCGGAGCTCGCAGAAGGTCTGGGACTACTGGCAGATCCCCCCCATCGCCGAGGAAACCCGTCTCCGTCGTCTCCGATGGCACCAGTCATGGATGACATGTCCCAGCGCCCGCAGACAAGTACCTGAATGATGCGCCCAGCATGGGCCCCGGTTGGACGCTCCATGAGACGGCCAACCCCTGGGCCCGACAGATCCGCGAGGACCTCCAGTTCGCCGGGGCCCAATCTGAGGAGCTTGCAGACTTGGCGCTAGAGGACTTTCCGCTCTTGGGATTACTCTACACTACCGAGTGCGACGACTGGGCTACGATCGATCTCGCCATTTTCAGGGCCACGTATTTTTCAAAAACTATTGCAACTCCCGCGGGGCCCCAGCAGGCCCCTTGCGTTCTGGCGGTGGAGGGGGAGGAAGAGGAGGAGGAGGAGGAGGAGGAGGAGGATGAGGAGGAGGAGGAGGAAGAGGAGGAGGAGGAGGAGGAGGAGGAGGAGGAGGAGGAGGAGGAGGAGGAGTTCGAGAGCCCCGGTGAGTTCCGCTGCAACCTGAGGAACCCAGACGGGATCACTTGCGGCGACACCTTGAGTAGCATGAAAGCCTTTCTTTTGCACGCAGGCAGAGTTCATGACATTCGTAACAGGGCGGCATTACCCACGGTCACGAATCAGTGTTTTCGAGATCTCCAGGTTCTAAGTACAAGGGAAATGCGCAACGCCACGCGATGAGATCGTACGCCTGCAACCAATGCGCTCCAGGACGTAGCAGCTGCACAGCAGCCGAACTGATCCAACCATTCTCAATGGATTCCCCAGTACGCAGCTACGTGGCTCAAGATCTTGCACATCTTCAACTGCACATTCGCTCCCATTGCGCGCTGGGCGACCCTCGGCTTCCCAGCGCCCAGACCCGAAGGCGAGATGAGCGACGCCAGGGGCATGGACTTAGACGAGCTGCTCAAGAAGCACAAGCGCGCCGAGCCAGAGGAGCCAGGCGCGCCATCAAGAAAGAAACAACACTTGGGGGAAGTGGCTCACGCCGCCGAGGACGGCCTCCAGGAGGTAGAGGGGGCCTTCGGGCTCGCGATTTGCAGCCGGCCATCTCGATCCTGCTCAAGATGGCGTGCGTGCGCGCGCAAGTGCTCAGGGATATGGCGGCGTCGGAGTGGTTGTGCCTTATCATCCCCGCGACTTGCTTCATGGTCGCCGCGGGGCGGTTCGCGGGTGGGCAGTGCGCAGTGGCGGCGAGCATCGTGGCGCCGAAGCCCCTGGTCGGGCCGCCGCATGCGCGCATCGCGCGAGGCGTGTTCGCGTCGATGGTCGGCTCGGAGAAGCTCAAGCATGGGGGGTCTCAGGCTCATGCGGCATTGGCCCTCTTCTTCGAGAAGTTCGTTTTGAGCAGCTCGGCGGAGGTGCTTGGCTGAGTCATCAGGCACTTCCGACTGAAGAAGTGCTACAACGAGGAACGCACCTGAATTCAGTTCGCCTTCGCAGGCGAGGCGGCGCTGCCCCCTTTCGGCTGGGGCCCAGGGATTGCCGGCAGAGCGCGCGCTGGGCAAGCTGGAGCTCGAGCAGGCCATGATCAAGTGAGCGCAGATGCAGGGCGCGAGGTTCAAGCTCGGCACCGCCCTGCAGGCGCCTGAAGGCGATGGCGCAGAGACTGATCGAACAAGTGAAGACGGGAGGCAAGAGAGCAAGAGCAAGGGGAGGGGAATCTCCAAGTAGACCTGAGGCCCGAACCCTGGGAACTGCGTCGTGCTGCTCGCTTCGCGCGGATTCAGGCGCGGGAACGATTTCAAATTACCGACGCATGACGCGCGACCCCATTCATATTTTAGAGCCTGCTTACTCGCCATCTGATGGAGCGTCGCGCACCTGGGGATGGTCTTTTGTTGACTCATCTGACCTATAGGCTTCAAGTCAAGGGGGCGGAACCCCTCATTTCACTTGTTGTTGCTGGGGCACTACATCGACACCTTCTCTCACTGGCCACTACATACGACGACGCGCGGTCTACTCGGGCGCACGACTGTGCACATGCAGTGGGTTTGTCTTCTGGTGTCTGGATTCGAGAGCACCGACCTCGACGGGGAGCGGCTCAACCTGACCCTACCCTAACCGAGGCCACGCCGATTGCTCTCCGTCCGCGTCGCCTCTCCCGTTTTGCCGTCCTGGCGCCCTGGTTCTCCTGGCCTGGTTTGGGCTGTCACTCGGTGCCCGCCTGGCGTTAGGTCTGGCCCCCCGGGTGCCCCGTGAGTGTCCTGGGGCCTCCTGGGCCGCCTTTTTTACAGCAGAGACTGACTCGCGCCTTTTTTCCAGCGGAGTGCCGCTCGTCGGGGCCCTGGCTTCTACGGCGTCGAGACAGTGTTGCTCAATGCACCGTCCCCCTTAGGCAGCGCCGCGCCGCCGCCTCTCTCCCACTCCGCTCAGATCTACAGGCGATGTCATTTTTGTTCAGGACGGGGCGAGTGTTTCGGAGGCCTGCCCGTCGCCCGCAGCGACGTGGGCTCGGCGCTGGAGGCCAGAGGGCCCACGCCCCCCGCCCTCGAGGGTTTTCGCGAATTGCGGCTACCTGGGTACAAGCACGTACGTCGGGCTACACGGCGCGCTACGATCGACTTCATCGCACGTGTTCGATGATCGTTCGAGGTAGGGCTCTGGTTGCACGTGTGCGCGCGCAGCCAGATATCGGCACATATCACGCGCAAGGCCAAGTCATCTTCGTCTTCGTCTTCTTCATTCTCATCCCCAGCCTCATCCTCGTCCGCCTCCTCCCTCTTCTTCCAACTTCTCATCCTCTTCCTCCTCCTCCTCCTCCACCTCCGCTCCCTTCTTTTTTCTCATCCTCTTTCTCCTCCTCCTCCTCCTTCTCCGCCCTCCTCCTCCTCCTCCTCTTCCTCCTCCTCCTCCTCCTCCTCCTCCTCCTCCTCCTCCCTCTCCTCCTCCCCATCATAATCATCATCCTCATCCGCGTCCTCACCGCATCCTCATCCTCATCCGCTTCCTCCCTCCTGCTCCTCCTCGTCTTCCTCCTGAGTCTCCACCTCCTCCTGCTCCTCCTCATCCGTTATCCATCCTCCTCTCTCCTCCTCCTCCTCCTCCTTCTCATCGCCATCACCATCGTCAGCAGCAACATCAGCATCAGACGCATTAGCATCAGCGTCATCATCCCCATCATCAGCATCATCACAATCATCATGATCATCGTCGCCATCATCGTCAGCATCATCATCACCAGCGTCATCATCATCCGCCTCCTCCCTCCTCCTCCTCCTGCCCTTCCCTTCCTCCTATCTCGCCTCCTCATCCTCCGCTCTGCCTCCTCCTCCTCCTCCTCCTCCTCCTCCTCCTCCTCCTCCTCCCCCTCCTCCTCATCCTCATCCTCGTCCTCCTCCCGTCCTCTTCCTCTTATTTCTCCTCCTCATCCTCCGCTCTCCCACCTCCTCCTCCTCCTCCTCGTCCTCCTCCCTCCTTTTCCTGCTCCTCCTCCTCCTCCTCCTCCTCCTCCTCCTTCCTCCTCTTCCTCCAAACATCCGTCCTCCTCCTCCCTCCGTCCTCCGTCCTCCTCCTATTCCTCCTCCTCATCCGCCTAGTCCCTCCTCCCATCCTATCCTCGCCTCCTCCTCGCCCCTCCTCCTCCTCCTCCTCCTCCTCCTCCTCCTCCTCACCATCATCATCATCATCATCATCATCATCATCATCATCATCATCATCATCATCATCATCATCAGCATCATCATCATCATCATCATCATCATCAGCAGCAGCATCATCATCATCATCATCGTCCTCGTCCTCCCCCTTTTTTCTCCCTCCTCCGCCCTGTTCCGTCCTCGTCTGTCCTTCTCCGCCTTGTTCGCCCTCCACCCGCCTTCCATCCTCGAGGTGCGAGGCTGGAGTCTCAAGGTCTGAGTTGTCTTGGCCTTTTCGGCCTCTCGAGGCCTCCGCCCGCGAGACCTCTTCTTCCTCCTCCTTTTCCTCTTCCTCCTCCCCCTCCTCTTCCGCCCCCTCCTCCCCCTCCTCCTCTTATTCTTCTTCCTCCCCATCATTCTCCTCCCCCCTCCTCGTCCTCGTCCTCCTCCTCCTCCCCCTTCTTTCTCCTCCTTCCTCCTCCCCCTCCTCTTCTTTCTCCTCCTCTTCCATCTCCTCCTCCATTCCTCTCCTATTAGAGATCTCCTCCCTGTCGCACCCTGAAGCTGGTGGAAAGGGCGGGCCGGGCATTTCGTGCAAGACTTCCTCACCGCTCGTGGTCTTGAAGGAGTTACACGGATGCAGGGCGGCTTGAGATCAACGTGTGGTTCTCGCTTTAGTGCCGCGCGCATTCGGCTTAAGATTGCAAGGGCTCAACGGATGGAAAGCGGTCCGTTTTCAAAATGCGGGTCTCACCTTAGCGCCGCGCAAATTCGTCTCGAGCGTGTGCAACATGACGAGCGAACAAGTCACACCCATACCCATAGGAGGGTCGAAAGGAGGGGGACTGGCTATGGGTATGGGTGCGAGCTGTCGGACCCTGGGGGAAGCTCCCGTTCGAGCGGGGACCCCATCCGACAACACGCACCCATGGCCTCCTCCGTCCCCACTATGGGTATGGGTGCGTGCTGGTCGATCGTCACGACAGTTCCACGGGTGGAAGATGGCCCATTTTCAGAGTATGGTTCCCGCCTCGGCGCCGCGCCTTCGTCTTACACGGTCTCAGGAGCTTCGTGGCTGGAGGGCGTCCCGTTGTCAGCGTGTGGCTCTCGCCTTCAGCGCCCCGCACGCTCTTTATCCAACGTTTCCAAAGCGCTTCACGGCTGGAGGGCAGTTCCTTTTCGACATGTGGTTCTCGCTGTAGTGCCGCGCACATTCGCCTTAAGAGTGTCCAGCACTTCTAAATGGTTCTCACGGTTTAACGTCCCAGGGCGGAGTGCCTGGGCGCACCAGTCACGTTGATTCGCGGTGCTGAAATCCCAACAATGGTGCGGCGTTGATGCCCCAGGAGTTGCATCATGGCGCATTTCCGTATGTTCAAACACGTGTCTTCCAATTGCGAACATCCTTCAATGAAAATGAATCCGTGTAGGGACGTATGAAGAGGGATTTTGGAAGGAGGGCGTGTTGCAATATCGCTGATGAGTCTCAGGTTCACACTGGTCCTCTGCATCCTCCTCTTCGTCTTTCCCCTGTTCTTTCTCTATCTCCCTCCTCCTTGCTCCTCCTCCTCCTCCTCCAGAACTTCGGCCACATCCTCAAGTTTTGTTTGGCGCTAGGCGGGCATCAGCGGCGAGGCTTTTGCGTTCCTCTGGTGATCATAAATCAGGCTTAGGCAAAATGACAGACACTGGGCCCTCGGCACACAGCGGTGACAATAATGGCTGTCAGGTAAAGAGGAGCGTGGTCGCGCGCTACAGTCCAAAGTATGCGTTCCGAGGTCCGCGGGGAGGGTGATTGAGGTGCTCAAGACCTGCTCGGTAACCCAGGTAAGTAGAGGTGGAAGAGTGATGGGGGTCAATTGTGGCGTCCGGTTGTTTTGTGATTCGTGCTGCTCGGCAGTCCGCAGAAGGTGCCTTCGCTAAGACGCTCCCCCTATCGAGGGCCTCTGCAGCACACCCCCAACCCATCCCAAGTAAGGTTGCTTACACTGGCTGGTGCGATGATATCTGTTGGATGCTGGCACAGTCCGCACTGGCTGGCCTTTGCGGCTGGTCTGAGGCAGGGTTGTGACCGATTTGGAAATGTAGAGGGCGAGGGTGGTGCCGTAATGGGCGTCGGGAATAACAGTTTCTCCGTCGCCCAGCCAAGCCCTCGTACACTGTGGCTGTGTGGGTGCTGGCTGACTAGGATCCTGGGATCTATCGGGGCCTCCAGCCCGCGTCTCTCCGCTTTTGCGACGATTCCCCCAGTCCGCCTCCGTCCCCGAACAACGCCCCCAATTCTTGGATTGATAGTCTAGACGCTTCGCGTAACCCGACCAGTCCATCCAGACGAGTTGCCCTGATCACGGATGTGGAGGAGAATGCAGTGGAATACAGGGTTGGGTCAGACGTCGTACCCCAAGGGGGGGAGGATGGAGGAGGAATCGGAAGAGGAGCAAGAGTCAGGCCATCGAAAACATGGATCAAGGGGGCGTGGACTAGCGACGGGTCCGCTTTCCATGGGAAATCGCGGATTCCCCCCGCCGAGCGAGGCGGCACCGGCCGCATTCTGGGGAGGGCACCTCCCCCAATCCATGGATTTGGCGACCGCGCGCCAAATCCATGGATCGCTAATCCATGCTTGCGCGACCCCGAAAGACGAGGAGGAGGAGGAGGAGGAGGAGGAGGAGGAGGAGGAGGAGGAGGAGGAGGACCCCCCCCCTGCTGCTGCTTGCTGGCCCGCCTCTGTCCCCTCCCCTTTTCTGCAGGAGGAGGAGGAGGACGACGAGGACGAGGACGAGGACGAGGACGAGGACGAGAAGGAAACGGAGGACGAGGAGGAGGGAGATGGGGAGGGGGAGGAGGGACGAGGAAGGAGGAGGAACATACGGATGAGGAAAAGGAAGAGGAGGAGTAGGAGGAGGAGGATCAGGAGTTCGGGAGTTTCTTGGGGTCCTCTTAGGGCGTCTTGGAGGTCTCTTGGCAGTCCCGGGGGCCTCTTGGGGCGTCTTGGGTGCCTCTGAGGCGCCTCTTGAAGCCTTTTGGAGCCTCGTGTGGCCTCTTGGAGGTCTCTCTGGAGCCTTCTGGGGGCATCTTGGGGGATCTTGGGGCACCCTTGGGAGCCTCGGGGGGCCATCTTGGGGCCATCCCAGGAGAGATTGATCAAAGGAGGGGGGCTCCTGAATCAGGGCCTTCCCCAGGAGGCCAACATGTGACCAACACCTTGAT
The DNA here is from genome assembly GCA_963575745.1 of Prorocentrum cordatum. NCBI lineage: Eukaryota > Dinophyceae > Prorocentrales > Prorocentraceae > Prorocentrum > Prorocentrum cordatum. Next base: position 24,499 of record CAUYUJ010019647.1, read on the forward strand.
GCAATCAATGATTTGGGTTTTCGCGCCTTTGAGGGTCTCTTGGGAGCCTCTTGGGGGGTGCCTCTTGGGGGCCTCTTGGGGCCTCCTTGCACCTCTTTGGGCCGTCTTAGGACACCCTTGGGAGCCTCGGGGGGCCATCTTGGGGCCGTCGTAGAGGAGATCGATCAAAGGAGGGGGGCTCCTTAATCAGGCCCCCCCCCAGGAGGCCATCATGTGGCCAACACCTTGGTACAATTTGATAAAAACAAACGATGTTGGCCTTCTCGCCGATGACTCTTAGGGGCCTCTTGGGTGCCTTTTGGGGGCCTCTGGGCCTCCGGGGGCCGTTTGGGAGTCTCTTGGGAGCCTCTTGAGGGCCTCTTAGGCGTCTCGTGAGGGCCTCTTGGGGCCTACTGGGCACCTCTTGGGGCCGTCTTGGGGCACCCTTGGGAGCCTCGGGGGCCATCTTGGGGCCATCTTGGGGGAGATCGATCAAAGGAGGGGAGCTCCCCAATTTGGGTCCCCCCCCAGAAGGCCAACATGTGGCCCACACCTTAGTGCAATTAGTGAGTTTGGCCTTCTCGCCGAGGCCATCTTGGACGCTCCATCGCCTCGCGGAACCTCCCATCCAGGTCCAGGGAGATGGGGCAGGGGGAGGGGTAAACCCCTCCCCAAAGGGGAATAAGGGGGCGGAGGAGGACATTCGCTAAACCACTCATGCCCTGAAGGGCTCGTGGGATTCGTGCAGAGTCGCGCGGCTGCAAAGGTGGTCGGTATTGTGTGTTATTGTGTGTTAGGCATTGCTAGGATTGTACTCTCGGCGCGAGGGTAAAAGTGAGACGTAGGACGAACAATGATGACCAAACGTAGCTGCACGCTTGCTGAGTGTGTATTAAGCGCAGGTGCATGATCTCTGTAGGAGGATTCACGGAGCGTGTCGGCCTGTGCTCAGCAGCTGTGAGTGCTGAAGCCATCTGCCTCCGCCCACCACCCATAAAGCTCCCAACGTCACCTCCCACATTCCAGGTAAGACTGTTGCTTAACATGGCAGGTCTGCGAATTGCGCAGGCAGTGGTGGAATGTCTCGAAAGTGAATAAGCTGGGCTGACGGCGAATGTGATTGCAAGCGTGAATATCTGAATAGCAGTGGCTGGTATATGCGTGCTAAGCATACGTCCAATCTTAACCGTGAGCACACTAGGTAAAGTGGGGCAGGCTGGCCAGCTATGGCAGCAACAAAAACACGTGCAATAGAGGTGGTTAGAGAAACACGGACGCATACTTGCAAGGGCATGTGTGGGAATATCGTGTGTGTTAAAGCCTCGCTTGGTTAAGATGTGGCGCTGCGAATATGGTGCTGTCCTTGCCCAGCTACTCATCACAGTTCCGCCAAGTGAAGCTACAGTACACATCCTCTTCCTTCTCCTCTCACTCCCCCTCCTCCATCGTCATCTTTCTTCGCCTCCTTCCCCTCTTCCTCCTCCTGCTCGTCCTCCATTCCCCTCCTCCTTCTCATCCTGTATCCTCCCCTCTTACAATCCTCCTCCAAGCTCCTCCGCTTCCTCAGAGCGGTCCCAGCGTAATCCTCTTCCTGCTCCATCCACCTTCCTCTTCCTCCTCATCCTCCACATCGTCCACCTTGCCTCATTGTGTATCCTGCATCATCCTCCTCGAAAATAGATGATCGAGTTTGTTGCATGGGACTTCAGGGGCCTCCAGGGACCCGCAGAGACCCCTGGAGATTGGTTGTCCTTCTCCCTCCTCCTGTCATCCTGCTCCATCCTCTTCGCCGAGTTTCCATGCTTGGGTTTTTGGGGGTAATTCGCATCCTCTTCAGCTCCGCATCCTCCCCTTGTCCTGTGCCCTCCGATCCCCTCCCGTCCTAAATCACCCATCGTTCTCCTCCGTCCCTGGCCCTCATGCGTAGGTCTCCCCTGCCGCACCCGGGGGGCGGGTCGAACGGGCGGGCTGGGCGTCTCGCCTGCGACCTCCTCACCACCCGTGGCTTTGGGAGCTCGAGGCGTTGCAACCGCTTCACGGGTGGAGGGCGGCTCGCTGTCCACGTGTGGTTCTCGCGTTGGCGCCGCGCACGCTCGCTTCAGCACATGGGAGGGGCTTCACGGATGGAGGGCGGTCCGTTTTCGAAAAGTCGTTCTCTCTTTTAGCACCGCGCACATTCGCTTTCGAATATTGCGAGAGCTTCACGGACGGAGGGCGGCCCCTTTTCAACATGTGGATTTCGCCTTAGCGCCGCACGCATTCGTCTTCAGAGTTCGCAAGAGGTTCCAGGATTCTCATGGTTGTCGCCCCTGCAGTGGTGCGTTTTGCACAATTTCGGAATGTCAAGGCGCAGCAGTTACGTTGATGCGTGGTGTTGAAGTCCTAGGAATGGCGCCCTGGTGCGATTCAGGATCGCCAAAGTGCAGCAATAACGGTTGCGGCTTTGAAGTCCCAGGAATGTTGAATTGTTTTGGCACGATCTTGGATGTTCAAACGGTTGTCTTCCAACGGGGCACTTCCCTCAGTGGCAATGAATCCGTGTAGGAGCCTATGATGGGGGAACTTGGAGGGAGGGTTGATTGCAATCATTGACGAGTCTTGGGTTCATCCTCCATCCTTCTCCGTATCCTCCCACATCCTTCTCGTCCTTCATCCGTCCCCTCCATCCTCCTCATCTACCCTCATCCTCGTCCAACAAGGACATCAGGAACCGATTCCAATGGCATGTCTAAAACGAGGAGGAAGAGGAGTAGAGGTCGTCGTCAAACGTCAGCTTCACGGTGGCAGCCTGTTCGGGGAGGAGGGAGAGAGTAGGAGGACCCATGAGGAGGGGAGATGAGCATGAGTAAGGTCCCTGAATGATGGGTTTCTGAATACAGAGATGGGGCTGGGAAGGGTGAAGGGTGAAGGAGGGGGGAGAGGGGGCGGAGAGAACAGGATGAGGAGGAGGAGGAGGCGGATGCGCAGTTGTCGCTGCACAGCGCCTTGAAGTTTGCGACACTCCACCTTTGCATGTTTCTGTAGCTGGAAGGATGGACTGTGGGTTCTTCACAAGACGGCATCTCGCTTGAGTGGCAGTGCCAAGGGAGGGCGTTGCACGCAGTGGAATGGAGCACTTTGCAATCGGGAGAGCACTTGGGACGGAAGGGGCTATAGCAGCATCGTTGGTGCATTTTGGGCTTACTCTGGTCTTCCCCCTCCCCTTTCTCTTCCTCCACCCTCATCCCTTTTTCCCGGAAAGGGCATAAGCCCAGGGTTCTCTTTTAGATGGTTTCCCCCCGGGTTTGACGGGAAGAGGGCCGGCGAATTTCTTTTGCGATAAATAACGAGTGGGAAGAGGGCCGGCGAATTAAAATTTGAGGATGTCCCTAGCGAAACGCTTGTTTTTCAGAATTTGTTGAGGATGTCTCGAGCGAGACGCTGGTTTTGCAGAGTTGGGGATGTCTCGAGCGAAACGCTTGGTTTCAGAATTTGTTGAGGATGTCTCGAGCGACACGCTGGTTTTGCAGAGCCGACCGCGACACGGAAAAGCGCCCCTCGCGCAGGAATTCCAAGGATGTCTCGCGCGTGCCGCGTCCCGCGCGCGGGTATTTGGATTTCTTGGGATTTTGACAGGATGTCTCGAGCGAAACGCTTGTTTTTCATAATTTGTTGAGGATGTCTCGAGCGAAACGCTGGTTTTGCAAAATTGGAGGATGTCTCGAGCGGTGGCCTCGTGGGGGGCCAGAATTCAAAGGATGTCTCAGGCGAAATGCTTGTTTTCACGTCCCGCTCGCAGGAATTCCGAGGATGTCTCGCGCGTGCAGCGTCCCGCGCGTAGGAATTCAGATGATTTTGACAGGATGTCTCGAGCGAAACGCTTGTCCCCAGCACGTTCCGTAGCGCGTCCCCTTGGCAGGTCCCGCGATGCGTCCCCATGGCACGTCCCTTGGCACGTCGCTTGGCGCGTCCCTTGAGACGTTCTGCGTCGCGTCCTCCTGGCATGTTCCCCTGTCCATTAGCTCTGGGGCAGCTACTATGTGTTCAGGCAGCTCGAGCTTAAGATCCAGATCAGTTCGGTCAGGACTCGGATGCAAAGGAGGACTCGATCCACGAGGCTATAGAGCACAATCGCGCCATGGCACATCGCAATTCAGCACGGCGCAGCACAGCACTGATTTCGGCACGGTACATCAAGGTCGATGCACTCAGCATTGCAACTTGGCACGTTCCTTGGCACGTTCCGTGGGGCGTCCTTTGGCGAGTCCCCCTGGCACGTCGCGTCGCGCGTCCCCTGGCACATCCCGTGGCACATCCATTGGCACGTTCCGTAGCGCGTCCCCTTGGCACGTCCCGCGGTGCGACCCCATGGCACGTCCCCTGGCACGTCGCCTGGCGCATCCCTTGGGACGTTTCGCGGCGCGTCCTCCTGGCATGTTCCCCTGTCCATTAGCTCTGGGGCAGCTACTATGTGTTCAGGCAGCTCGAGCTTAAGATCCAGATCAGTTCGGTCAGGACTCGGATGCAAAGGAGGACTCGATCCACGAGGCTATAGAGCACAGTCGCGCCATGGCACATCGCAATTCAGCACGGCTCAGCACAGCACAGCCTTCGGCAGGGTACATCAAGATCGATACCTTCAGTATTGCATTTGCCCGTCACCCAATCAGGTGTCTTTGAAAACGCTGCCATGTGTTACAGTTCTACATTCCTTTCCGGGTTCGTGGGTCGATCATGTTATTTTCAGGCAGGCCGTGGGGTGCGAGCACCCGCAGCGTCAACCTTCTCCTCCTCCTCCTCCTCCTCCTCCTCCTCCTCCTCCTCCTCCTCCCCGTCCGCGTCCTCCCTGCTCCTCGGTTGGTCGATCGGGCACTGTCGACTTCGACTTCAATGCAGCAGAGTCTCAGCCCGGGGAGCCAAATGACAGTGGAGGGGGGGGGGGGGGGGGACACTACAGGTAAAGGTACCCTTAATTAGCTAGCACCCCCCGCAACACCCTCGCGATATCCTCATCGTCCTTTGTTCGATATCCTTATATCTACTTCCTGTTTTCCTCCGAAGCCTTGCTAGCTACTCCCTCATCCTCTATGTTTACCTGGCAAGGACTGACCTGGCGAGATCGGAAAGAGGGGGGAGGCGGCACAGGATGAGCTCCCCCTCCCCCTTCTCATCGTTTTCGCCGTCGTTCTCGCCCCTCATTCTTCAGGGACGCTGGATATGTCCCAAGCATCATGTGTTGAGTTGGGTCCTCGCTTTCAAGAGATAGTGCCCCGCGTCTCCTCCTCCTCCTCCTCTGTCTCCTCCTCCCCCTCCTCCTCCTCCTTCTCCTCCTCCTCCTCCTCCTCTTCCTCCTCCTCCTCCTCCTCCTCCTCCTCTCCTCCCCCCTCCTTGCCCTCTTCTTGTTCTCCGCATCAGTCTACCATGGCGGCACACCATCATACGCCTCGTAGCCCCATAGGGGGCTCCACCAAAGGTCCCAGTGGCGCAGTTCGTATGCGGTCCTGCCACCAATTTCGGCACACCCCATCACTTGCTTCGCGGCGCCACAAGGAGCTCCACCGAAGGTCCCACTGTCGCAGTTCGCATGCGGTCCCGCACCAGCTTCGGCACACCCCTCGCATGCTTCGTGGCCCCATAGGGAGCTTTACCGCGGGTCCGTGGCCCAGTTCGCATGCGGTCCCGCACCCATGTCGGCACACCCCATCATTGGTTTCATGGCCCCACAGGGAGCTCCACCGAATGCCCCAGTGGCGCAATCCGCATGCGGTCCCGCACACACACAACACAACACAACACAACACAACACAACACAACACAACACAACACAACACAACACAACACAACACAACACAACACAACACAACACAACACAACACAACACAACACAACACACCACACACAACACAACACAACACAACACAACACAACACAACACAACACAACACAACACACACACACACATGTCGGCACGCCCCTCACACGTCTCGTGGCCCCATATGGCGAATGGCCCAGTGGCGCAGCTCGCATGCGGCCCCGCACCCACGTCGGCACACCTCTTCATTCGTTCCGTGGCCCCAGAAGGAGCTCCGCCGACTGGCCCAGTGGCGCAGTTCGCAGGCGGTCCCGCACCCCTTTCAGCGCATCCCTCACACGTTTCGTGGCCCCATAGGGAGCCCCGCCGAAGGTCCCAGTGGCGCAGCCCACACGCGGTCCCGCGCCCATGTCGGTACACCCCTCACACGCTTCGTGGTCCCATATTGCGCCTTACCGAAGGTCCCGGTGGCGCAGTTCGCATGCGTCCCCGCCACCCATGTTGGCACACCCCTTCCTTCGCTTCGTGGCCCCATAGGGAGCCCCGCCGAAGGTCCCAGTGGCGCAGTTCGCACACGTCCCCGCTATCCATTTCAGCACACTCCATCATTCGTTCTGCGGCCCTATAGGGAGGTCCGCCGACTAGCCCAGTGGCGCAGTTCGCATGCGTCCCCGCCACCCATGTTGGCACACCCCTCACACGTTCCGTGGCCCCATAGGGAGCCCCGCCGAAGGTCCCAGTGGCGCAGTTCGCACACGTCCCCGCTATCCATTTCAGCACACTCCATCATTCGTTCTGCGGCCCTATAGGGAGGTCCGCCGACTAGCCCAGTGGCGCAGTTCGCATGCGTCCCCGCCACCCATGTTGGCACACCCCCCACACGTTCCGTGGCCCCATAGGGAGCCCCGCCGAAGGTCCCAGTGGCGCAGTTCGCACACGTCCCCGCTATCCATTTCAGCACACTCCATCATTCGTTCTGCGGCCCTATAGGGAGGTCCGCCGACTAGCCCAGTGGCGCAGTTCGCATGCGTCCCCGCCACCCATGTTGGCACACCCCTCACACGTTCCGTGGCCCCATAGGGAGCCCCGCCGAAGGTCCCAGTGGCGCAGTTCGCGCACGTCCCCGCTATCCATTTCAGCACACTCCATCATTCGTTCTGCGGCCCTATAGGGAGGTCCGCCGACTAGCCCAGTGGCGCAGTTCGCATGCGTCCCCGCCACCCATGTTGGCACACCCCTCACACGTTCCGTGGCCCCATAGGGAGCCCCGCCGAAGGTCCCAGTGGCGCAGTTCGCACACGTCCCCGCTATCCATTTCAGCACACTCCATCATTCGTTCTGCGGCCCTATAGGGAGGTCCGCCGACTCGCCCAGTGGCGCAGTTCGCATGCGTCCCCGCCACCCATGTTGGCACACCCCTCACACGTTCCGTGGCCCCACAGGGAGCCCCGCCGAAGGTCCCAGTGGCGCAGTTCGCACACGTCCCCGCTATCCATTTCAGCACACTCCATCATTCGTTCTGCGGCCCTATAGGGAGGTCCGCCGACTAGCCCAGTGGCGCAGTTCGCGTGCGTCCCCGCCACCCATGTTGGCACGCCCCTCACACGTTCCGTGGCCCCATAGGGAGCCCCGCCGAAGGGCCCAGTGGCGCAGCTCGCATGCGGCCCCGCACCCATTCGGCACACCCCTCACACGTTTCGTGGCCTCGAAGGGGGCTCCACCTAAGACGATGCTCACAACTGTGCTATCCACAACTGCATTTGGTCGTGTCTTTCGCAAGGCTATGTTTTATCTTCTGGTGCGTAACGGTTGTTACCAGGGATACCCCCTGGACCCCCCTCCCGGTAATGGGTGGGCCTGGCCCCCCCCCCTCCCACATGCTGGTGCTCGCGCGCATCTTCTGTTGATCGCAGCGCCCCCCCGCCCCGACCTGCCCCACCCCGACCACGCGTTACTGTTAGCCGGGGCCCCAATCACCCCCAGTCAGGACCGTTACCGGAAATAACAACCATATACCCCAGCAAAGACCTTCATAGCAGCAAATATGCGGAGGCGGGTCTAGGAGGTCGACTAGAGGTGATGGGTGAGAGCACGGTCATGTGCACCTTAGCGTATTTGTGACTAGGAGTCGTGGCCGCTTGGGCCAAACATCCAGCCCGCATGGAGGCGAGAGCACGATCCCCGAACAAAACGATAGAGAAGTCTCCGGCGAAACGGCCGCCTGACTAATTAGGCGGCCTAGGGCTCCCTGTGGGACTCCTCTGTGGTCCTATTCGCTACTGTTAGAAGCCCCTAGCGAAGCGCTGTTAGGTCCGAGGTGGATAGACCTCAAACCCTGACACGTCGATTAGCGAATTGGCCGTTTTCGGTTCGCGAGAGGGCGTCGGGGCCGTCATTTTTGCGGGTCCAGGCCCGTCGGTTTCGGTCCCAGGCCGTTTCTACTAAAGGGTGGTTTGCTCAAGGGAGGTTTGTCCACCGCCGAATCAGAAACCTCTAGCGAAGCGCTATTTGGGAACAATCTCCTGGCTGCATCTTCATCCTCGAGGCGACCCCCCCTCCTGAGACCGCACCCCCCCCTCTTCTGGGCGCCGCCCCGAGAGAGGTTCCCGCTGCCCGGCACCTACCACTTCCGCTTCCGCATGCGCTGGGAGCCAGGGCGCCTAGCGTGCAGGAGGAGGTGGAGAACGGCAGGTTCGTGACGTGCCGACGCGGCAGCGACTTGAGAGGCCTCTCGGGAGCCTTCCGGATGCGGTCCTGGGGTGCCTTGGGGGCCCGTCGGGGGCCTTTGGGGAGCCCCTTGGGGCCCGATTTGGACCTCTGGGGAGCCTTCTGGGACTTCTTGAGGGGCTCTTGGGTGCCTGCTGATGAGGATGAAGAGGAGGAGGGGGATGAGGAGGGGGAGGAGGAGGAGGAGGAGGAGGAGGAGGGAGGAGGAGGAGGAGGAGGACGAGGACGACGACGAAGAAGAGGAGCAGGAGGAGGAGCAGGAGGAGGAGGAGGAGGAGGAGGAGGTGCTCTTGGGGCGGAGGGCCTCACACGTCGGGTCGCGTTCCACCTCGTGGGAGCCCTCGTGGGGGGCCGCCTTGGGGGGACGTCTTGCCGTGCCGACGCGGCAGCGGCCCCGCCGGGGGCGTGCCAGGTCGACCGCCGCCACCGGCCTAGAAACGGCCAGTACACCTTAGGCGATGCTTAAGAAAACCTAAGTTTTCGGCCAGAGGCTCGATGATTCTTAATGTTTCAATGTAAATCCTAAGATTGTAATAGAAATGTTGGGTTTTAGTTCAAGTTCTGAGACGATGAATTTCTTAACCCATGATTTCTTAAGCATTTCGCAGGGTGTACGGAACGATTTGGCAATCGAAAAGCCGCCGATCGTTCCAGGTTGAACGATAGTTTTTTTTGATCTGCGGGTCGAGAGCGAGCCTCTTCCGATGGAAGCTGAGCGGGCCGCGCACAGCTTTGATTGGCAGAGGGAGGGCAAAAGAAGGCGGGGCCTCACGTCAAGGCCGGGAGGGGACGAAGCCCTGGGATCAGGCAGATTGAACGATCCACGCTGTGTCAGAAATTCAAGCAGAGCTTGATCGACGAAGCGTCGGACACGACGCGAGCCTGCCGTGCCCCTGTTGGCGCGTGGATGGGCGGCGGACTGCATTGAGGCGCACCTAGAAGCAGACAGTACAGTTGGGGCGCTGAAGAGGAAACTCTGTTCGTTGGGGAGGCGCTCGGTATTCCTTGATTGTTTCACAGTTTGCCTCAGGTGTCCCTTAGGTTTTCGATGGGAAGTCGAAGTTTAACTTCTGGAGAAAAGGGGCCTCGTTCCTAATTTTGGATTCCTTAGGTCAACGCCCCGACTGTACTGCGCAAACGGATTATTCGCAGCTCCGCCCCGATTTCGGTCTCACTATCGACTTTACTATCGATCTCATTATCGGTCTCGCTAGGTCGATTTCACTCGATCGGTATCACAATCGATACCATTCGATCTATTTCATTCGATCGATCTCACAATCGATATGACTATCAATATCACAATCGATCTCACAATCGATCTCACTATCGATCTCACAATCTATCTCACAGCTGGTCGCGCTATCGATATCACGATCGATATCACAATCGATCTCACACTCAACGTCATCATCATCATCGACATCATCGTCATCAATGTCATCAACATCATCATTGGGACACCATCATCATCACCTCATCCTCATCATCGTCAACATCATCATCACCATCATCATCATCGGGACACCTGCATCGTCACCATCATCATCACCAACATCATCATCGGGGCACCATCATCATCATTATCGGTTGCTACCATCATCATCATCCCATCATTCTCATCATGAACAACATCGCCAACATCATCATCATCGGGACACCTTCACCATCATCAGCAACATCATCATCATTATCATCAGCATCGCCGGGACACCATCATCATCGTTACCATCATGATCACTATAATCATCATCATCATTGGGACACCATCATCATCAACAACAGCATCATCACCATCATCATCGGGGCACCATCATCCAAATCAGCATCACCTCATCAGCATCACCATCGTCAACATCATCATCATCGAACACCATCACCGTCATCATCATCAACATCATCATCATGTGGACACCATCATCATCAGCACCATCATTGTCATCCACACCATCATCGTCAGTATCATCATCATCATGACACCGCCATCATCATCTTCATCATCACCATCTCATCATATCATCATCATCGACACCATCAGGCTCAGCAACTTCATCATCATCGGGACACAATCATCAGCAGCATCATCAGCATCATCAACATCATCATCATCATCGGGATTCCCTCATCATCACCACCATGGCAATCATCTTCATCATAACCATCATCACAATCATCGGGACACTATCATCGCCACCATCATCATCAACGTCATCAGCATCGGGACACCATCATCATCCTAATCATCATCGGAACACCACCATCATAATCATCCTCATCTCATCATCATCATGAACAACATTATCCACATCATCATCATCTGGACACCACCATCATCATCAGCAACATCATCCTTAACATCATGATCAGTGGGACACCATCATCATCGTCACCATCATCACCATCACCATCGTCATCATCGGGACACCATCATCATCAACATCAGCATCATTATCATCATCGGGCCACCACCATCAAAATCATCACCATCACCTCGCCATCATCCTCATCATCAACATCATCATCATCGGGACACCATTATCGTCATCATCATCATCATCATCGGGCCAACATCATCATCAGCACCATCATCATCAACAGCATCACCATCAACCTCATCATCATCGGGGCACCATCATCATCATCTTCATCATCATCATCTCATCATCCCACCATTCTCAACATCATCAGGATCATCAACATCTTCGTCATCATCAGCATCATCAACATCATCATCATCGGGACACCATCATCATCACCGCCATTGCCATCACCAGCATCATCATCCTCAACAGTGTCATCATCACCATCGGGACACCGACGGGGCACTTACGGGACACCGTCGGGACACCGCGGGGCACCGGTTGCCGGAAGGGAGAGTTTTGGTCCGGCCGTGCTTCGGCCAGAGGCGGGACATATCTCGCCCGCCCACGCAGCTTCGCCTCGCCCGCACGCACGGCACGCACGAACACGAAACCGAATTCGATTTCCCGGTAGGGGCGCTCTCCCTTCCACTTCGATCTCACCCCGTCACTTCCGATATATATATATATATATATATATATATATATATATATCACATATATTTATACATATGTATGAATATATATATATATAGAGAGAGAGAGAGAGAGAGAGAGAGCTATACGACCACCCTTCGGGTGATAAGGAGGTTCGGTCGGGGGGGGAGGAACCAACATGTCACTCGATCGGTCTCACTGTCGATCTCACTCTCGATCTCACTAACGGTCTCGCTCGGTCGATCTCACCCGATCGATCTCACAATCGATATCGTTCGATGTATTTCATTCGATCGATCTTACAAGCGATATGACTATCGGTTCCACAATCGATTTCACAAACGAACTCATTATTGATCTCACAATCGATCTCTCATTCGGTCTCATTATCGTTCTCACCATCGATGCCACAATCGATCTCACAATCAACGTCATCATCATCGTCATCAACGTCACCAACATCATCATCATCATCGGGACACCATCATCACCACCTCATCACTATCAGCAACCTAATCATCATCACCATCATCATCATCGGGACACCATCATCGTCACCATCATCATCAACATCATCATCGGCACATCATCATCATCAGCATCGTGATCATTGGAACATTATCATCGTCATCATCATCACCATCTCTGTTTCATCATGAACAACATCAACAATATCATCATTTTCGGGACACCATCATCATCAGCATCATCATCATCGGGACACCATCATCATCGTCACCATGAGCATCATCACCATCATCATCTTTGGGACACCACCATTATCATCATCATCATCATCGGGCCACCATCATCAAACTCTTCATCATCACCCCGTCATCATCCTCATCACCAACATCATCATCATCGGGACATCATCATCGACATCATTATCAACATCATCATCCTCGGGACACCATCATGACCATCGCCATCCTCATCAACAGTATCAGCATCAACCTCATCATCATCATTGGGACACCATCACCATCATTCTCATCATCCGCATCATCATATTATCACCTCATCATTTTCAACATCCGCATGATCATCGACATCATCATCGGGACACCATCATCATCCGCAACATCAGCATCATCAACATTATCATCATCATCATCATCATCTTCGGGACACCATCATCATCACCACCATGGCCATCATCATCATTATAATCGTCAACATCATCATCATCATCATCATCATCGGGACACCATCGCCACCACCATCAGCATCATCATCATCAACATCATCGGCATTATCATCATCATCATCATCATCATCATCATTATCATCATCGGGGCACCGACGGGACATCGGCGGGACACCGCGGGCCACCGGACGCCGGTCCGGAATCATTTAGTCTGGCCGCGCCTCATCCGGAGGCGGGACACCGCGGGCCACCAGACGCCGGTCCGGAATCATTTGGGCGGGCCGCGCGTCAGCTGCGGGACACCGGCGGGACACCAGCGGGACACCGGACGCTGGTCCGGAATCATTTGGTCCGGCCGCGCCTCAGATACAGGAGACTTGCTTCTCGCCCGCCCACGCAGCTTCACCTCGCCCGCACGCACGGCACGCACGAACACGAAACCGAAATCGATTTCCCGGTAGGGGGGCTCTCCGTTCCACTTCGTTCTCACCCCCTCACCTCCGATATAAAGAGAGAGAGAGAGAGAGAGAGAGAGAGAGAGAGATCGAAGACGCCTACGACGAATCACCGCTGCCCCCTGCCTTTCAGGATACGCCTAGGTGGCCAAACGTTTGGGCAAAGTTTGGCCACGCTAGTGGACCGTGCGTTCCCCCAGCCGTTGTGGAAGCTTTTCGGAGAACACGTGGGGGAGGAAGAGGAGGATGAGGAGACGGAGGGGAAAAGCAGGGTGAGGAGAAGGAGGAGGAGCTCCTTGGGTCAATTTTTGGGGCCTTCTGGGAGCTTCCTGGGGGCCTGTTGGAGATCTCCTGGGGGCCTCTTGGGGCCTCTTGAGGGTCTTTGGGGTCTTCTTGCGAGCCTCTTCGGCCGTCTTACGGCGTTGGGCTGGCCAAACTGGAGAACATTCGAGGGTGCCCTCTTCGAGGCTGCACGAGAACACCCAACAACCACGAAGAACATTGTGGTACCCTCCCCGAATCGACCTCGATGTTATACCTCGGTCCGGCGGTACTGGCAGCAGTACAGGACTGGGTCCCTTTCCCGGAAAGGGCTCGGTGCAAGGGTTCTCTTTTGGTATTGTTACCCCCGGCTTCGACTTGAAGGAGGCCGGCGGAATTATGTTTGGGGATGTCTCGAGCGAAACGCTTGTTTCTGATAATTTGTTGAGGATGTCTCGAGCGAAACGCTGGTGTTGCAGAGTCGGTGGATGCCTCGAGCGAAACGCTTGTTTTTCAGAATTCGTTGAGGATGTCTCGAGCGAAACGTTGGTTTTGCAGAGTTGGGCTATCTAACATGGCGTCGGGCCCAACGCCGAATTATGAGGACACGCACGGGGGGCCGAAAAGCGCTACCCGAACACATGTCCCAATACAGAAAAGTGATGGTTTCTTGCTCTGAACAGGGGGTTGCGCTTGGGGGCCTCTCCAGGGAAGACAGTGCGAGGATGTCTCGAGCGGGAGCGCGAATTCAGCGTAGCCAGGTCACGCAGGGGGGTATCTAACATGGGTGTCCCGAGCTAGAACCACGTGATTTTTCATGCTCAGGCCACCCAGGGATATCTCTAACATGATTGTCCCGAGCTGGAACCACGTGTTTTTACGTGTCCAGGCCACCCAGTGGGTATATAACATGGTTGTCCCGAGCTGGCACCGTGTTTTTACGTGTCCAGGCCACCAGCACGACGCTTGTCCCCAGCACGTTCTGTAGCGTGTCCCCTTGGCACGTCCCGCGGTGCGTCCCCATGGCACGTCCCCTGGCACGTCGCCCGACGCGTCCCTTGGAACGTTCCGCGGCGCGTCTTCCTGGCATGTTCCCTTTTCAATTCGCTTTGGGGCAGCTGCTATGTGGACTATGCGACTATGTGCTCAAGCAGCTCGATCTCAAGATCCAGATCAGTTCGGTCAGGACTCGGATGCAACGGAGGAATCGATCCACAACACTATAGAGCACAATCGCGGCGCAGCACATCGCAGTTCAGCACATGGCACATCGATACGTTAAGCATTGCATTTGCCCGTCGCCCAATCAGGTGGCTTTGAAACGTTGCCATGTCTTACATTTCTATATTCCTTTCGGGGTTCGTGGGTCCATCATGTTTCCAAGCCGATATCTTCCCGAAGAAACAGGAAAGGAAGCAGAACGGAGGCCGCGTTAGTGGTGCCGGGCGCGGGAGCCGCCGAGGTCCGGGCACGTGTGGATGGACGCGCCTGGCTTAGTTGTGCCTCGGGGCCGCCTACTATGAGCAGGATGATAGTGATGAGGATGAGGGTGAGGATGAGAATGAGGATGAGGATGATGATGATGATGATGATGATGATGATGATGATGATGATGATGATGATGATGATGGGGATGATGATGGGGATGATGATGGTAATGATGATGGTGATGGTGATGGTGCTGTTGATGGTGAGGTTGATAAGGATGATGATGCTGATGATGCTGATGCTGATGGTGGTGGTGATGGTGATGGTGATGGTGATGGTGGTTGTGATAGTGCTGATGATGATTGTCGTGGTGGTGGTGGTGCTGATGATGATGCAGATGCTGATGCTGGTGCTGCTTGGGCGAAAGAAAAGAGGCGCCGCGCGACGCGCACCGGCGCGGGGCGACGCGAGCCCAAGCGTTGGGCGCGAGGCGTCGCGCAGTCCGCCCTGCTTGCATGGGCGGGCGCGCGAGGGGGCGCGCGCGCCGCCCAGGTTTGGAAGGGGCGCCACGCACGCTCGGTCGGGTGGGTGTCCCGCCACGCTCGGCCAGGGGCACCTGCTGTGCGGCTTTTGCGCGGCCCACCGTGGCCGCGCGCGCGGGCGTCATCGCGCGTTGTCCATGCGGCGTGCGTCTGCCCTTTGGTGGCACGTTCTGCCCGGTTGTGGCACTTTGCGCGTGTGAGGCGTGTGTCCTTCGGCTCGTTGGTGGCCGCAAATCAGCACGTGCGTGGCACGTTCTGCCCGTGAGTGGCACTTTGCACGTGTGAGACGCGCGTGCTTGGCTCACTGGTGGCCGCAACTCCGCGCGGCCGAGGCGCGTCCTCAGCCCACTGGTGGCCGCAACTCCGCGCGAGTGCGGCAAGTGTCCTTGGCTCAACCGTGGCCGCGACTCCGCGCGCGTGGGGCGCGTGTCCTTGGCTCATCGGTGGTCGCAATTCCGTGCGCGTGAGGAGGCTCGTGTCATTGGCTCATTGGTGGCCGCAATTCCGGGCGCGTGTGAGGCGCGTGTCATTGACTCATTGGTGGCCGCAATTCCGCGCGCGTGAGGAGCGTGTTCTTGGCTCGCTGGTGGCCGCAACTCCGTGCGCGCGAGGTGCGTGTCCTCGGCTGATTGGCGACCGCAGCTCCGCGAGCGTGAGGCGCGCGTCCCTGGCTCATTGGCGGCCGCATCTCCGCGCGCGAGGCGCGTGTCCTTGGGCCCATTGGCGGCCGCAACTCCGAGCGGCTGAGGTGTGTCTCCTTAGCCCGTTGACGGCCGCAACTCGGCGCGTGCGAGGCGTGTGTCTCTGGCGCATTGGCGGCCGCAGTTCCGCGCGCGTCCAGGCGCGCGCCCTTGGCTCAGGAGCGGCCGCAACTCCGCGCGCGCACGGCGCGCGTCCTTGGCTTATTGGCAGCCGCAGCTCCGCGCGCGCGAGGCGCGTGTCCCTAGCCCAATGGCGGCCACAACTCCGCGCGCGCGCGCGCGAGGCGCGTGTCCTGGCTCACTGGCGGTCGAACCTCCGCGCGCGTTAGGCTTGTGTCCTCGGCTCATTGGCGGCCGCGACTCCGCGCGCGCGAGGCGCGCGCCCTCGGCTCATTGGCGGCCGCAGCTGCGCGCGCGCGAGGCGCGCGCCCCTGGCTCACTGGCGGTCGAAACTCCGCGCGCGCGAGGCGCGCGCTCTTGGCCGCAGTCCGGATTGCGGTCATGGCGGCGGGCGTAGAGCGCTCGGTGGAATTCGGCGCAAAAGCGTTTCGTCGCGGGCACGCGCTCGACATAGTCGAGCGCGGGGCTGGCCTGTCCGAGTTGCTTCGCGCGGGCGAATGGCGGAGCGCAGCCTTCTTAGGATATCTACCCGTTGTGTCTTTCGAGCGGGGCAGTGCTCTCGAGGCCAGATACAATTGTTCTTCCGACAGCGATGCGCGAGGAAAAGTGGTTTTGGCTTGGTCCGTGGATCACACGCACACACGCACACACACACACGCACACACACACACACGCACGCATAAACACACACGCGCACATACACACACACGCGCACGCACGCACGTACGCACGCACGCACGCAAGCACACACACACACACACGCGCACACATACCTACCTACCTACCTACCTACCTACCTACCTACCTACCTATCTACCTACCTACCTACCTACCGACCGACCGACCTACCTACCTACATACATACATACACACACATACATACTTACATACATACATACATACATACATACATACATACATGCACACGGGCAATAGTGGGGCCTTCTTGGGCTGTCATGGGCCCCTTGGGCGGTTTTGGGGCTCTCTCGGGGCTGTCCTGGGCCATCAGTGGGGGCGCTTGGGGGGTCTCGTTGGGCTCAGCTGTCTGTTCCGAGGCCTGCTTGGAACCATCTTGAGCCGAAGGGGCTGGGAAATTCAAAGTCCTTAGAACAAGCCAAGCGGAATCACCCAGTTGTCGAGGGATGTGTTCCTTCCCGGATGGCCAAAGGTCCTGTTCTTTGATGTTTTGGAAGCCCCTTGTGGCTCCTCTGGCGCCTCTTGGGATCGTCTCGGGGGCTGCTGGGTGCCTCTTAGATACGATGTTGGGCCATCTTGGCGGCTTTGGTGGCCATTCTACTCTCCCCCCTCCTTTCTCCCTTATTCCCACCCCTGCTCCCTCCCTCCTCCTCCCTCCCACCGGAGCGGGCTGATGATGACTCCGAAATCCCTTGCTTGCCCATTCCCAGTCGCAGAGGCTTCGCTACGGTGTTCGCCTTGACCTCTGCACCCTGTGCTGTGCAGTTTGCTCCTGGCCAATCCGCAGATTGGAGTACGGGGCGCGTTCTTTCCCCGAGTCCTTCTCGTCCTCGCTCCCTTCCCGCCCCCTCGCTCCCGGCATCTTCCCTACCCTCCGCTGAAAGCTCTCCTACCTACCTCCCTCACTCCCTCATTATCCTCCTCCTCCTCCTCCTCCTCCTCCTCCTCCTCCTTCTCCCTCCCACCCGCCGTCAACCTCCCACCCTCCTCGTCCGCTGCACGTTCGGGTGGCACTGTCTGCCTCGAGAATCGCAGTCTGCTCTTCCATCCGAGGCAGGCTCCACGCGGATTCAACGTGGGCCCAGTGCGGATTCGACGTTCGGCACGGATTCGATGCGGATACCCGTGCGACGGG
>CAUYUJ010019647.1:47500-57500 GCA_963575745.1 Prorocentrum cordatum
AGAGAGAGAGAGAGAGGGAGAGACAAGAAAGAGAGAGAGAGAGATACATACATAACGAAATATATACGAAAGACAGAGAGATAACGAAATAAAGAGAGACAGAGAGAGAGAGAGAGAGAAAAAAAAGAGAAAGAGAGAGAGAGAGAAGGAGAATGAGAGAGAGGGAGGGATATAGAGAGAGAGGGAGAAAAAGAGAGAGAGAGAGAGGGAAAGCGAGAGAGTGAGAGAGAGAGAGAGAGAGCAGGTGGAGGAAGAGAGGGGGAGAAGGCCGTGAGGGCAGAGCGGGCGGGGAAGAGCTGCCTCGTAGGGTTCGCATCTCCCGCGAGGCCCCGCCTGCCCCGGGCCCCTCCCCGGGTCGGCGACGGGGACCTCCAAGAGCTACTGCCCGCGTGCACCGGCCAGAGGAGTCCATGGTCCCCGTGGCAGACGACAAGATCTTTGCCAAGGTTCGGCGCGCGACGAGCGGCGGAGCGTGGGGGAGCCGGGCCAGCGGGCAGAGGCGAAGTCGGCCGGTGGAGTTGGGCATCGGAGCCAGCCAGTCGGGGCCCAGCCTCCTTCTGCCGCCGGCAGCTTCGTTTCTGCTTGGGGAGCCCGCCGCCTTCGCCTCCCCCTCCTCCTCGTCCTCCTCTTCCTCCTCATGCCCCACCTCTTATCCTCCTTTCCTCCCCCTTGTCACTCCTTCTCCCTCCCCCTGTCCCCCTTTTCTCCTTCCTGACTCCGTCGGCGCTTTGCCCGCGATCTTCTTGCGGACGATCGCCACCAAATCTCGGGAATACCCTGTGGTGCTTCCTCCTCCTCCTCCTCCTCCTCCTCCTCCTCCTCACGCTCCACCTTCCCTAACTCGCCTCTCCCCTTTCTCTTCCTCCTCCTGATCCTCCTCCTCCTCCTCCTCAGGGTGGGAGGGAGCATACAGTGGAACTTTGTGTGTGTGTGTGGGTGTGTAGCTCTGCAGCCGCATGTTGCAGGCGGCGCTCCCGCGCGTGTCCCCAGCCAGGCCTCGCGGACCGGGCTCCTGCCCGAGGCCGCTGGCCTTGCCTGCCCGGCCCGCCTGACCGCCCCGCAGCAGCCCGGCGTGGTTCTTTGGGTCGGTGGTCGGAGGACGCGTACGGGGGCGGGCGATCAACGAGGCGTTCCAAAAAGAGACACTACTACTTTTGAGGAATTCACCTGTATGAGCTTAAACTAGTTTCGAATCCTTGGAGAGGGTTTCTATGCATACATGTTTCCGTGATCATGTTGGCTCAGGGGCACCCTCTGAGTTTCTGTCTTGCAATCGCCCTTGCAAGCACTATTGTTCGTTGCCGTTGCCGATGTTGGCGTGTCAGTTGTAGCGGAGCCTGCGGTCTTCCGCGGGCTCAGCTGCTGGCGCGGCCGCATGTCCTCGCACAGCAGCCAGGGCAGCCGACGAGGAAACAGTGGTGTGTGGAGGCCGGTAGGTGCAAGATCGGAGACAGGGGAGATGCCCGCCAGCCTCGAGGTCGGAGAGGAGGCTGACGCCTTTTCAGAGAAGCAGTTGGCCACAATAGCGCGGATGATCTCAGAGAGCAGCAGTCGCCAGTTCCAGGAGCTGAAGGACCAGCTGCAAGGGATAGCGAGCGGGCGCCCGTCTGGAGCCTCCGGCTCGGCGGCAGCGCCAGAGACAGAGGGTGCGGGCCGGCAAGCTCGCGACGACCCGTGGGCCGAGCAGGACCTATGGGGCGGCCGGCAGGAGTCGACCGGGCGGACGCCAGCAGGACAGTGGGAGTGCAGTACCTCATGGGGAGATACGCGCGCGTCCTGGTGGCAGAGCTCGGACGGCAAGAGCCACGGCTACGAGGAGACGAAGAGGACCGACGACGACGACGACGACAAGAGGTGGTCCTCGAGGGGCCAAGACTGGAGTTCGTCCAGTTGGTCCTGGCAGGATCGAGCTTGGTCTAAGCCCGACTACTCGGATCCAGACCCTTGGATGGGATGGGCCGACTTCCGCATCTGGCGCCGGAAGGTAAAACGCTGGTTGGCGTCCACCGACGTGCTGCCGACCAAGCGGTCCGACAAGCTGTTGAAGGTGCTGGATCTCGAGCTGCAGCGCAAGATGGAAGACATCAGCGACGAGGTTTTTCTTTCGGATGTCGGCCCAGAGGTAATTTTGAAACGTCTCGACGTGATGAGTGGCAAGAGAGTTGAAGATGAAGATCGTCGAGCAGCGAGAGAATGCCTCTTCGGCTACCAACGCAAGGCCGGAGAGACGCTCTCCATGTATGCAGCACGCATGGAGCAGCATTTCGACTTGCTCTGAGCGCAGGGACTTCCCCTCCCGGACAAGGGGATGCACCTCTTCATGGAGGAAGGGGCGAACCTCGATGACAACGGTATGCAGATGTTGCGAGTGCTCACACGTGGCTCCAGCAAGTACGAAGACATCCGGAACGCTATCCGAGAACTCGACCTGTCCAAGACGGAGTCGCTCTCGGCGCCCGGCAGAGCAGCTCGCACGTTCCTGGGAGAAGGAGGCGAGGAGAGCACGACCACATATTTTGAGGATGAAGACGCCGAGTCGGAGATCTCAGTGGACACCGACATGGAGAACGAGATACTACTATGCATCGACTCGTCGGATATCGATGAGGATCGGGCTCCACTCGTCCTGGCCGGGCCTCGGCAAGAACGAAAGAAGACATGGAAGGATAATAAGATGATGAAAAGACAAGTAAAAGTGGATAGGAAGTTCTACCCGCCTCCACCTCGTCCCGCTGGAGGTCCTCGCCCAGAACGTCGGGCGGCCAGAGGGGGAGACCAACGCTTCGGCGGCAGCGCAGGCAGCGGCGGCCAGCCCCGCCCCAGGCGCGACCGCTTCAGTATTGAGCAACTGATGAAGGTCACCAAGTGCAAGAAGTGCCGCAAGAAGGGGCGCTGGTCAAGAGAGTGCCCGGAGAACAAGACGTCGTCCGTGAACGGGTTCGAGTTCATGAATGAGGTCTCCGCCGGGGGGTCCGGACTAGTGCTGGCGACGCTCAGCGACGTGGCCCGTCGCTGCGAGGAGGTCCTCCGCAGCGCCCCCGGGGCAGCGCCGTCCCAGGGCGACGTCTCCATGACCGCCGAGGGCGGCAAGATCATCGTGGACACCGCAGCGGCACAGGATCTCATAGGCCCAAAGTCGTTGGCCCAGCTGGAAAAAAGGTTGAGTGAGTTAGGTTACCAGGTTGAGCGAGTGAAAAGTAGCAGTGCTTTTGCGAGAGGAGTCGGAGGGCACATTCCAGTCATCTCCGGCATCCTGATACCTCTGGGCCTGGAGGGCCATGGAGTAGCGATGCAGTAGACCTCGTAGGCCAAGAGCTCCCAGCACTCACGCCGGTGGGTACGCAAGAGATGTTGGGGGCAGTGATCGACCTGCCCCAGGGCCGAGTTCAATTCGCCCACCTCGGGGTCGAGACACCTCTCGAGAAGCTTCCCAGCGGTCACCGAGTAGTGAACATAGATCGCCTGGGACCCCCCGAGGACTTTGAGGTGCCACCCGCTGTTGCTGCTAAGTATAACTTGAAGCCGGGAGCGTTTCGCAATTCTCCCAAAGTATAAGGCCCGACTCGATGCGATCGACGGTGCGAGGGGACCGAGCGATAGCTGCGATGGACAGGCCAGGGGATCCAGGGAGTGCACGAGGGGCGACGGAAAGCCAGAAGTTCCGACAGTCAAACCGACATCGACGCCATCGAGAGCCAGCACGCATGTTGCGACTGCGTCGAGGAGCCCGGGGGTCGAACCGACGCCGACGCCTTCGAGAGCTAGCACGTACATTGCGACTGTGTCGAGGGGCCCAGGGCCCAAACGGGAGGACGGAGGAGAGGGGAAGAGGCCTGGAGACGGGCCAAGAGGGTCCCAAGAGGGCCCGGATCGGGAAGGTCTCGTCAGAGTGCTGGACGAAGCTCGTAAAACGGAGAAGTGCGGAAACACGCCACGCGCGTCCGGTTTTGAGCCCAATGCCAGAGAGGAATGCGCAACTCCATCGAGCACGTCCTTTTCAGACAGCCGGCCAGGAAACTACCCCGCCAGGACCTCCGACTCCGAAAGGTCCGACAGTTCCGTAGCCACTGGATCGAACGAGCTTGCCTACCAACCAGTCGACCACGACGACTGCAGCAACCGAGCACAGCTCATCCACCGATCCGATGAAGTCCGAGGCGGACGAGCCTCAGACGTGGATAGCGACCAACCAGCCGATGCCCGACGATATCCAGAAGACAGTGTTCTGCTGGGGAGCAGTGGTCAGCCGCGTGGTGACGCGCGAGGAGCTGACAGGGATCAATCTCTTGCGAATGAGCGCTCAAGGTCGTCTCTTTCCACAGGACTGGCCCAGGAAGATGAAGGTCACCACCTCGGTCCAGATGGCCTGTCGACACCTTCTAGATCGGGGGGTGCTGCTGGGCAACGGCTCGGCGAAGTGGCACAGGCGCGGCGCGTGCGCTTTGAGGCTGAGCTACTAGCCCACCCCGCTGGCGAAGGGAGAGATCAAGACGCGCCCGCCCAGGCCCCCAGTGATGCGCCCGAGTGCCCGCCAGGCCGGCGGTTCAGCAAAGGGGATCCTCGAGTCCAGCGAGGTGAGGCCGAAGAAGAACATGGAGGAGCCGTTTACGCCGCCGGCGACGCGCGGTTACCGCTCGGGGCCCCCCACGAAGAAGTACGACCATTTGGAAGTGGACGACCTTCCCAAGAGGCGCGGGCGCCGGTGCTTGGACCAGGAAGAGGAGGAGCAGAAGAAAGTGCAGCAGAGCATGCTAGAGACGCAGGAGAAGATCTCGGCGATGATCGGACAGGTCCAGGGCCAGGTGGCGAGCCAGAGCGAGACCATCGTGAACCAGGGGAAGGCCATCGAATGCCTCCAGGCCCACACCCAGAATCAGTGGAGCGCCATCGTCGCAGGAGCTACGCCGACGGCAGCGGCTGCGGGGACCCAGGGTGCAGCGTCGAGCACGCCGAGCGGCTGGCAGGGCGTGTCGCACCTCTCCCTGGCAGAACAGGTGCAGTACGTCAAGACCACCTGCCCAGACGGTCCAGTGACGCTCAATCTACCCTTTCCTGGAACGACCCAGCAGTGGGTGGAGAAGGGCGAGATCTACTTCGAGACGGAGAACGGGGGGCGCTATCTGCTCGGCCCGAACTTCGAAGCAGTGCCGACCCAGCGTCTGACCTGCGCTCGGGGCAGTGCCTGGACCCGGGCAGCTTTGCTCGAAGATTGGGTCTAGAGGACCACCAGGCCGACCAGATCCAGAGGGTCGTCGCCAGTGAGATGAATGCGGATTTCAGCCAATTGTTTTATGTGCCGCACTGCTCCGACGAGCGAAGTCAGAGAGCTAAGAGAGTGGCCCATAACACGACTTGGGTCACAAAAGGGCCCGATGGGGTCTTCACAGCATGCGTCGACAGATCGCTCGCCGGAGAGCGGCACTTGGCGGTCCATTGCCCGGCATGGCATTCTCTCCGCACGGAGGGTGCATAATTTAACGACGATTACGAGTCAGCCTTTCCTAGGCACCTGGCGAGGGACATTGGGAAATGGACGGGCGACCATCGGGGGAGCAGACGGTCGACAGGACTAGGATTATCCGGAGAACAACAGCTTCCACCTCTCGGAGCTTATCCAGCATGCCCCGAACTTCGAGGCTCAGGGTCAGACGCTCCACCGGGGCCGTCCCGCGACGTCCCTCCCATTGATGATGTCCGATCTCCGTCTTCTCCCACCCCCACAGTTCATCAGGGGCCTCATTTGTCTTTCCCCGCCAGTCTGTCCAATCGGAGCATCAAGAGGAGGAGGAGGGATCTTTTCGATCGAGGTTTCATGGAAGTCTTCTCCCCTCCCAGGTTGGCCCCATCCCTGGAGAGGCAGGGGATCCGGTCGCAGGGGAGCTTGGATTAGACGACGGGGTGGGATTTCACTAAGGCCTCCCAGAGGGCCAAAGTTTTGTCCATGGTCCGGGAACAGCGTCCCGAGATACTGATGCTATGTCCTCCGCGCACCATCTTCAGTGCCATACACAGGCTTTCTCAGAAGCAGATGTGCCCTCTCGAGAGAGCGAGAAGGCAGCGCGAGGGAAGGGTCCTCCTGACCTTTGCCGTTTCTCTTGCGCTCGAGCAGGCTAGGGCTGGGCGAGTCTTTGCCTTTGAACATCCAGCCAGCGCCTCATCATGGTCGGAGGCCCCGCTGGCTCGACTCGGCCAGGTCCCAGGGGTAGGCTCTGTCGATTTTGACGCGTGCTGTTTCAACTTGTCGGTCAGAGAGGACGGGCTTCGGTGCAAGAAGCGGACTCGCATCATGTCCAACAGCCCAGAGGACTTACGAAGCCTTGAGAAACACCAGTGTCACGGCGGACATGAGCATGCTCTTCTAGAGGGCAGTCTGTACACTCGCAGGTCCCAGGTCTACAGTCCGGAGTTCGTGAAGCACCTGACTCAGGTCTTTCGGGAAACCTTGGTGGCCCGAGGGACCGGGGCGAGGGTTTCAGACGTGATAGCTTGGATCCAGAAGCAGTTAGGCTCACGTTCCGACGGCCGCGAGTCCCTGGATTTGGAGTCCTGGAACTTTCCTGTTCCGGCTTTGGAGAGCTTCCCAGACGATGTCGAGATGGGAGAGCCGGAGGACCCCGGAGGGCCCATGGACGATGGAGGAGGAGGATGCCCGCGCCGGCGAGGTCGACTCCTGCGTGGCCGCTGAGCCTCCGCTCGAAGTGGATGCTAGGGTGAGGGAGTTGATTCAGAAGGTTCACTTTAACTTGGGACATCCCCGCGTTCCCCTTTTTATTCGGATATTGAGGGCAGCTCATGCCAAGAAAGAGGTCCTGGCCTATGTTAAGTCAGAGTTTGTGCGTCCCGATTGCGCTGCCCATCCCCGCCCTGCATCGAGGAGGCAGGCCGCCATGCCACGCGCATTTCAATTCAACCGAGTGGTCGCCGTGGACACCTGCTTTGTGCCTTTCAGCGGCCGCTCGATTGCTTTCCTTAACTGTGTCGACCATGGCACAAAGTACCAAGTGCCAGGTGCGAGGGAGGGGCTGCCGAAGCGTGGGCCTGTTTTGCATGTTGGCTTCGATACTTCGGCCCCCCCGAGCTTCTGGTCTGCGATGGCGGCCCAGAATTCCAGGGGGAGTTCTCCAGGGGCTTGGAGAAACACGGAGTGTTCCAACGCGTCGTTGGTGCTGAGGCACCGCGGGAGAACGGACGCTGCGAGCGCCACGGGGGCTGGATGAAAGATCTCATGGTCAAGGGGGCAGAAGAGTCCATGGTTGTGACCGAGAAAGACCTCGAGACTTTGGCTTATGAGGTGGTCTCGGGAAAGAATAACCACCTTCATCGGGGTGGCTTCTCCCCGGATCAGCTTGTCTTCGGCCGCAACACCCGAATGCCCCAGGATATTTTGTCAGATGACGGTGTGAAACAAGTCGGACTTGATGACCTTGCCGAGAGTTCTTCTTGGGATCAAGGCACTGCTGCTGCCGATTTCTCGAAATCCATGGCGATCAAAAAGTATGCCCGTTCGCGTCTTTTCGAGTCCTCGAGCTGGAGTCGCCTCCGCGAGGCAGCCACAGCCCCCCCGGCATCGTGATCAAAAGTATGCTCCAGGTGACTGGGTGTACGTGTGGAGGCGCGCTCCCAGGAACGGAAAAATACACGGCCTTCAGCGCGACCGCTGGACAGGATCCGGTATGGTAGTTTACCAACACAACAACACCGCCTGGGTGAGTATGAGGTCGAGACTCTGGAAATGCGCGTCCGAGCAACTGCGGCCCGCAACGGGCCCAGAGGCCCGAGGGGCCGAGCTTTTGAGCGATCCGGGGGTGGCCGAATTGGTTCGACAAGTCTGGTCGGGATCCTAACGCGCTGGCGTGGACGTGGCCCGAGAGGGGCCGCCGCCGCCAGAAGCCTAGGAGGCTCCAGTGGAGCCTGACGTTCGGGATTCCAGCATAAGACTGCCTGCTATGCCCTCTGCCAGGCAACTCCCTCCGACAGCGGTGCCTGGCCATCTCTCTGGCCCGGGCGGCCGGCCAGGCGCGGCTCGACAACTTCGCGACGGCGCGCGCGACGGACAGTCGCAGCAGGGCGTGGCCGCTCCTTCGGAAGGGGATCGTGTCTCAGAGGACCCGGGGTCCACTGTTCTTCCGAGGGGCCCCCTGTCCCGGGCTCCCACGTCCGGGGCCCTTTCCGAGGTTTCCGGTGCTGCTGCCCCCCTTGAAATCCCAATCTCACAAGAAGCGACCAGAGTTCTTCCAGGGTCGAGCAGGATTCCTGCTGCCCAGGCTGCGAACGACGATGCCTCTCTGATGCCAATGGGGGGGCCAGGGCCAGCTCAAATTGCTCGGGAGTCTCAGAGAGCGGTGACTCTGAACGAGCTGCTCGACCTGG
The DNA here is from genome assembly GCA_963575745.1 of Prorocentrum cordatum. Lineage (NCBI taxonomy): Eukaryota > Dinophyceae > Prorocentrales > Prorocentraceae > Prorocentrum > Prorocentrum cordatum. The sequence continues at coordinate 55,871 of CAUYUJ010019647.1, forward strand.
GATCCGCTCGGGCTGCCAGGAGGAGAGCTGAACCCGATCGATCGGTCACCGAGGGCCCCAGGGGCCAGAGGCTCGCTCGTTTCAGAGACCGCCTGGATAGGCTTCCCGCTCCCATTGAACAGGACTCCAGGCGCGAAGGGAGAGTTCGTAGGGTTGTGGCCGCCTTCGACGGGGCCTCCAGGGAGGCTGTTCGGGATCGATCCAGGAGTCCGGGAGTGGCGCCAGAGTTTGGCGACGCGCTTCCTGGAGAGGCCATGGAGGCCGACTCTGGCCTGTCTCTTCTTTCTCTCTCGTCGCCGGAGCTGGGCTCGTATTTTGATTATGTGAACGAGGGCCTGTGGGGCCAAGGCTGGAGCGGCGACTGGACCACCTATATAGCAGGAGACGCCGACATTGAGCTGGTCCCGAGAGTGGAAGGGGAGAATGCGGGTACTCTCACTCTTGCCACCTCCCGAGGAGGGGGGGATCTCTCTTAAGAAGCTCTCAGAGAGCGAAGCCCGAGAGTTCGCCAAGTCAGATGCCGCTGAGTGGGAGAGCATTTCAGGAACCAGAGCTGTTCGAGTCCATCCGCCGGAGGAGGGCAGGCGTCTCCGGCAGGCTTTTCCGTCGCGGGTCGTTTCGTCACGCATGGTCAGGCGATGGGGGCCCCAAGAGGGCGTCTTCGCACCACCGAAGGCGAAGTCCCGATGGTGTGTCAGAGGACACGAAGATGCCGATACCCACGAGCTGCGCAGATATGCCCCGACGCCCCAAATAGAAGCCCTGATGCTCTTCCTGGCCGCCTCTGCCGCTCTCGACCACGATCTCATGATCGGTGACCTCAAAAACGCCTTCTGCCAATCCGATCCGTTACGACGACCGCGTGGTCGTGTGTTTGTAGAACCGTGTGAAGGTGTAAACTTACCCTCAGGCAGCCTCGTGGAATTGATAGCACCGGTATACGGTCTAGACGACGCGCCGCTGGCGCTCCACCACGCTGCCGTGAGATTCTTTGAGAGCCTAGGATATGTCAAGACTCGCCTGGAGCCTTGTTGGATGGTAAAACGTGGTCGAGGGGGCTTTCCAGACGCTATGGTACTCATAGAAGTGGACGATTGGGCTATATCTACAGCGACGGGGTTACAGCAGGGCCAGCTAGAACTATTCAAGAAGAGGTTTACCTTTGGTAAACTGCGAACGGTAGATAGCATGGGCGTAGAGCATGTCGGGCGTAGGATCAGAAGGTTGCACGACCGAGTGTTGGTAGATATGGAAAAGTACATATTAGAGCACTTACGGCGTCTGCACATACCACGTGAGCAACGAGCACTACGCGAGCTGCCACTCCTGGGCCAGCAAGTGAACGAGTTACGATCCCTCATATACCGCTTGAACTGGGTGGGAAGAGAAACAAGGCCCGAGGCTAGTGGTACTGCCTCTCTGTTAGCTAGTAAAGTAAATTGTTCTACCGTGGGTGACGGCAGATTGGATGTAGCTCCTGTGGCAGGACGCGGTGTTCGGAACCGTCATAGACGAATGGTGGCAAAACAAGGTAGGCCCCTTTGCATCCTTGCTCAGGAAAGACTGTGCCTTGAATGGCAACCCAGACAACAATTTGGCCGTCGTTGATGCCAAGGGGATCTTCGACACA
>CAUYUJ010019647.1:62500-120000 GCA_963575745.1 Prorocentrum cordatum
GGCCTCCTCCTCCTCCTCCTCCTCCTCCTCCTCCTCCTCCTCCTCCTCCTCCTCCTCCTCCCTCGCTGGTGTGTCCCAGCCCTAGATGCAGCGAAGCCCCTGGGCCGAACCGCCTGCTGTCGTGGCCGCGAGCGGCGTGCTCCGCGGCGCTGCCGGCCTCGCCACCCCATCCATTCCCTCCCCCTTCCCTCCTCCTTCCCTCCTTCCCTCCTTCCCTCTCCCTTCCCTCCTCCTTCCCCCCCCCTTCCCTTCCCTCTTCCCTTCCCTCCCTCCCCTCCCTTCCCTTCCCTTCCTCCCCCCCTTCCCTCCTCCCTGCGAAGCCACCTGCGCCCAAAGGGCTGGCTGGTCTCAACCACTGCCAGGGCACGCCGCGGGCCGTGTATTTTAGGAGGGGCGGCCGCCCGAGGTCCCCTCCCCCTCCTCCTCCTCTTCCTCCTCCTCCTCCTCCTCCTCCTCCTCCTCCTCCCCCTCCTCCTCCTCCTCCTCCCCCATCTCCTCCTCCTCCTCCTCCTCCTCCTCCTCCTCCTTCCTCCTCCTCCTCCTCCTCCTCCTCCTCCCCCTCCTCCTCCTCCTCCTCCCCTCTAGCCTCCTCTCCTCCTCCTCTCCTCCTCCTCCTCCTCCTCCTCCTCCTCCTCCTCCTCCTCCTCCTCCTCCTCCTCCTCCTCCGCCTCCTCCTCCTCCTCTAAACTCATCCTCCTCCTCGTGCCACTGCCAGTTTCGTTTCCTCCTCGCCCCTCCTGTCCTCCTCCTCCTCCTCCTCGCGCCAACCAATTGTTGATTGTTGCCCCACAGCAAAGTGTGCTCTGGGCCTCTGTCTCGCATGCAGAGACCTCAGCTGTCGATGCTCGCGCACGCGCGGAAAAAAGAAAAGGCTCCCAAGAGACTCCCTAGTGGGCCCGAAGAGGCGGCGTGGGGACTGGGCTGCTAGGGTGTGCAGACTGGGCTGGCCCCAAGACGGCCCAAGAGTCCCAAAACGGCCTTCAAGAGGGCCCCCGAGAGGGCCTCAGGACGCCAAAAACATTGATGTCTCTAATTGCTGTTTCAAGGTCATAAGGGGTTCTCGCCGTTTCGGGCGCAGAAGGGCACCAGACGGCCCAAGAGGTGCCACAGATCGTCCCTAGACGGCCCGAGAGGCCCCAAAAGGGCCCGAAAACTACCCAAGATGGCCCCCCAGACGGCCCCAGAGGGCCCCACAACGGCCCTCGTGGGGGCCATTTCGGTCTTTTCGGAACGATACTGGGGGCATCTTGAGCTACGCTGGCAAGACCAAACATGCGATTATGCTCAAACCATGCGTTCTCCCGAGGGATTGGGACGAGCACTGTTTCTTGTGGCCTCCCCTGGGGTTGGCTTGGTGCCCTCTTGGGGCGTCTTTGAGCCCTCTTGGGCCGTCTTGAGGCCGTCTTGGTTGTTCTCCAGGACTCCTCGGCGCGCTGGAGCCCAGCTGGAGCGAGCTTAGATGGCATCATTGAGCACCCTGGAGGCCTCGGACACCAGACCTGAAGGCTCCAGAGACCCCAGGGGGAGTTCAAGCCCCAGGGGGAGGCTCCAGAGACCCCAGGGAGTCTAGACTCGAAGGCGCCGCCCCTCCCCCCCTCTCATCGGAGTCCGAGCCCCCGGGGGGAGGGGAAGGGGGCAGCGGGACAGCCGGTCGTCCCGCACGCCCCTGCGCCCCCGGCGAGCGGGGGTCGGCGAATTCCGCGGTGGACATGCAAGCTGCGCGGTCGAAAATCGAGCTCACACGGTGCAGCAGCCGTGTCGCAAGCTGTGTGGTAAACGCCACGCGCCAAAGCTGCGCGGTGCGATCCGTGTTCACCAGCCTCGAACTTATCCCCATCCCTAAGACTGACACGCCAACAGGCGATGACAATCTTATGGATGCGCCCTGAAAAACTGAGGGAACCCCTGAGATTGGCATCGTGATGAGGCGATGCCCAGCTTAGGGATAGGTATATGTTCCAGGCTGGTAGTGTGTGGCCACCCAGCGAATTCCACGGTGGACGTGCAAGCTCACATGGTGCAGCAGCTGTATCGCAAGCTGTGTGGCAAACGCCACGCGGGAAAGCTGCGCGGTGCAATCCGTGTGGCCTCCCAGCGCACGAGGCGGCCACGGAAAGAGCACCGGGCGCAAGCCCTGGGACCCGCCCCCTACGCGACGCGCGGTGCGCCCGCCGGGCGAGCTTCAGGCGCAGGCTCGGCACGCCCACCGGGCGCACGAGGCTCAGGAGGGAAACGAGCACACTGGCACAATGCATCGTCGATGCCCCAGGAAAAAGGCGGGAAGACATGGGGACCGGGGGGGGAAGACACAAGGCCCAGAACATATGGGAAAGTATGGGGCATCCTGTTATTTGCGTGTGTGTGTGTATATATATATATATATATACATATGTGTGTGCGCGCATGTGTGTGTGTGTGTGTGTGTGTCCCAGGGCCCCTTCAGCGAGGCGCCCACGAGGCGCCCGCCGGGCGAGGCCTCGGCCGAGCCACCGGGCACGACGGCCGCGCGCGGGGCCTCGGCGCGACCTCGCCGGGCGCGGGGCGCCCACGCGGCGCCCCGCGGGCGGGAACGGTGCGAATCCTCGGCTGATCCTGCTCCCCCTCCTCCTCCTCCTCCTCCTCCTCCTTCTCCTCCTCCCTGCCTCCTCCTCCTCCTCCTCCCAATCGAGGCGCCTGCGAGCCGCCCGCGGTCGCCCACGGGCCGAGCACCATCGGGAGCCTCGGCTGGCCCATGCAGCTCCTCCGAGGAGCGGAGTAGGACCCCCCTCAGTGTAGGCACACTGGGGGAACGATTGATTATGTGGAGGGCGTGTGTGCGCGTGGTGCGAGAGAGAGAGAGAGAGACATAACAAAAGCATAACAAAAACGAAAGAGAGAACACAAAAGCAGAGAGTGAGTCTGAGATTGGGACAGGTATAGATATATGGATGTTTATACAAACATAGGCATCAATTCTAACCTATTTATATATATACGTTCTAAGGAACAGGGTCTGACCGTCGGTCTGGCGTCTCGGTGGCCGCCGTCGCCGCCCCGTTTCCGCCCCGCCGACGTCGCCGCCGCCGTCCCCGCCCCGTCGCCGCCCGAGGCCCGCGGCCCGGCCGTCGGCCGTCGGTCTGGCGGTCTGTGCTGTCGCCGCCGCCGCCCCCGTCGCCGCCTCGTGGCCGCCCCGTCGTCCGTGCTTGACCGTAGGTCTGGCGGTTCGGTGGTCGCCGCCGCCGCCCCGTCGCCGCCTCGTCGCCGCCCGCCGTCTGGGCCTGAGCGTCGGCCTGATGGCTAATGCTGTCGCCGTCGCCGCCTCGCCGCCGCCCGTCGTCCAACAAAGATGATGGCCTAACACGTTGCAGCACGCGCAGTGCACCACGTAGACTGCACAACATCGAATACACAGCATACATTGCACCAGCACGATTGCACCACGTTTGCTGCTCTATGTATCTTCTTTTTTTTCCCCAGCTGATCAAACACACATATCGGCACCCCCTATTGCAAGCCCCCCGCCCCAGAATTATCGGTACCGCGCGGGACAAGTATACATTCCAACACCAACATTATTTGAACGATCGGTCATCCTCAACATGAACTGCACAACTTAGAAGGCACAACCTAGTTTGCACGTTGCATGTTTCTGGCAACCTACGTGGTGCAACACATGCGTAGTGCAACCCAACTAGTGCCAACGAACGCCCACTAGCGAGTTGTCAGCTCCACTGCTCGCGCAACCATCCCACCCCGCCCACCCGCGAGCTGGTTTACAAAACCTGTGCGGTGGCGATCTGCGCTGGCTGCCTGGCGCTGGCCGGCGCCTCGCAGCGGCCGCGCCGGCACGGGCAGGCCCGCGCGTGCAAGCGGACAGCTGGTCTGGCGCGGCCGGCGCGGCCGCGGTGGCGCCGAGCGCCGGGGGCTGCCCAGCGCGTCTCGCGGGCCGCGCCGGCGCGTGAGCGCGTGCTCGCGTCGGTCGTGTGATGGTTTTCGAAGAGGGATTCGACGTGCGCGCGCGCGGGGCCGCCGGGCGCGAGGGGCCCGCGTGGCACTTGTGGGCAGGGGCTCGCGCCCCGCGCGCCCCGAGCACGCGCGGCATGGCGCCCGAGCGGCTGCGGCACGCGCGCGCGAGAGGCCCCGTCTTGGTCGCACCTGGTGCGAGGCGGAAGCGCCCACGGTCCGCGCAAGAGTTTGCAAGGGCGCACGCGCAAAGGTTTTTGTTTCTCTTTTTTTTCCATACATATATACATATATACATATATGGTAAAGAACATGTTGAATCACCATGTGTTTCATAAGGTGTGGGGTTATCTGTTGTCGGGAACCTCGGCCCTGAGGCCCGCGCGAAATCACGCGCTTGCGAGGGCTGTGGGCATGCGCGCGGGGCGACGCGGGAGTGTGCACGTCATGCGTTGCAAGGGGTCTGTGCAAACTGATGGCTTGTGGTGCACGAGTGCGCGCGCATAGTATCATTTGATGCGTGCGTGTGTGGTAGGGGGGTCGAACTTGGCCTGGCAAGGAGGGTTGTAATTTACAGCTCGAACGAGCGACGGGGCAGCATCATCTGTAAATTGCACATCCCCAGGATGGACCGACAAAACGGAGGGGGAGATCTTGCTTACCTCTGTAGACTGGATAACCGATAACATTTGAAATTGACAACTCCACTGTTGGAGTAATCATTCCACCCGCCCACTCGCAGCTTGGCTTGCAAAACCAATCCCGTGGTGATTGCAGTGACTGCTTGGCGCTGGCTGGCGCATCGCTGTGGCCGCGCTCGCGCGTGCAAGCAACCAGCTAGTCTGGCGCGGCCGACGCGGCCGCGGTGGTGCTGACCGCTGGGGACTTCCCAGCGCGCTTCGCAGGCTCTGGTGGCGCGCGGGCGCTTCAGTGCGAGTCGGTGTTCTGGGCGGGCGTTGTATCATTTTGACGCCGACAATGGCGAGCACGATGATGGTAGGAACGATGGCTGGGACGATGTTCGCGATTACGACGGCATGATCATGCCGATGACGATGATGATGCTAACGCGTCGGGAATGAATGTTTGTAAGGAGTTCGACGCGGCCGACGCGCGCGTGCGGCCGACGCGCGCGAGCGGCCGTCAAGGTATGATTTGACAGGGGTCGTGCCCATCAGCAACTCGCAAAAGCGCTCGAATGAATTCGACATGCGCGCGCGCGAGAGACCCGCATGGTCTTACATGTCAAATCCTTGTTCCTAACAAACGAACTGACAATCACACGAGGCCAGCAGTGTCGTAGATGTATCAACGAGCCGCGTTGCAAAACTGTCTCTTGTTTAATATGTGTTCGGGCTCCTCGATCTTGAAATATTGACGAAATTTACATCCATACGGAATCAGACTCCATAGAGACCATACGGTTTTGAACGATTGCGGCATGCGCGCGCGACGCCGCGCGCGTGCGCTCGTTGTTCCATGTGTTGCAAAAGGTTGTCGGAAGTTAGTGATTCTATTTGACCGTATACGCGCGCGTAGTATCAATTGTCACGGATGAAGAAGACAGTCGGTACCGGATCGATTGTAATGATACGGATTGATATGGAAATTGATCGATGGGCCAAGCCCGTATGCAATTTGCGTTATCTTCGAAAGGCTTGGGGGGGTCGAACGGAAGGGTGGCCGAATCAGTTCCTTTTTTTGGAATCGAAAGTCCATGTGGCTGAAACGACGGGCGGCGACAAGGTGGCGACGGGGTGGCGAGGCCGACAACATAGCCGCCAGACCGACGCTCAGGCCAAGACGACGGGCGACGAGGCGGCGACGGGGTGGCGACGGCGACAGCAAAGCCGCCAGACTGGCACGCAGGCCCAGACGACGAGCGGTGACGAGGCAGCGACGGGGCGGCGACGGCGACCACCGAGCCGCCAGACCGACTGTCAAGCCCAATTCCTTCAAAAGAGTAGTAAGAACCTTAAGTGCAAACAGTATTCGTGTCATATACGTTTATACTTAGCACAGACATATAAATGTGTAATATATACACATGCATTTACATGCATGATACGCATGTATACACATAAAACCGGTATGTCTGTGATTCTTGTGGGAGAACGGGGTTCAGAGAGAGTGAGAGAGAGAGTGAGAGAGAGAGAGAGACAGAAAAAAATCACATAATAAATAAACAAAGAACGACCCAAACACACACACACACACACACACACACACACGTCTGTACATACACATGGAGAGGGAGTGGGGGAGACACTGTGGCCCAGGTGGGCGATGGGAAGAGAGGGGAGGCCAGAGAAAGGGGAGGGAGGACGCGGGCACACGAGGGACGGCCTGGGACGTGGCCGGTGCTGCACAGGTCTCGGGGGCCTCCTCCGTCCTCCCGCCACCCTCGCCTCCGCCAGCGCAGACCTCGCCGCCACCACTGGCCTCTCCGCCGCCGCTGCCGCCCTCGCCGCCGCCGGCGCCCCGCCGCCCAGCCCGCCGCTCTCCTCGCCGCCGCCGCCCTGCCCGCCGCCCGCCGTGGGAGCGGCCCGAGAGGTTCTGCGGCTCACCTGGGGCGACCGCGGGCCTTCGAGCGCACCAGCCCCGGGCGCACAGGCCACGCGCCGCGCGGGCCCCCGTGGAGGATGGAAGGCCCAGGCCTTCGACGGCGTGACACTTTTCCCTGGCAGGGTTGCGCCGGGGGCTCCGAATGAGCGTCGATTCCTGGGAACATGCGGGAGCATGTGTGAAGCGGGGGGGGGGGACGAAGGCCCAGAAAAGTTGGGAGAATATGGGGAATCCTAGGATTTGTGTCTACTCACTTGTGTGTCCCGGGGCCCCTTCACAATCGAGGTACAACAAGGACCACGGACGAGTCATACCCGGGGGGGCGCGGAGCCCAGGGCCACTCTCCCCCGAGATCGTTTTGTTTGGCAGCCGTTTCGCCTCAGCCGTTGGGCGGCTGTGTGGCTCCAGACAGCTTGGCTCAAGTTTGGTTCAAGACAGTTTGGCTCACGACAGCGTGGCAGCAATGTTCAAGCAGACTTCGCTGGAAATGGCCCTTCCTCGTGACGCTGTCGAGTACTGGCGACCTTGTGAAGCAGAGAATTGTAAAAGCATGCCTCGACCAAGAGCCAGAAAACTCAGAGATCGACGCGTCGCTGTACGCAAATCGTCTTGCCATTCGGAGGAGCTGACGCATCACATTGACGCATTACCGCCGCGAGGTAACACATTTCACGATGCCTCCTCACTTGCATCGCCAGGTCATTATTCAGGTTCAGCTTAAAAGTTGAATAGTTTGGAGCAGCGCTTGACTTCAGTATTATGTTTGCCGGACAATGTTCTTTGTTTCCTATCGACCCTCCAAGGGAGTGTTTCCCATCTGATCGAGTCATGTGCATGACATCTCGCATCGTGCGTTATGGCAGCTATTGGAGCCACAGTTTGAGGAGCAGCAGCAGGATGCAGCGACAAACATTCATAGGATCGTTCGGGATCATGTGGGCCGTGTTCGGGCTTCTGCAATTCAGAGGGCGGCATACGAGTCACAAGGGATGGCAGAAGCAGATAAAGGGTACAGTTTCCTTTCAAGTTTTGTGAGGACCATCTGAGCGTCGTTTTGCATTTGCTACAGGCTCACAAATCATAGCGCAACTTGTTTGCGGCCGCGCGCAACTACGTGACCCTGAATTCGAAGCCCTTGTCACTCGAGTGCTAGATAGAGTTGTGGGCCACCTCCAACACTGCTGGTGCCCTCCGCAGACACACCAGGACCCAGTGCAATGGTGGGGGCGCTGCCACAATAAAGTGGCGGACGGACTCGCGGACCACATGATGGACCTCAAGCGGTCTTGGTCCGCAGTCTTCGACACCGCTCTGAAATTGAGCAGCGCGAGTGTAGTAATACAGACCGACGGCGGCGTCCAGGAGGGCGACTGCGCCGCAGCTGCATGGATAATCGGCTTGTGGGCCGGAGGGCCAGGAGGCTACACGTATGAGCCCCTGATGGTGCACGGCACGTTTCTGCACCCGCCTTGCAGCGTGTCTGCAGCAGAAGCCATAGCGCTCGACGAGGCTTCGAAGGAAGTTGCCCATCTTCTTCGCACATAAATGTCAAACGGCTGTAGATTAGGCTGCTTGCGCCGCGCCAAAAAAAGAAAGGAGCAGATCAAGGAAGCGCATCGTTCAACAAGATTTGGGGATTTACTCACAAGTGCCCACGAGGTCACCACAGGATGGACAAGCCAAGCCAGCGCTGGCGAAACAGGCACGAGAACGATCATTCGTGGGTTTTGTATGGGAATCGCGTGGCTAGCGCAGAAGAGTTTTCACGAATCCATTGCAGCGTCGGCAACATTTTTTGCAAATGTAGGCACGTCTGTCCGCACCGTGTCCAACTTATGTCCCAACGCCCGTTCGACGACAAGTGCGATGTTCTGGACGCGCATGCTTGCAGCAATCGCGCATCAATACCACGTTGATGATTCATGTGTGGCAGCCTGGTGACGCCACATGGCTTACGACAGCACTAAACAAGGCATGCCGGGATCTGCAGGAGGACCGTTTTATCGATATCTCTTGATATCATCGCAAAGGAGCTCAGCGGGCTGACAGTGCGCGGCCATGGCCGCCCCGCGCAGGCCGCTGGCTGGCCCGTCCCCTTGCGGGGGCTAGTCGCGCGTCGTTCGTTCGTTCGGTCGTTCGCCCCAGACTGCCTCGCACTCTGCTCAGGGATCGCGCTGTCGCCTCACAGTGCCTACTCGCAAACGTCCGAAAAAAAAACACGTGTCTTTTTTGATGTAGTGTATCGTAGAGCCCCGGCGAGGGATCCAGGCCATTTGCGAGTAGTTCCTTAACAAGTAGTGGATCGCGCCTTTTCGCCTCACTGCCAGCTGCATAACTTCGTCCTGGCGGCCACGATGTCTGGACTGAAAGGCCACGACGGGAGGGCAGGACCTCGCGGGCCGCGCACGCAGAAACGCACACACACACATCGTCGGAGGTGTGGTATCTCTCTATACTTGTGGAGGACGATCAATGGAGAGGAAGCATGCTGCCAAATGATTTCCAGATGTCTTAATAATGTTTCAACTGTTAAAAACATGTTTGAAGCACTGTTAGGACATATTCCGACATTTTAAACATATCTTTAATTCGAGGATGGGACTGTTAGGTAGTCCAGTGTCGTGGCACCCACAAGTCTATACTCTCCCCATCACCCCTGGTACTGCCGTTCCTGTGCCCAGGGAGGCAGGGGCCTCCGACCCCTCCTCCAGTCGCCCAGGGCCAGATCCCGCCGGAGGCGGGCTGCGGAGCAGAGGCGCCCGTCGAACCAAAAAAGAGAGGGCCAGCCTGGGGGACGGACCCTGGGCGGTACCGTGCAGCTCTGCGGCGTGCAGGCGGCACCCGCTGCTCGCTCGAGGCCTGGAGTCTCGGTGTTGTCTTCTTCTCTCGATTGATCCATCATGAAAAAAAGCCTCCCTCTTTCCTCCATCCTCCCTCCCCTTCTCCCCCTCCCCTCCTCTCCCTGCCCGTGCCTCCCCCCCCCATCCCCTCCCCTCCACAATTACTCAATATGAATACTACTCTCCCTCTTCCCCTGATGGCCCGCTGGGAGTAGTAGACCCCCCCCCGCGTATTGTTTTTTACACACAGGATTCCCGGGAGTTGGGTTTTCGCCTGCGTTTTTTTTCAAAATGCTGCTCTCGCTGAGGCGCCGGCCTCATTTCTGCTCCCGAATCGTTCCGAATCGTGCTCCCGCTGCAGCGTGGGCCTCATTTTCGGATCGGTGTTTGCCTCCGTCGTTCAGGATGGCGTTCTCGCCCCAGCGCGGGCCTCTTTCTCGCGCGCCCATCCGCCCGCCACCACCGCGCCGCACCACGCCCCGCCCCGCCGCACGCACACCCACCGCCACTTCCACCCACCAACGCACGCACGCACGCACGCGCACCACCACCGCGCACCGCCACCACCACCGCACTACCCCACCCACCACCACCACGCTACACCGCGTCACACCACATCACACGCGCGCACACACAGACACACACGCACGCACGCACGCACACACACACACACATACACACACACACACGCACACACACAGACACACACACACACACACCACCGCCACCACCACCACCACCGCCATCACGCACGTACGCACCTGGCCCACCACCAAACCACCAGGACGCCACACCACGTCACACCACAGCACACGCGCACACACGCACGCACACACACACACACACACACACACACATACACACACACACATACACACACCACCACCACAACAACCACAACCACGCACACACGCACGCACGCACGCGCACCACCACCCACTACGCACACGCGCGCGGAGCCACAGGTCCGCTACGACACGCGTCCGGATAGAGAAAATCAGCGCCATGGTAAGGGATGGGAGGGAGGGGTAGGATGTCAGATGTAGACGCGAGCGCACCTAACTTGCCTGCCTCCCCTCCCCCTCTCCCTGCCCCTGCCCTCCCCCCCCTCCCCCCCCCCATCCCCCACTTCCCCCGCCCCTGCCTCCCCCGCCCCTCCTCCCCCTTCTTCTCCTCCTCCTCCTCCTCCTCCTCCTCCTCCTCCCTCCTCCTCCTCCTCCTCCTCCTCCTCCTCCTCCTCCTCCTCTCCTCCTCCTCCTTCCTCCTCCTCCTCCTCCTCCTCCTCCTCCTCTCTTCCTCCTCCCTCCCCCGCCCCTGCCTCCCCCTCCCCTCCTCCCCTCTCCCCCCCCCCGCCCCTGGCCGGCCCGGCCGCGCTCAGGCGAGGCCGCCGCCCCCGCCCGGCGCGTCCCAGGCGCCGGCGCCGGCGCCAGCGGCGCCCGCCCAGCCGGCACAGGCGCGGCCGCCGGCCTCCAGCCGATGCGATCGTCCTCCTCCTCCTCCTCCTCCTCCCTCCTCCTCCTCCCCTCCTCCCCCTCCTCCTCCTCCTCCTCCTCCTCCTCCTCCTCCCTCCTCCTCCTCCTCCTCCTCTCCTCCTCCTCCGCCCTCCTCCTCCTCCTCCTCCTCCTCCTCCGCCCTCCTCCTCCTCCTCCTCCTCCTCCTCCTCCTCCTCCGCCTCCCGCCGATGCGATCGTAATTCAGGAGAGGAAAAATCACACAGACACAATGAATCGTCGACTCCCAGGAAAAGATGGGAACATAGGGGAAGTGGGGGGGGGAAGGCAAGAACCCAGAAAAGACGTGAAAATATCGGGCATCCTTGTATTCGTGTTTATTTATTTGTGTGTCTCAGGGCCCCTTCAGTAATGGGTTGAGAAGATCGGGCCGGACGAGAGGGGGGATTGGGGAAGGGGGGGTACCAAAATTTGCTGCATGCAGCTGGCTTCGGCCCCACCGAGGGGCCCATTCCTCGATGCATAGGCGCCTCCGGCGCCGGGAGGCGCCGGGAAAATCAGCTACGTGAGCTGATTCTCAACGCCCCCCTTTCGCCCGACCCGAGAAGAATCGGTCGGGTATGGCCAGGGCCCCGGGTATAGGGCCCGGGCCGTGGTAGGGCCCTGGAGCCCCTGAGTTGGCCAGGCTCACTAGACCAGGTCTGCCGTAGCCTGTTTTTTTTTGGGGGGGGTGACGGCAGTTCCGGGCAGTGGAGCGGGGCGGGGGGGGGCGCCCCCCAGTACGCATCACTGGACCAGGTTCCGATAAACTCGGTTCTGTCAACGCCCGAATCGGGACGAAGGCCGACAGCAGCTCCGAGCCATCTTGAGCAGGGGGGCTCGCTGTCGGTGCCGCGCCGCGGGCGCTGTCCATTCGAGACGGGAGGTCGCCTGCCCAGCAGCGTCCGCTGCCGGTTTTGGACAACACGTGCTGTTGGGCTTCGTGTGCCCCTTGTTGTCCGTATCCACTTCGGGCGTCCCAGTCCAGAGGTGTCGCCGCCGTGCTCAGCCTCTGTCAGGAGCGAAAGAAGGACGTACATGTACATGAATCCACGCTGGTTTCGAGAGTTCGCATTGCGCGAATGTTCGTATCGCGCGGCAGGTCTCGAGGGTCAAGGGGCCGTGTTCATGTACATAGCTGGGCGCGTACATCCTTTGTGGGCTCCCTACTCTGGAAGCCCTCGCCGGGCGACAGGTTCGAGGTTGGAGGTCTGCGTGCGTGCTCAGTCGGTTTCCTGGACGTCTTCCAGCCTCGGGATGCGCTCCAGCAGCCTCGCCTCGCCGAGGGCATTCCAGGGGTGCGCTGCTCGGCCCGAACCGCCGCCAGAGACCCGTGGGCTCTGCGCCCACCAGCCCCACGCCAAGGGGCGAGCATATATACGGGCGCAGCACCGCGCTGCATGCGTAGCCTTCGGCTGGACCAGGCAGGGCAAAACCCAACACTGCATCGCGTGGCGCGCGGATGCCCACACGGGCCACGATTCCTCAGGCCCTACCTCCGACCCCCCTTCCGCCACCTCCTCTTCGTCCTCGTCCTCCGCCCTCCCTCTCACCCATCCCCTCCCTTCGTCCAACTCCTCCGGCTCCTCCTTCCGCCGCCTCCTCCATCTCCTACTCCTTCCTCGTCTTCCGCCTCCTCTGCCCTCCTTGCCGTCCATCGCTCCCTCGTCCGACGCCTTCCCCGTTTTCTCCTCTTCCCCCTCCCCTTTCCCCGCCAGCCTCCCCCCACTCACGACGTCGGTATCCTCTTTCCCCCACCGCCCCCTTCCTCCTCCTCTTTTTCGTCCTCCTCCTCCTCCTCCTCCTCCTCCTCCTCCTTATCCGCCTCCGCTCCCTCCTCTCCCTCCTCCTCCTCCTTCTGCTCCTTTCCTCCTCCTCTTCCAAATATCCTCACCCCATGACTTATAGCTGCCAGCGAAACATCCCCACACCCTCGAATAAAACAGCCAGCGAGGAATCTGCACCCCCTGGCTTAAAATTGTCACCGAACTATCCTCAAACCCTGGCTAAAATAATGCAGTGATGTATCTTCACGCCCCTCGCTTCAAACTGCCAGCGAAATATTCTCACACCTAGTATAAAACGGCCATCGAAATGTCCCCGACCCCTGGCCTTAAAGCTGACAGCTAGATATCCTTTCACCCCTCGCTGGAAGATGCGAGCGACATGTCTTCGATCCCGTGACTTTAAAACTGCCAGCGAAGTATCCTCACACCCCTAGCTTGAAACTGCCAGCGAAAAGTCCTCGCCGCCCCTGGCCTCAAACTGCCAGCTAAATGTCCTTACCCCGTGGCCTAAACCTGTCACCGAACAATCTTCAAACCCTTGGCTTAAACTAGCAACGAAATATCCCGAACCCCCGGCCTACAATTGCCGGCGAAGTATATTCAATCCCTGGCTTTAAAAACGTCAACGAAAAATCCTCACCGCCCCTGGCTTAAAATTGCCAGCGAAATATCCCCCTGGCCTGCAAACCACCACCGAAATATCTCCCCCGAAAATACCGCTGCCATCTATCTACCTCGGTGATTCAGTTGTCAGTCAGTTTATTTCCTGGACATCGAGTTACAGGCTACGCCCATAAAACATGAATCGTCGAATGTCCGTGCGGATGTCTTGGATCCGCGCTGGGCCCCCCTGGCGGCGCCTGCGGCACCGCCCCTGGCGCGCTCCGCGCGCCAGGGAGGGGGTTCTAGCGCGAAGCCAAGACATCTGCGCGGAGCGCCGACAGCTCATGTCCACGCCGTTCTCTTGTTCCCCAATCAGTGGTTGCACTGAAGGTGTCCCAGTGGAGGTTGGAAGATTTGGCGAAAGTTTCCCGCCGATTTTGGTGGCAGGCTGGGTTCCTGGGTTCCCGGCTCCGGATTCCCGGGTTCCCGGTCATTGGTTCCGGGCCGATTTCGGTGCGTTTTGGGTTCCCCGGCTCCCGGGTTCCCGGTCGATCTTCTCTGCGAAAACCATCCACTGATTGGGGTTTTTCAGTGGTTTAATTCCTTCATTCTCTCTCCCTCTCTCTTGATCACCCTCTCTCTCTCTCTCTCTCTCGTCATCGATCTATCTGCATCACCTTGCGGGGAGCGCATGGCTTCTTCGCAGCAGCGTTTGGCTGCATGTAGTTGTCTCGCACCTGATCAGCTACTCGGCCTCCCCGGAGGCCAGCGCGTTTGGCGCACCTGCCGCCCTCGTAGGGTCGCCGGACTCCCGGCGTCCGCAGCTTCGTTCGTTCGTTCGTTCGTTCGTTCGTTCGTTTTCTCTCTCTCTCTCTCTCTCTCTCGCCATCCAGACCCGCCGTGCCTGGCGAAGCGCGCGCGGCCAGGCCCCTCCTGCAAGGCCCCGTGCCCTCGAAGGCGGTGTCGCCCGCCTTCCGGGCGCGGGCGGGGCGCCTTGGCGTGCGCCCCCCGCGCGCGGGGAGCCCCGCGCCGCCAGGACATGCTGGACTTCGACAGCGCCTTCGGCGCCAGCGGGCCGAGCGGCGCGGCGGCCCAGGCGCGCGCCCCCCCGCCCAGAGTGGCGCAGGGGGGGGGGGTCGAGGAGGAGGAGGAGGAGGAGGAGGAGGAGGAGGAGGAGGAGCAGGAGGAGGAGGAGGAGGAGGAGGAGGAGGGGAGGAGCAGGCTGCGGCACGTGCGCAGATCGGGGGCGCCCAGGAGGGGAGGGAGGACCAGAGGGGGGGCATCATGACCAGGGCCAGGATCTCTCCCCAGAGTTCGTGGCCGCTCTTCTTCAGTATTTCAGTGCGTTCCCTGGCCCCCCCTGGTCCGCGCACATGCCTCGGGCCATGATTGGCGAACCCCTCCTCCTTGGACGCCCCCCGCTTGAACGCCCCCGAGTAAACCTTCGGCCCTTTGAGGCGCGCTCTCTGCGCGCCAGGGGCTGCGCCATGGGGGGAAGCCAGCGCCGATCCAACATCTCCGTGCGGAGCTACGAAAGTTTGTGTCAATGTAGTCCCCGAGTCTTCTAGCGAAGGGCAGCGAGATCTCGACACATAGGCGCGACGCTGGCCGACGCACCGACCAAATGTTCTCCATCGTGCTGACCCTGCTGAAGCAGCTCTTAAATAGGTAAGCATCAGTCATCGGCGTTGGCACATCCTTGGGGGAAGCTCCAGCTTGAACCCGCTGAATGTGACCAAGTGCTGTTCAGTCCCGCTTGATCCTCGGCTTCGACTGGATCCTCGTCAGGCCTAATCCGGCTTAGTCCGCTTTCTCTACCCCTCCAGTGGGCTCAGTAGCCCTTACCCCATCGTTCCCACGATCTCACAAGGGCTGCCTCCATCGTGCTGAAGGCGTTGCCGTCGGTGTCCCCGGGGCTGGGGGGGCGAAGCTGGGGCCCCAGAGGGGCCAGAAGCCCTCGCGTCCCCCGCGCTCCCCCCCCCCTCATCCCGAGGCGCCGCCCGCTGTGGAACGCTTTGCTCTCCCCGCGCGCACACGGCAGGACTGTCACCAGCAAGCTGGATGGCATTGCCGCGGCCGACTTGGGCGAGGGCTGGGTACGCACGGGGCGTTTCAGAAGTCGAGCTGTTCAGGCCACGGCTCGTGGCATGAGTTTGCCCATGGCAGGTCGGCTTGCGCGGTGTTCCCGGTTTGCCTAGCGTCCTTCTGCTCCGCGCTGTGGCTTCTGGGGCGGCATAGAGGGGGGAGTGATGACTAGGGGTGGGCGGACCTCATGGCGTGGACGATGATATTTCCTCACATGTCATGGCGCCTCTTCGTATTTCATTGCTTCCTTGGCTCCCCCCCTGGGCCGCGCACCTGCCGCCGGTCATGAATTGCGCCCCCCCTCTTGGACGCCCCCCTCTTGGCCGCCCCCGATGGTTGTGTCACCCGTGGTGCTTGCGGGGAAGATGCATGGGGCGTTCCAGAGAGGGCGTCGCCCTCGAGTGAGCCGAAGGAGTCCGCACTTGAGCGACGCAGAGGAAGGGGTCCGATTGTGCCAGCCTTCGCGCGCAGGCCGCCCGCGTGAGGTCGCGCGCACGTGCCCTCGTCTCCCATGCAGCGTGCCGCGCTGGCGGCCCGCGTAAGCCACCGCGCAGTGCCGCGATGCCAGCTCGCGCAAGGCCCGTTCCGCCTCGTCGCTCACGCGGGGCGTTCCAGGAGGGGCCTCGCCTTCGAGGCCGTCGAGGGAGCTGGCGCTGCTTCCCTGGCGGACGGGGCCAGCGGAGGGCGGGGGCGGCTCCGCCGGCGTTGGGCGGCGGAGAGGGCGAAGGCCGGAGGACGGCGGAAGTCAAAGCCAGGCGTCCAAGAGGTGCATGCTTTGGTCGGGCAGGCTGTGCGGTCGGACGGAGGTATAGGATCGAGTTCGGTTTGGGGAGGGTGCCCGAATGTTCTTCGTATGCATTGGATGTTGTCGTGCATCCTTGGGGAGGGGTGCCCTCGAGTGATCTTGTGGTTCGGGGTGTTTGGGCTGGCGGAGGGCCCCATGTTCTTGAAAGATGTGGATATGTTCGAGGTCCGACCGTAATGGGGGTGACCTCAATGGGGGGGGAGACAAGGGCCGTAAAGGGTCAGGTCATCCCCCAATACCACCCACCCTATTTGGGTGGTTCAGGGCTTCGTTAAAGCCCGCCACCATGCGCGGTCGTTTGCCCAGAGCTGGACACACACGCACACACACACACACACACGTGGCCAGAGGTCTTTGGCATCGTTCAGCCCTTCTGTGGCAGGGCACGACGGGCACATGCTGCACATGTGAATGCAGCCATGTGTGCTTCCAGCTTCCTGGTGGTTGTTGATTGGCAGAGTCGGTCCAGGCAGGCTGGACCCCGGATCAGTTCCTATCTCATCCAGGCACCGCGAAAGGCCAATTGTTGTTGCACCCCTGACCACCTGCTGGCTGCGAGATACTGGATTCAGTATTCGGTAAGCTCGTCCTGGCACCTCAGGGCCAGCACGTGGCAAGGGGCCACGGAGCCTTGGGAGGATCCAGAGAGCGCCTCTGGCCTCCACGATGCACGCATCTCTGCTTCCGGACGATTGTCACTCTGTCGCTGCACAGTAGGCACGGGTGCAAAACCCAGACAGGCGATGCATGGCAATTCTTTACGTGGAGGAGGAGGAGGACGACGACGACGAGGAGGACGAGGAGGAGGAGGAGGGCGAGGAGGAGAAGGAGGAGGAGGAGGAGGGTGAGGGTGAGGGTGATGATGATGATGATGATGATGATGATGATGATGAGAGGAGGAGGAGGAGGGGAGGAGGAGGAGGAGGAGAGGAGGAGGAGGAGGAGGAGGAGGAGGGCGAGGAGGAGGAAGGAGGGAGGGAGGAGGGAGGGGAGGGGGAGGGAAGGAGGAGAAGGAGGAGGAGGCCCATTCCCCGGGACTGCTCTCTTATCCCGAGCTCTTTTCGGCGGTCTTGCGGCCCAGCGAGGGCTCTCGGAGGCCGAGCTTTGCCCAGAACCTCCCGTCGTGATTCTTCCCCGCGCGATTATTGTGCCTCCTCCTCCTCCTCCTCCTCTCCTCCTCCTCCTCCTCCTCCTCCTCCTCCTCCTCCCCTCCTCCTCTTCCTCCTCCTCCCCCTCCTCCTCTTCCTCCTCCTCCTCCTCCTCCTCCTCCTCCTCCTCCCCCTCCTCCTCCTGCTGCCACCGCGCCGCATGCCACGCCTCGCCCGGAGCCCCTCGCTGCGCGCCCCCGCCCGGCGGGAGCTCGCCCCCAGCAGGGCGAGCGCGCGGGGCCGCTCTCGTGCTTTCGCGCGTGCTCGCCCGCGCAGCGGCTCCCCGCTCCGGTGCCTCGTCCTCCTCCTCATCCTCGTCCGAATCCTCCTCTTGTGCCTCCTCCTCCTCCCCCGCCTCCTCCTCCTCGTCCTCCTCTCCTCCTCCTCCTCCTCCTCCTCCTCCTCCTCCTCCTCCTCCTCCTCCTCCTCCTCCTCCTCCTCGCACGGAGGCCAGATTCGGAGTTGGATAGACCTCCTACCCTGACACGTCGATTAGCGACTCGGCCGTTTTCGGTTCGCGAGAGGGCGTCGCGGCCGTCACTTCTGCGGGTCCAGGTCCGTCGGTTTCGGTCCTAGGCCGTTTTCACTAAAGGGTGGTTTACTAAAGGGAGGTTTGTCCACCGCCGACAGATGAGGAATCGGTGCAGTCGGGGCGCTGAAGCAGGAACCCTTTCCGTCGGGGAGGGGCTCCGTGTTCCTTAGTCTTTCCACAGTTTGCCTCAGGTCTTCCTCAGGTTTCCGATGGGAAATCGAAGTGTAACTTAGGGAAAAAAGTGACCTCATTCCTGATTTAGGGTTCCTCAGGGCTGCGCCCCGACCGTGCACGTACCGCTACCCTTTCCCAGTTTTCGCCTTTCTAAGCTTCCAGGGTGGTCCTCGTCGCCACCTCTGGATTTGTCTCGAAGTCCTGGTCAGAACGCGCCCCTGGAGATGTCCGGGGAGTAACGGTATCTGTACTTTCCTGTCTCCCCGGAAGGGAGTGGCGACTATCTATGCAATTTCGGCCTCCCAAATGAGGTCCGAGCAGATGGGGTCGAGGAATCGCTCCGCATTGCCGATGCATCGACGATGCTAATCGGTGTAGAGACAGATGTTCACCACGTCGACGTCGGCGATGCACTGCTGACGTCGACGATGCGGCGCGATCCTCGGAATCCATAGGCAGGGCTGGACCTAAACGGTGTTTTGGCGATTTCGTGGGCCGTTTTCGTTTCGATTTTGTTTTGCGGTAGAGGTGGATTGAAGACAAAACGAGGAAGACGAACACAAACCGAAAGCGAAGAACACCGTTCAGGTTCAGCCTTGCCCATAAGGGGGGGGGGGGGGCGGGCCTGTAGACAAGCCGGCGACCTTCTATCGTTAAGTTATGATGCTCCAACCTACTTTAGCCTTGATCACCAGACAGAATCTCGAGCCCCCAAAAAATACCGGAACTCAAGGGTTTTCGCGTGTCGGGCCTTGGGAGACACTCGCCCGACCCTGTTTCGACACCGTTTCAACACCCTCTCGGCACTTCTTTCGGGGTGCCCGAAATGATTTCTGGGATGTGGTCCTGAAGTGCGATCGGAGCATGTAGTCCTTGGCGGCGTCCGCCGGGCAAGTTAGCAAGTCCTCTGGTCTAAAATCAGACGAAAAATCTGTGCCTGAAGAGATCCAGACAGGTCGCGTGAAAAATACAGGCTACGATCGGAGCAACACAACCCTATCGAGGAAGCGAATCGGTATAGCCATGAACTGTCACAGCTCCGCACATATTCCGTGGCATGGCGCTGGGGCCCTTCTCCGCGGCGCGGCCCCCCGGTGTGCGCTCGTGCGCGCTCGGGGAGCGGGGGCCGGCGCCGCCACAAGAAAGGCCGCGCGGGGCTGGGGAAGCTGATGTCTCTGCTTGAGTCGGGCTTGTCCCTCTACAGGAGGAATCTTCAAACATAGTCAAAACATCGTACGGGGACTATTTTTTGTTGAGTATTTTTTTGTTGGCCATGTTGGAGTGTTTTTTATAATTGTTCGTCCACAACCCCCCTGTAGGGGGACACGCCCGACTTAAGTCTATGCCGTTTCTCTGTACTTCCAGAGAAAGCGAGGGGCTCCTGAGGAAGCAGGGCGTTTCTTGGGGGGGCCGAGGCTTCTGAGCAGACTCCTTGCTATCTGCTAGCTTGGAGAAAATGGGGGGGGGTCGTTGAAGCCCCCTGTCTTCTCAAGAGGCCGCCCCCATGTCGCTCCCCCTCGTGCGCGCCGCCAACAAGTTCAACTGTTAGCCGTTGAAGTGTCTGTTACGCGCCGACTCCTGGACTTCTCGGAGCGAGGGATGCCCACAGGCAGGTCCGAACTCGCGAAGCACACACATGCCAAACAATGGTCCGCACGCAGCCGTCTTGTGCATGATGCAACATCATGCGGCGGAGGTCGGAAGCTGATGTTGAAGGGGAAGGCCCGATTGGACAGAGGCACGACGTGGCGTTTGACTCGCGTCGACTGCTCGGAAGTCATGCGATCAGACTCGGTTGCCCTTTCCCCGCCAGCCTGGCTGCAATCCACGCTCGTCGTTTACGAAGACGGGGGGGAGAGGGGGGGAGGGGGGGGGGCAAGAGCGAGTGGCGGCGGCCCGGGGGGGAGGACAGTACTGTTGCTGCATGCGCTCCTCGACAGCACGGTCCCTCGCGGCGCCTCCAAAGCCAAAGCCAGCTGCATGCGGCGGCTTCCTTTGAATAGACAAATACCTTTGCTACCCCGCCCCCTCTTCTCGTCGTTCGCCCCGACGCGGGCCGTCCAGAGATGGCCCCCCCCGTCCTCGCCTCTGCGTCCAGGTGTCTCAGCTCCAGGCAGTGGCAGTGGAGGGGCTGCGAGCAGGAACGGGAGTGCAGTCGTGGTGGCGTCGGCTTGGCAGGGAGGCAGTGTGGCGTTCGCTGCTGGATTTCAGTCCGTTCTGGATGCGTTACAGTCGGGGCCTTGAAGAAGGAACGCTTTTCGTTGTGGAAGGGGCTCCGTGTTCCTTAAGTGTTTCCCAGCTTGCCTCAGGTTTTCCTTATGTTTTCGATGGGAAATCGAAGTTTAACTTATGGAAAAAGGGGCCTCGTTCCTTATTTTAGGTTCCTTAGGTCAACGCCTCGACTGTAGTTGGGAGCCCCTCTCGATTGGGGCTCAGCATCTGCATCGCGATCTCTTCCCACTCGGCCCGTGATGCGCACGGCACGCGCGCGAGCTATCACCATGCTGGTGTGGTCGGGTGTCCTCGCATGGGGTGGGGGGGCGTGCCAGGCTCGCTCGTCCGGCGACTTCGACAGCTTCTTCAGCTGAGAGTTTTGCTCCGCGCGCGTTCGCACAACTCCTCTGTCAGCTCACAGCGTCGGGGGTGGCCTCCGTGTCCTTATCGAAGTAAACTCAGCGACCACCCCCTGCTGCTACCATAGCAGGGCTACTAATGTCACGCTCGTGAGATCCCTTCTCTCCTGCTGGGAACTTAAATGTCACAGTCGCTGCCGTCACTGTCACGCCATAGCCATACATAGCCATTGTTTCTGCGAGCAGCGTCGTCGTGTTCAAGGGTCATCGCCGCCACAAGCTTCCCATGGAATTGACAGCTCGACGATACGAATCATGTTGCCGAGCGGCAGTATCTGCTCCCACGATTCGTGCCCTAGTGTGCTAGCTATTGCATGTGGTCTCTCTGGCAGCCACTTGTGCTGCCAATCGCCGTGCATTGCAGCTGCTCGGCCTGAGCCTTTCGCAGTATCGAGGACTGATATGGCGGATCACCGATTGGGCTGAGTAAAAGTAGCCAGTGCCCATTTGCCCGTTGAAGTGCGTACCGAGATGGCGTTGTTGGTTCCACAGGGTCGTCCTCGAGCTTCGCCTCCTCCGATCCATTCGTTCGCTTTCTCCCGCTCGTCCTCATTCGCTCGTCTCCGCTGTGCCTCGCCTCGTCCTCTGGCCCTCGCGGCGCGAGGATGTAGATCGGGGGGCTGCCGAAGCCGTGCAGAGGGGACGGCACGAGGAGTATGGTGGTGCCCCGAATGTACCTTTCGCCCTCGCTCCTCGAGCCACGTGCACGCTTCTCTCGCGAGTGAAATCACGCGACGCCTTTCCGCGCCATCCCAGAGAGGTGCGTTCCCACTGCCCTTGCCACTCCCCTTCCCACCCCCAACCTTGTCCGAGTAGCGCATTGATCACACCAGCAGCAATTGTCGTGGCTAGAGCTCACACCCAGCAGAGGAGGAGAGCCGGACAGCAGGGACAGCAGCTGCTCAGGTCTTGCGTTGCCTTGCCTCGCCTCGCCTCGCCTCGCCTCGCCTTGCCTCCCTCTCCTCCTCCTCCTCCTCCTCCTCCTCCTCCTAGCCGTACTGGCACAGGCGAGTCTCCTGTGCTTGCAAGCACGTATCTTCAGTGCGGCTCGTGCTTGCGGGCCAATATCTACGATCATCCCGACAGTGCTGGCTCCATCCCAGTGCGGCGGCCGATGGCACCGCCGCCGCCTGACCTGCCTGATGTCCTGCGCGGCCCCAGGTGGCCGACGTGGGCCTGCGGGGCCTGCGGCGTGGCACACTCCAATTGGGCCTGCCGTGTGCGATGCGCCTGTGGGCGGGAGGCCCCGCTGCGCATCCGCAAGACGGCCGTGGAGCAGCACCAGCGCTGGGAGAAGGAGCATGCTGCTGGCGGCGGTGGCCGAGGCGGCAAGGGCAAGAGCGCGGGCCCCAGTCAGCGGGCCCTATCGTCGACTGTGCCGTCTGAGCTCGGCAAACGGTTGGCGGAGATCGAGAAGCTATTGCGCGGGCAGACAACCCAGCCTGCTGACAAGGAGGGCGAGGCCAGCGCCAAACCCCCACCGTGGCAGGCCAGTGCTGACCCCAAGAAGGATAACACCATCGCGGACGACGACACTGATGAGACCAAGAAGCGCAAGCTTGCGAACCAGCTGGCATGCTTCGAGGCTAGTCTCAAGTCGGTCCCCCGCGGCTCGGACAACGACGAACTCCGTTCGAGCATTCAGCGGAAGATTGAAGGAATACGTGACCAGCAGAAGGCTATGCGCACCCCCGCCGTGGTGCACCGCAGGGCCACGTCGGATCTGCAAAAGGCTACGGCTGCAGTCACCAAGCTGGAAGCGGACATCAATGAGAAGCAGAAGCAGCTCGATGAGCTGCAAGAGTCCCTCAAGAACAAGCGCGCCACGCTGGAGGCCAAGAAGATCGAGGTCACGGTGCTGCGCGCCGAGGTCAGCCTGGCAGCACAGCAGCTTGGCGGCACAACCACGGACAAGCCAGAGTCCAACCCGCTCGATGTCAAGCCAGACGATGTCGATGATGAGGAAGTGCGAACGCTGCTCGGGTCTACTGCCTGGGCCAAGCTCCGTGCGCACCTCGCAGGCAAGATGCCTGCCCCCAAGGATGCCTCCATGCCCCAGGCGCCTGATGATGTTTCTGGTAATGCTGGCGGTGACGGCGGCGGCGACCTCAAGCGCTCCCTGGATGAGCTCGAGGAGGACGAGAGAGAGCAGCTCTTCGAGGCGGCCAAGTCAGGTGCAGAGGCGTTTGCCAAGACACTCGGCGACATGGCCAAGCGCAGGAAACGTTCCTGACCTTCCTCTCATGTCAGGTCTGCGGCTATGTGGTGGAGCTGTTCGACGTCCTGTGCAGCCTGACGTTCAAGGCACATTCTTGGTTGAAACCTTCAATGCTTCGGGAGGCCGCGACACGTTGAAGACGCGATGGCACAGGACGAAAGCTACGATACTTCTTTGCCAGGAGATAGGATACACCGAGGACAGCTTGGATGATCTCTACTCCTGGGCTCAGAACCGACAGTGGAAATGCTCTGCCATACCTGCACGTCGTACGTCAGGAAGCGTTCCCTCAGGCGGAGTTGCGGTGTTTGCTCGAGATGCACTGGGCCTTCGGCATCCACCTCAAGGACAGTTGATGTGGGACCACCGCCTTCAGCAGGTTATTGTTGACATCAGCGGATGGCCCCCCATCACGATCTTCAATGTGTATATGCAAGACTCCCTTGGGGCTGTCGGAATCAATGCTGAGTTGTTAGCCACTGCAGGCCGCGCGATTGCGGCATGTTCTGGGCCTGCAATCATGGGTGGCGACTGGAACATGTCACCGACAGATCTGGAGCAAAGCCTTTTTTCCGCAGCGGGCGGACATGGTGCTGGCCTTCCCCGCTCATGTGACGTTCCGAGGAGGCACGGGCACGAGCACTATCGACTTTTTCTGCCTCAATGATGCTGTTGTCCGTGGCTATCGGGGAGTCAACTCGGTCATGACCTGGCACAAAAAGGCTCATCGCCCTGTGCAGCTGCAGCTAGTTGACAATGGGGTGGACGCGCAGCACTATGTGTACTCTGTTTCTCCCAAGTTACCTGTCACCCTGCCGCCAGGGCCGCGCACGAGGCCCATCGACTGGACGCTGCACCGAGCCCTCGCTGAGCGCACCGTCGAGGTTGCGGCTGACCCTAGCAGTGACGTGGCGGTGGTCTGGGCACTCCTCACACGTGTGTATGGGCGTTTTGCTGTTTCGTTTGCTGAATACATCGCGCAGAATGTAGGAGTGGAGCTTCGTGAGCCTAGTGCATATGCCAGAAATCTAGAGCCTCGGTGGGTCAATGTGACATACCCGACTAAGGACCCGAACGATATGCAGAGTATTGGTCAAGGCTGGCAGTGGTTGCAGAACATGGTCACCACGATCCAAGCGTTATATGTGAAAGATGATTCCATGGTGCAATGCTCCGAGGAGATCGCTCTGTTTGTGACGTCACCGTACCCAGGACAAGGCCTCAATGCTCGTCTAGACGCCACGGTTGTGCAGGCGCGAAACCTCATCAATAATATCCCCATGGACATGGACCAGATTCAATCTTTTGTTGATGATATTGCTGACGATGTTACTCTGGCAGTCAAAGGTCAGACTAAAGATTCCAATGCTGCATGGGCTGACTGGTGCAGCGCAGCATCTTGCGGCGGCGCTCGACCCCTGCATCGACTCGCTAAGGTCAAGGCCATCCCGACGCCAGCCGTGGCAGTTGGTATTCAGTCAGGCGACCCTGTTGTTATTGTTGCGCAGGAAGGGGAACTGTATCGTCGTCTGTGGCATGCCTCTGATGCTGCTCTCCCTCCTTGGGTACCTGATCGGTCGATGTGCCCGCTCCTAGAGCCAGATGGTCTGCGTCGTGCTGCCCTGTCTTTTCCAGTCGGGACGGCCACCAGCTATGATAACTTCCACCCGAGGCACTTCCTGCTACTCGATGACGACGGCCTTCACACTTTGGCTCTGCTGCTCTCGGCGTCTGAAGCCATAGGCATGCTGCCCAAGCAGCTTTGCTGGATCCAGATGCCGATGCTGGGCAAGCCGTCTGGGGGTAATCGTCTGATAATATTGTATGCCGCCATATACCGTATGTGGCAGAGAGCACGCAAGCCCATGGTTGCGCACATGCATGATGCCCTTGACAGAAGATACTGGGGTGCCAGCCGTGGGAGATCGGCCACTGACTGTGCATGGTTGCAGGCGGCTCGTTCAGAGAGCAGCCAAGCTGCTCACAAGTATGGCGTTCTCATCACAGTTGACTGGGTCAAATATTACGAATCGATTCCGTTACTCGAGTTGCGACGCAAGTTTCAGCGCCACGGAGCCCCACATTGTTGGCTGAAGCTTGTTGTCAACATGTGGTCGTGCCCACGAGTCATCCGACTTGGGCGCCACCACGCTCAGACGGCCTTGGTGGCCACTCATGGGCTACCTGCAGGTGACGGTTACAGCGACCTGGCGATCAAGGTCAATGCCGTCGACGCCTTCGACACTTTCGTCGAGCTGGCGCCGTTCGTGGACTTCCAGAACTACATCGATGACACAGGCCTCCACGTTGCCTCGAGTGATTATGTAATAGCTAAGTCAGCGGCAGTTGCGGGGATGAAGCAGTTCCAGGCGGCCAGTTCGAAGTTGAATGCGGAGCTGCACCCAGGCAAGCTGTCCATTGTTTCCACCTCTCAGGAGCTCGCTCGGGATGTTTGCACGGCTCTGCAGCTGCCACCATCTGTTTGCAAAGCGAGTGCCGCATATCTTGGCATTGATGAATCTGCTGGCGCTCGACGGCATGCACAGCGAGCTCGTCTGAAACAGAAAGGCCGCATTGCTATGATGAAAAAGCGAATTCGCAAGGTTCGAGCCCTCCGAAGGCGTTTCAAGGGACCCAAGGAGACCCCGTTTAAGAAGGTGTCCAAGCAAGGCGTTGCTCCAGCCTGTGGTTTTGGGGCGGAGGTCTTGGGTCTCACGGCCTCGGAGTGGCTAAGCCTTAGGAGAATGATGGCCCGCAGTGAGGGGTCTTCTCACGGGGGCGTCTCACTCACGGCTAAAGTCGCTCTTTTAGGGGATGGTAGTGCTCGCTATGCTATCGCTCCTGCTATACAATGGTGCCGTATGATGTGGACCGCTTCGCGGCGTCCCGATCTCTCGCTGGTCTCACGCGCTGAGCTTCTGAAGCTTTGGGATTTGTGTCAGCATCTGGAGTGCCCTACTTGGAACAGATCCCAGGGGCCCATCTCTAGAGCGGCTCTCAGTTTAAAGCGCGCTGGCTGGAGGGCCGAAGGGCCATGTTTCTGGATAGACCACAACGGCCTCAGAGTAGACCTGTCTGCCACGCCCCCTGCTCTGCTGGCCGTTCAGCTGGGGGCTGGATTGCAGAGAGAGCGGGAATTTGATGTTTCTCGAAAGCTCGGTTTCCCTCCAGGGGCTAGGGCCACCCTGGACCTGATTCGGGACGAAGTCGGACCCAAGGCCCGAAAACTCACTCGCTTCCAGAAGTACCTAAATAAGAGCTGCAGCTGCGGTGGACTGTGGACCAATGATCGTGCCATGCGTTCGGGGTACTTGTGTGACGGGTTGTGTGAGTGTGGAGAACGTGACACAGTCCACCACAGGTTGTATACATGTCAGCTCACTCGAGTTGTTGATGCGCGGGTGGCGTCTGAGGTGCCTGATTCTTTCCTCAACGCGGCTTGCGATGATCCCGACAACCCCATCTTCACTCGAGGGGTTCACGTGTATGAAGACAGCGCGTTGCCCTGCCCGTCGATGTCGTCTGAGGTTTACATCTACGACGGGCAAGGCAACGATCTGGACATGACTCCTGAGTCAATAGCTAGCCTCACCACCCAAGCTCCGTTGCGTCTTGCGTCTGATGGTTCGAGCACCAAGCCTTGGATCAGACCCTTGCAGCGCGCGGCCTGGGCGATAGCGGTGTGTCCTGACGAGGGTGAAGACCCCGTGGCGATCGTCAAATGAATTGTTCCAGGAGTTCTGCCGCAGACGCCTGCAATGGCTGAGCACTGTGGCATTGCTGTCTGCGGCCAGATTGCTACGCGACCCACAGTGCTGGGCGCGGACTGTCAGGCAGCCATTCGAGCGTGTCAGAAAAATGTGAATGACCAGCTTGCCCTTTCCAGCCAGTTTGCTGGAGTGCGAGCCTTTGCGCATGAGCTCGAAGGCACTCATCTGATTCACACCGTTCGGCACGTCAAGGCCCATCGCGATGACGCAGAGATTCAAGGCCTGGAGGGCGAAGAAAAGATTTTTGCGCTCGCAAACGCTGCTGCCGATCGATATGCTAAACAAGGCCTGCAGTTGCACCCAGCACCGATGCCTGAGTTTGTCCAAGAGCTTAGCCTTGCTGGTGAGAGAGCAGGGCATTTCATCAAGCTTGCGGCACAGGTGCTCCCATGCTTTGACAATGATGTACGGTGGGCAAGGCCCCACAGATTTGGTGCTGCTCGGTCTCGACGACAAGTGTCGTGGCATGAATGGCACAAAGGCGAGCTCGGACTTCAATGTCGGAAATGTTTCAGAGTTGCTGAAGGTAGCCGTGTCAATGTCCCCATGGACGGATGTCGCGGGTTGCCGCCGTTCCTCCGTGGTCTGCTCCGCGACTCCTTGGGCCACAAGCTCGTCGCCATGGTTGGACCCCGATCGACGAATGGCGCTTTCTCGGTGTCGTGTCGGTTCTCGTCCAAGGAGCAGATCCTCTGTCTACGCTGCGGGGGTTGGTCCCAAGGGAGGGGTTTAAAGCTCGGTCGTCAGTGTGAGGCTCCGTCACGGAAAGGTTTGGAGATTTTGGCGGTGTTCAGGAAGGGATACTGCCCCAACCCGAGAGTTCGGGCTGCCCTGCATCGTGCGGTTCCGCTCGTGAGGCTTGGCCTGTCCGCCGCCCCTCCTGAGCCAGATGCTCCCACCGTGGTACGAACCTCATACTCCAGCTCGCTGACGGCCCCCTCCTACGAGCAGCGTATGTCAGCCTTGTGTGAGAGGATTCGTCTCAGGGAACAGGCCGCAGCGGCCAGGTCCCGTTGCTAAGTGTCCGTTTTACTGGGGTTTGACTCCCCCCCAAGTTTTTGGAATTTAGCCCTGCTTTTTTCCAGTTTAGTGCTGTGCACTCCCCTTCGGGTCTGTTCTTCTTCTTCTTCTTCTTCCTCCTCCTCCTCCTCCTCCTCCTCCTCCTCCTCCTCCTACTCCTCCTCCTCTCTCCCCTCAACCTTCCGCATCAGGCTTCTTTTTCAAATTGCCTCTCTCCCTTCCCTTCAACGTCCTCACGTAGGTCTTCAGCGTGCGATTTCAGGCAGGGCGGCCTCGCCTGCAGCATCGGTTCAACATGGAACTGCCTCGGACTTCCCTGCGTGTGCCGTGGCACAGATGGTGGAAGGGATCTCCAGAATTGGGAGGACCTAGACATGCTCGCGTCGCACAAAAGTCACGAAGGGTTTGGCCCTTTCGGGCCTCCCGGAGGCTCTCGCCGGGCCGCGGGGCTGTAGATGAGCACCTCGGGATGAAACGCCGGCGTCGGGGAGAGGGTCGGGACGCCCATACGTGCGATGCCGTGTGTGTTTTCCACATGGGGTCCCCGGAATTTCCGACCCTTTCCCCACCCAGGGCGGTGTTTCATGGCGAGTTGATGTTTGACGATCCTGGGGCCCGGCGAGGGCCTCCAGAGGCCGAGAACGGCCAACAGCATCCCGCCGTGTTCTTCTCGGGGCGCGAGCATGTTGGGGTGTATACCTCGTATTGAGAAAACATGCCTGTGGGGGCGGCGGCACGCGTGGTTAGGGGGATGGTGATGGCGGAAAGTGCGAGGGGGGGGGAAGCGAGGCAGCATGAGGAATTGGGGCTAGTAGGGGGAGGAAGAGGAGGAGGAGGAGGAGGAGGAGGAGGAGGAGGAGGAGGAGGACGAGGAGGCGGTTCAGAGATTCAGATCTCTTGCGAAGCGAGTTCGACTAAAATTGACCATCGACTGACTGCCCAACCTTCCCCAAAGCCTTGGCTGGGAGGCCTCGGCTGATGCGGTCGAGGTACTCCTTGCCCGTCCTGGTCGGAGCCTTGCATTCCTGCGCGAGGCCCACTATCCTGGACTGGCCGATGCACCCAAAAGTGGCACATAACCAAACTGACAGGGACTCATGGAACACCATGCAGTGGGATTGGTGGACCCACCCCCCAGCGAGATGCAAACGCCGCCCCTGAGGGACCCGAACTGTGTGACTGGTGTACCTCACGAGCTGAAAACATTCAGAAGCCAAGAACTCCCCCCTCGCCGCCACAGACGTGGACCCGCGGCAGACTTGGCATTTCATGCCGCATTCACTTGTAGCTTGGGCCAAGCAGAAAAAGGCGACCGCAGCGGGAGGGGAGGTTGCGAGCGGGAAGCACGAGCAGCGGCACGATCGCCCGTAAAAGTCGATGACGGAAACGACAGGCATCACCTTCAACTACTTGGACCCTGTGACGTTGGTCCGCGGGGACTCTGGCTTTCAAAGCAGCTTCCCCCGCAAGGACATCCGCAACAATATTCCCCTCGACCATCCATCGCGGGGTGTTCCGTTGAAGGATATCGGCAGGCTCTAAGTGGGAGCGCACTTTAAGAACGACAATTTTCCTGGGTCCCTACACTGCGCATTTAGATCATTGCCTATCTGACGCCACAAGTCTAGATTGGAGCCCTTGGGGGTGGTGTAGGTCCTACCCCACCAACCCATGCAGACTCCATCATTATCTGGCACGAAAGCGAGCGGGCCACGAGTGAGACGGACTGCCACCGAGAGAGCTAGCAAGTCGCCTCTCGCTACTGTTTTGGACCACACTTGGGGGAGGACCGAACACAAAATTGGCACGATCATCGGAGCGCCATTTGGATGCATCGACCACCGCGACCCCAACACGGCGAAGCCGAGGGTCGCGTGTATCGGGTCCTCCTGAAGCGTCCCCATGCAAAATAACAGGATTATCAACCGTGCCCACGCCAAAGTAAGTGGGTCCTACTTCCATCGCTTCTGGATGAACAGACCATGCTCCCTCCTCCACAGGTGGGTCAACATTGGCCCACGGGGCTGGAATCACCCCCCTGAACCAAAAGCGTTCCTCACTAGCTGACTGCACATGAGTCCTAGGTATAAGATGACTAGAGTTGGCAAAAGCGGGCGAGGAATCACGATTACATTCGCATGTATGGTATCTGTTCAACGGGGTCTCATCACTCTGCTGGCATCTTGGGCAGATTGATGTCTCTGAGTACCCCGCCTCTTTTCTGCGTGACGCGGGCCACGCCCCTCCGACTGCAACGACCAGCATCAATTCGGCGAGTCTCCTGCCACCGTGTGGAAGCTGTTCGAGCTGAAGAAGGAAGCGCCGCAGGCTAAAGTTATCAATCCCGTCGGCGAGGCCTGCACCGCAATGCATCTCTGAGGCCTTGCGCCATTGCTGCATGGCCAAGGTCTGACTGAGATCTCGCAGCAAGCCATCTGCCTGATCAGCGCCGTCGAGACGATCATGAAATGCCCAACCTTTCGCCACCCCGCCTGCGTCTGCTGGGAGATGCCATTATGCCGGCACCTTCGGGTCCTAGTGGGCTTGCAACAACGAGTGGACAATTGCAGTCAAAGGGCCCCGAGCGTGACGGGCTCCATGCTGAACTGGGATCAATTTCATCTGATCTACTGTGGCCTGCCAAGTCCTGTGAATAGGAGCATGTAAGCGCGGCTCGTCTATCCAGGATGGAATCCACATCTGAAGGCACCGCCGAGGCAAACTGTAGCCTGGGTCCGCGCCTGGTGCCCGAATATCCAGCAGAGTGGTTGGACATCTCCCGTGTCTGTGACCTCCTGCACTGGCACCAAGACGGCGACGGAGCGCGGTGACCGCGGTGTGCGGCACCCCGTGGACCTCCTGCCCGTGCGTGGCACTGGCTCGAGGTCCAGCTCGCTCGACCTTCAGAAGGGTCTTGAATCGCCCGGTGACTCCCGCGAACTTCTTCAATTTGGCGCGCTGGCGCCGAGAGCAGGAGACCATTCGCTTGGTGCGAGTCGCCCTCGCTAGACGCCGTCCGCTCCCCAGGTCAATCCCGAGGTATGCGGCCTGCTAGGTGACCTGCGTGCAGCGAAACCTCTGAACAATGGCCCTCGCCGTGCCAATGTCCGAGCACGCGATGGTGCTCTTGGGCGCCAGCTCTAAATACTCGTCGTGGAGGGAGTCGCTGACCGCCGTGGCGCCGTCGACGAGGGCTTCCTCCGCCGCTGCTGGCGACCCGACTGCTCCCTGCGAGGGGTCGTCTATCCAGGGCCGCTCCGAAAGTAGGGGATGGGCAGCGGTGAGCACTTCCATTGCCCGATTCGCCATGCAGCGAGCGAGCCTCGCGCCACTCCGCAAGCCCTGAATAATAGAGCGGGTGGCTTGGACGGAGCAAGAAAACGTGGGTCCGTGCAAACCTGGAGCTCGAGCAGAAGTACGCGCGCTGGAGATCCGCATTTCTGAGCTCATTTGACGAGGACGGGCAATTTAATCATCTCATACAAACTTTTGATAATTCTCGCAGAGGGCATGGCCGCTGGACATCTGGAGACGAGCGCACAGCTCTTCGCCGAAGGCTCCCATGTAGGCCTCTCGGAGAGCTGGGTTGCCCTCTACGGCAGCGCCCCACGAATAACAATTGTCAGATGACCAGTTTCGAACAATGGTTCGCGGACCAAAGACCAGACTCTGCGAATAAGACATACCAGCCCCATGATCCTGTCTCCTGTACTCCTTTTCGGAAGTAAACGACCGAGAACTGGCATCAGTTGCCATGGCCTGGCCATGCACTCTTCGAACATCATGAGGAGAGACGCCAGAGAAGCAATCGCAGCGCCAGGCAGGCGACCCACATCCAGAGGGGACAGGCGGCCAAGCCCTTGTCCAGTTCAGGGCTTCGAATACCAGAAACCGACAAAGGAGGAAGTTCCTCATGCCTGGCGACCTCCCTGATCTCTTGGAAGGTGGACTGACTCTTCTCCAGCTCGTGGGATGCTGGGAGGTCCAAAACTTGTGCCAGTTCCGAGCCTTGGCGTCTATGACGTCGCGAGGATGATGCAAGACGCCGCCTACCGTGTCGAGCTCGTCCGTGGGCAGTGGTTCCTTCTTGGATGCCTTGAAAAGGGCGCCCGTCCCATCGTGCATAGTTATCCATTTCTTGAAATCTGCCAGCCAGAATCCCAATGCTCTGGCCTGGGTACTCTGTGTGAGACGTGCCAGCTCGTCTTCACTGGCGGCTAATGCGTCCTCCGAAAGCTGGTCCAGCTGGCTGAAACGGCTCTCCCACACCGACCAAGGGGTGTCGGCCTGGGTCTTGCCCACTGAAGTGGCAATTCTTGGTGGGGCTTGGCCGAGCAGCTTGATGCCACGCGCCGTGGGGGCTGCAACCTGAGGGGATCCATTCCCACGCCTGACGCGGCGACCCAGATGGCTAACAATGGTGCGTGCGCGAGCCCACCAGCTGGAGACCACGTCCAATTACGGCATATCCCGAAGATGTTCGGACTACTGCACCTGGCGAACGATCAGTTGAGGACCCTGCGAGCGAGATGGCGCCGGCCCATGATTGGGCTGATGGTGAATCTGGTAGGCTTTCTTCACCGCCGATATCCATGCGCGAAACGCCCCACTGACTGGAAGTACGTATTCTCTCCCCACGTAAAGGCTGCTGACTGCCTTACTGGGGTCCAAACACATGAGAGCGTGGTGGGTGCGAACCCAGGCGAAGCTTGAGCCTCGTGCCAAACGGCTGCGGAACAATCGCAGGTGGGAGCAGCCGATGTCCTCTCGGGCTCGGAGAGGTGGGCGTCGGGGGCTGCTCGCTGGGGGTCGACGCATCATCCTGGGACGTGCTCCCTGTCACTAGATCGGGGGGCAATCTCAGAACTCATTGGAAGACTCCTACCAACGGGAGGGACATCCCCGTTGGGGTCCGAGGGAGCAGCGGAGGGAGGCCGAGGGGCAGATGTCTCCGCGAAATTATGCACGTCGGCCCACGGGTCGACTTCTTCGCCCCAAAAGTCCAAGAGGCACCCCCCCTGGAATTCCACCACGGAAGGGGCCTCACTAGATCCTAATTGGCTGGAGTTGACTGCGCTGGCTGAAATAGAAATTCTTTGCGCTTCGCGTATCCCCACCAGCCCATCTCAAAACAGCAACTCTTGCGAAGCATGCCGACAGTCATTTTTTCAGGCGTGTGTCCGCTTGCCCCCGCATATCTCCCATGTTCCTCCTTCCTCCCGCCTCCTTGTACATCCTCCTTGTGGTGGGGGCGGGAGGAGGACGAGGCGGAGGAGGAGGGAGAGAAAGCGCTCCTCGTGGTTTGAGTCGTTTGGGGTTTCTCGTCCTGGTGTGAGTCGTTCGGGCCCCTCTTCCTGGTGTGAGTCGTTCGGGCTCTTCGTGGTGTGAGTCGTTCGGGCTCTTCGTCCTGGTGTGAGTCGTTCGGGCTTCTCGTGGTGTGAGGGCGGGCCCCTCGTCCTGGTGTGAGTCGTTCGGGCCCCTCCTCCTGGTGTGACTCGTTCGGGCTCCTCGTGGTGTGAGTCGTTCGGGGCCCTCGTCGTGGTGTGAGTCGTTCGGGCTCCTCGTGGTGTGAGTCGTTCGGGCGCCTCGTCCTGGTGTGAGTCGTTCGGGCCCCTCCTTCTGGTGTGAGTCGTTCGGGCCCGTCGTGGTGTGAGTCGTTCGGGCGTCTTGGGGGCCTCTTGGCGGCGGCTTGGGTGCCTTGGGGGGGGCCTCTTCGGGCCTCTTGGGAGCCTCTTGGAGGCCGTTTGGGGCGTCTTGGGGGCCTCTTGGCGGCCCCAGGGGCTTCCAGGAATGTCTTGGGTGCCTCGGGGGAGCCTCTTGGGGCCTCTTGGGGGCCTCTTGGGGGCCTCTTGGAGGCCTCTTGGGGCCTCTTGGGGCTCTTTGGGAGGGGTATGGGAGGTATCTTGGGGCCATCTTTCGGGCGATCGATCACAGATGGGGTGGGTTTTTTCTCCCCCCCCGTCGGGGCCAGAATCCTCGTGAGGGGTGTGGTTTTTTTTTGCCCTCCCAGGAGTCGAACAAGACCCCTCCAACCACCCGCGAAAGGACCTCTCCAGGGGGAGGGGGTAGGGGGAAGGGTAAACCCCCTCCCCGAAGGGGAAAAAGGGGGGTTGAGAACAGAGCGGGCTCTCTAAACCACTCACGCCCAAAGGGCTGGTGGGAGTAGTAGTAGTAGTAGTAGTAGTAGTAGTAGTAGTAGTAGTAGTAGTAGTAGTAGTAGTAGTAGTAGTAGTAGTAGTAGTAGTAGTAGTAGTAGTAGTAGTAGTAGTAGTAGTAGTAGTAGTAGTAGTAGTAGTAGTAGTAGTAGTCGTAGTAGTAGTAGTAGTAGTAGTAGTAGTAGTAGTAGTAGTAGTAGTAGTAGTAGTAGTAGTAGTAGTAGTAGTAGTAGTAGTAGTAGTAGTAGTAGTAGTAGTAGTAGTAGTAGTAGTAGTAGTAGTAGTAGTAGTAGTAGTAGTAGTAGTAGTAGTAGTAGTAGTAGTAGTAGTAGTAGTAGTAGTAGTAGTAGTAGTAGTAGTAGTAGTAGTCGTAGTAGTAGTAGTAGTAGTAGTAGCGTAGTAGTAGTAGTAGTAGTAGTAGTAGTAGTAGTAGTAGTAGTAGTAGTAGTAGTAGTAGAGTAGTAGTAGTAGTAGTAGTAGTAGTAGTAGTAGTAGTAGTAGTAGTAGTAGTAGTCCGTAGTAGTAGTAAGTGTAGTAGTAGTAGTAGTAGTAGTAGTAGTAGTAGTAGTAGTAGTAGTAGTAGTAGTAGTAGTGTAGTAGTAGTAGTAGTAGTAGATGTCTTTTGGGAGCCTCTTGGAGGCCTCTTGGGGCGTCTTCGGCGCCTCTTGGGGCCTCTTGGGGACCTCTTGGGGGCATCTTGGGGGCCTCTTGGAGGCCTCTTGGGGGCCTCCTTGGGGCCTCTTGGGGCCATCTTGGGGCCTCGTGGTGCCTCCTGGGCGCTTCTTGGGGCCATCTTGGAGGGAATCGATCAAAGAAGAGGGGAGCTTGAATGAGCGCTGCCCCCTCAGAAGGGCAAGATGAGCCCAAAACCTTCGTTAAATCAATGATTTTGCCTTGAAAGAAGAGGGGAGCTTTAATGAGCGCTGCCCCCTCAGAAGGCCAACATGGGGCCAAAACCGTAGTAAAATCAATGATTTTGGCTTCGAAGAAGAGGAGAGGGTTTTTTCTGCCCCCCCCCCGTCGGGGCCAGAATCCTCGTGAGGGGTGTCGTTGTTTAGCCCTCCCAGGAGTCGAAAATGACCCCCTCTGACGACCCGCGGAAAGACCCCTCCAGGCCCAGGGGGAGGGGGGAGGGGGAGGGGTAAACCCTTCCCCGAAGGGGAAGAAGGGGGGTTGAGAACAGAGCGGGCTCTCTAAACCACTCACGCCCAAAGGGCTGGTGGGACTTGACTGCGCTGGCTGAAATAGAAACTCCCTGGCCCTTCCTGCCCTCGCCCTCCTCCAGCAACAAGTCCCGCGCAAAAGAAGCGCGCCTTTCTCGGGCTTCGGCCTGTCGGATGGCGAGCTCTGCGCGAGCGCGGCGGGCCTTTGAGCCAGGCTGGCTCTGGGCCTTGGGGGCGCTGGATCTGGGGAGACGGGTGGGCGGAAGGAGGGGGCGAGTGATGAGCTGGGCGCCCTGGCCTCGCAGCTGGAGGGCTAGGGCCGAGCGCGGCTTACACGGCGCATCTAGCATGGGGTGAAGCCCAAGAGTGTACGGGAGTGCCGCCTGCGAAGCTATGGCATAATCGATCAAAGAGGCGCTTGCTGACCCTACGCATGCGTTCTCAACTGGCGGCTTCAAAATGCCCCCCCCCCCGACTTTGGAGACGAAACCGCCTCTCAAGCCCCTTGGGGGGGAGGTTAAAATCTCCCAAGACGACCCTGGGCAACTGGAGAAGTTGGAGAAGGGCCCCCCAGGCGAGAGATGCGACGCAGGTCATCGCCACCGGAACTTTGCGAGCACAGGCCGTAAAAGGTGACGACGACAATGGTGAAGCTTTGGAGGTGGAGGAGGACGGGGGGGGGCCATCGAAAGAGGGAGAGCTGCTGGCACACAAAGAAAAGAGGGCCTTCTCTTGACGAGACAAATGATGCACCTGTCTGCGACCGTCGCTCAAGAAAATATCACCACCTTCGTTGGCGCGATCGATGCCTGCAGCGATGACGTACCCTTTTCCCGACTCACGCGGAGGATCCACGAACGAGCGAAACTTGTTGGCACAGAAACGTTTCTCCCGCTTGAGATTGGTGCCTTCCCCAACGTGAGATCCGCACACATAGAAGTATTGGAATGTGCCAGAAGCCTTCACTTGTTGGATGTACTTCCAGCTCTTGGTTCCGAGCATGGTAATGCTACTGAAGAAAGTTTGAACAGCCGAATTTATTTTCCCTTCTTAAAGGTTGGTCGTCTGACCTGGAGACAGAAGAGGACTGAAGCGCAGCCCATGCAGCACTGGAAACTGGACCACCCGCGCGACTCACAACCGGCGCTGCCGAAGATGCCGAAGGATCACTCCCCGATGTAATTTGCGTCTGCCCGGCCGACGTTGTAGACTCCCGCGAACAAAGACGAGGGCGCGGAGGAAGCCGCTCGCCCGATGTGGCCTCTGTCAGATGCCCTGCTGCCAGTCACTGCCGCGAGGCTGTGGCAGCGCCCGCCGCGGCGCCTGGGGAGCCCCCCCCCGCTGGCGCGGCTGCTGCTGTCGCAGCCTTCGCGGCCGTCTGCGCTGCGGGCAGCTTCGGCTGCCGAATGCGCTCGACCTCGGCCTGGATCGCCGCTTCGTCGGGCTGCTGCGGTGCCGCCGCTGTCTTCTCTGGCGATGCCTCCGCTGGCTGCGGGGTCGCCGTCGGCGTGGCTGGAGTCGCTGGGGGGCCCCTTCGTGCGCTCCTGCCTCGCCTTTGCGCTTCTTGGCCATGCGCGCGCGGATGCTGGACTGCATCTCGAGCATCTTCGTCCGCCAGGCCACGACTTCGTCGCTGCGGACTGTCATCATCTTCATGGTGTCGAGGAGCTCGACCTCGAGCCGCTTGAGCTCGGTCTTCTCCGCCCTCGTCGCACTCGAAGAGGCCCGCGTCCAGCGGCTGGAAGGAGTCCGTGTCCCAGGAGACCGTGAACAACTGGTTGGAGTCGTCCTTCTTTTTGGACGGCTGGACGGGCTCGACCGTGAGCCCCATCTCTGCGGCTAGGGCCTTGGCTGCGACCCGTTTGCCGAGCCCCGCAGCCGCGAGCAAGCGGGCGGTCTCCCGCTCCCGCTCGTCTGCCCGCGTCAGCTGCTCTCGGCACCGAGCGGCCTGGGCCAGCGCCTGGTCATGCTTTGTGTTGGCGTCCCGCTCAGCGCCCTCTGCGCGTCGAACTGCCTCAGCTGGAGAGACCTGCTCGGCCTGCGCAGCCGCTTGCTGCTGCTGCTGCTGCTGTTGCTGCAACGCTGCCGCAAGGGTGGCGTGGAGCACTGGGCCCTGCACGCCCTGGATCGCCTGGCTGAGGACCTGCGCCTGCGACTGGGCGGCCTGCTGCGGGGGCAGCGCGAGGAGCAGCTGGT
Organism: Prorocentrum cordatum; assembly: GCA_963575745.1. Lineage (NCBI taxonomy): Eukaryota > Dinophyceae > Prorocentrales > Prorocentraceae > Prorocentrum > Prorocentrum cordatum. The sequence goes on from CAUYUJ010019647.1 coordinate 99,627, forward strand.
TGGTGTCATCGCAGCCGCCGCCGCCGCCGCCGCCGCCGCCGCCGCCGCCGCCGCCGCCCTGGGGGCCCCCGAGCGCGCGCCTGCGCCGCCTCCGCCCTTAGGGTTGTGCAGCTTGACCTGGCGGTTGAAATGCTCGCAGCGGCAGTTCTGCGCCTCGAGCACGTCGTTCCCCTCGTGCCGACGGCAAGCCCTGCACGTGTTCCAGGCTCTAGGTCCGCTGCCACCCTTGGTGGCCATCCCGTAGCTACAAGAATTGCCCATATTCGCCGCGAGGAGCGCCTTTGCGAGAAAGCGAAGGTGGCCTCGCGCCCCCCAAGCACCCACTGGAAGCTGCTGGGCCATCGGACGGACGTAAAATGCGCTCGGGCCGAGATTGCTTGAGAGGAGGACGAGGAGGAGGAGGAGGAGGAGGAGGAGGAGGAGGAGGAGGCGGAGGAGGACGAGGACGAGGGGGGGGATGGGCGGCAGTCGACGATTTCTCACGCCACTTGGTTCCAGGATCCAGGAGGAGGAGGAGGAGGAGGAGGAGAAGGAGGAGGAGGAGGAGGAGAGGAGGAGGAAGAGGAGGAGAGGAGGAGGAGGAGGGACGACGACGACGACAATAAAGATGGATTTGGTGTGAAGGGAGGGACGGGGAAAAAGGGAGTGGTGGGGGGGAGGGGGGCGGAGGAGGCGGAGTAGTCAGGAGGTGGGAGGGAGTGTAGAGGGTGACGGAGGTGGATGTCGTGGGGTGCTCAGGGGACAACGACGAAGGGTAGGAGGAGGGTAGGGGGGAGGAGATGAGGAGAGCTTCCAAGACCCTCAAGATGGCACCCAAGACGAGCCCAAGACGCCCACGATAGCCTCCAGCAGAACCGAAGTTTGTCCCTGGGCGGCCCGAGATAGGCTCAGGGCTGCTCAAGACGCCCCCCAAAAAGACCCAGGAAGCTTCCAAGATGAGCTCCAGGAGGACCCCAAGAGGCCCAAATCGTAGACTCCCCTTAGGTGTTTGACAGATGTTCATGTTTTCGCTTTCGCTTGCCTCAGACAGCCCAAGGCGGTCCAAGAGGCCTCGACGAGGACCCAAGACCGGCCAATAGATGTTCGAAGTGGCCCAAATCGGCACAATACGATACCAAGGCGGCCCTAGATAACCCCAAGACCGCCCTACTGGGCCCGAAGTCGGCCCCGGGACGGACATGTTCCACCATCAACCTCCCATTTCGGCGCGCCCCTCACGTTTCGCGCCCGATAGGGAGCTCCATCAAAGGACCCAGTCTGAGGGTCAGTATTCATTTTCGTCTCACTCCCCCTCCTTGCCCTTCCTTCTCCTACTCAGACGTACCCATACTCAGACTTATCCTGTTCTGACACACACCATGCTCAGCCCAAGTCACCATCGTACTCTTTACCCTCTCGCACTCTGGCTCGCTCACGCTCAGACCCGCTTACACCATGACTCAAGCAAGTCCAGACTCGTTCACACCAAGACTTACTCACGCACATAAATACAATCGCACCCATACTCATCCGCACGTTCACGTGCCCTCAGCCTTGCGCCCGCTCGGACCAACCCATACCGATACTCACTCATATTTCCTCCCGCTCACATCGAGATTCACTCAGACCCGAATTAAGCCAACCATCCTTTTGTGCGGAGGTGGTTTAGGGGGCTCCCAATTCCAACCCCCCTCTTCCACGGAGCCTCTCGAGGCTGGCCCCAAGAGGCCTCCGACATCGGTGGGCAGAGTGCTGAACTCGGTGGCATAATCTGAGGAGGAGGAGGAGGAGGAGGAGGGCGGAAGAGGAGGAGGGCGGAGGAGGAGGAGGGAGGAGGAGGAGGAGGAGGAGGAGGAGGCGAATAAGGAGGATCACCAGTGCAAACCAAAGATGCATCAGCGATGCTGCCGTCCCAGGTTTCCTCCTCACACGCGCCCCTGCAAGTCTCCTGTTCGACAGCAAGAGGCCCCCATTGTTTAAAGACCCGAGACGTTGGGCCTGCCGTTTCGGCGGGGGCCCCGCCTTGGGAAGAGACCGCCTCGCACTCTTGGGGCACGAGAGCGGGCAGACGAAGCCTGTGCTCGTACAGCGCAGCGAGGCTTCCAGCGGCAACCCTCGCTCGGAGAAGGACCCGGGCCCCCCCCCCACCCGTCGAGCCGCTGCACACGCTCGCGCGCGTGGCCGAGAGCTCCTTCCAAGGAGGCCTCGCGCGCGAACGGCCCGCCCGTGATCGGTCCAGCGCGACCTGCGCGGAAGTTTTTGGCTTTCAACACTCACGAGGTCTCGAACGGCGTTGCCGGCGCGCAGAAAATTAGCCTGACGAAGGACCCAACCATATGCAGGTGTGAGTACCGCAATCGTGATTCACTTTTTCGGTGGTGATCCCCATGAGGCAACGAACCGTGCTAGGGGTGTGCCGAAATGAGTGGCGTGGTACACAACGCGAACGAAAACGAACAACACAATGCGGACTGCGCCACGGGGACCTTCGGTGGGGCTCCATGTGGGGCCACGAAACGCTGTACTGGGTGAGGGAGACGCATGCGGACTGCGCCACGGGGACCTTCGGTGGGGTTCCCTACGGGGCCACGAAACGTGTGAGGGGTGTGCCGAAATGAGTGGCGGGGACGCATGCGGACTGTGCCACTGGGACCTTCGGCGGAGCTCCTATGGGGCCACGAAACGTGTGAGGGGTGTGCCGACATGAGTGGCGGGGACGCATGCGAACTGTGCCACTGGGACCTTCGGCGGAGCTCCTATGGGGCCACGAAACGTGTGGGGGGGGTGCCGAAATGAGTGGCGGGGACGCGTGCGAACTGTGCCACTGGGACCTTCGGCGGAGCTCCTATGGGGCCACGAAGCGTGTGAGGGGTGTGCCGGCATGAGTGGCGGGGACGCATGCGAACTGTGCCACTGGGACCTTCGGCGGAGCTCCTATGGAGGCACGAAACGTGTGAGGGGTGTGCCGGCATGAGTGGTGGGGACGCATGCGAACTGTGCCACTGGGACCTTCGGCGGAGCTCCTATGGGGCCACGAAGCGTGTGAGGGGTGTGCCGAAATGAGTGGCGGGGGCGCATGCGGACTGTGCCACTGGGACCTTGGGCGGAGCTCCTATGGAGCCACGAACCGTCTGAGGGGTGTGCCGAAATGAGTGGCGGGGGCGCATGCGAACTGTGCCACTGGGACCTTCGGCGGAGCTCCTATGGGGCCACGAAACGTGTGAGGGGTGTGCCGAAATGAATGGCGGGACTCATGCGAACTGTGCCACTGGGACCTTCGGCGGAGCTCCCTATGGGGCCACGAAGCGTGTGAGGGGTGTGCCGAAATGAGTGGCGGGACGCGTGCGAACTGTGCCACTGGGACCTTCGGCGGAGCTCCTATGGAGCCACGAAGCGTGTGAAGGGTGTGCCGAATGAGTGGCGGGGACTGTGCCACTGGGACCTTCGGCGGAGCTCCTATGGGGCCACGAAACGTGTGAGGGGTGTGCCGAAATGAGTGGCGGGGACGCATGCGAACTGTGCCACTGGGACCTTCGGCGGAGCTCCTATGGGGCCACGAAACGTGTGAGGGGTGTGCCAGCATGAGTGGTGGGGACGCATGCGAACTGTGCCACTGGGACCTTCGGCGGAGCTCCTATGGGGCCACGAAGCGTGTGAGGGGTGTGCCGAAATGAGTGGCGGGGACGCATGCGAACTGTGTTACTGGGATTTTTGGTGGAGCTCCTATGGGGCCACGAAACGTGTGAGGAGTGTGCCGGCATGAGTGGCGGGGACGCATGCGAACTGTGCCACTGAGACCTTCGGCGGAGGCCGAAATAAGTGGCGGGGACGCATGCGAACTTTGCCATTGGGACCTTCGGCGGAGCTCCTACGGGGCCACGAAACGTGTGAGGGGTGTGCCAAGATGAGTGGCGGGGGCGCATGCGAACTGTGCCACTGGGACCTTCGGCGGAGCTCCTATGGGGCCACGAAGCGTGTGAGGGGTGTGCCGAAATGAGCGGCGGGGACGCATGCGAACTGTGCCATTGGGACTTTCGGCGGAGCTCCTACGGGGCCACGAAACGTGTGAGGGGTGTGCCAAGATGAGTGGCGGGGACGCATGCGAACTGTGTCACTGGGACCTTCGGCGGAGCTCCTTATGGGGCAACGAAAGGTGTGATGATGTTGTTGATGCTGATGTTGATGATAATGATGACGACGATGATGACGATGACGATGACGATGATGATGCTGCTAATGCTGCTGCTGATGCTGCTGCTGATGGTGATGATGATGATGATGATGATGATGAGGAGGAGGAGGAGGAGGAGGAGGAGGAGGAGGAGGATGAGGATGAGGATGAGGATGAGGATGAGGATGGTGATGATGAGAGGAGGGGATGAGGGAGGAGGGAGGAGGAAGGAGGAAACGCGGGGCGACGTCTCTTCAAAACGAGGGCCCAACAACACAGGTTGGTTGGGAAAAAACCGCGCCCCATCCTCGAGCTGTTGCCAGGACGACGAGTGCGCGCGGCGCTGAAGCGAGAGCCACAGGTCGAAACCGATCTGAGCTCACCCACTTCCGTTGTTGCAAGGGCTCGAGAAGGATGCGAGCGGCGCTAAGGCGAGAGAGCCCCACTCTGGAAAGGAGCCGTTGTCCATCCCTGAGGCTGCTGCAGACTGTTCAGACGAGCGTTCGCAGTGCTGAGGCGGGGGGGCCACATGCGAACCCTGCCCCTACCCCCCACGATTTCTGAGGGGGAGAGTGGGGTTCACTTCGTTCGGGAGCTCCCGAGCGAGGTGAACCCCACCCTCCCCGTCAGAAATCGTGGGGGGTAGGGGTAGGGTTCGCATGTGGCCCCCCAAAGGCGGCAGCCACATTGTGAAAGCAACTCCCCTTCCGCTCCTGGAGCTGTTTAGGACGAATGTGCGCGGCGCTCAGTCGAGAACCATGTTTTGAAACATAGCCGCCCTCCATCCTTGTAGCTCATGCGTGGCGCTACGGCGAGAGCCACGTTTGGATAACGGCCCGTGCTCCATCCCGGTAATTGATGCGAGATTTTACGACGGATGCTCGCGGCGCTAAGACGAGAGCCACAGTTGGACAACAACCACCCTGTCATTCCTGAAACTGCTTCAAGGTTTAAAGCGGATGTGCGCGGCGTTGGACGAGAGCCATTGCGAACATGATCTACATCTTTGTAATTGATGACAACCTTTACAACGGATGTGCGCGGCGCTTGAGGCGAGAGCAACATTGTGAACACGACCTTTGCTCCATTAAAGAAGCTATGCCAATTTCAAGCTGCAGGGTCATACGTTATGGAGATGTCTCGGCGAAACGCCGGGTTGCCCTGCCAACATGTCTGGGGGTGCGGCAGGGAGCATTTGTTTGTACGAGGAAACGGATGGAGGAGGCGGAGGAGGAGGAGGAGGAGGAGGAAGAGGAGGAGGAGGAGGAGGAGGAAGAGGAGGAGGAGGAGGAGGAGGAGGAGGAGCAGGAGGAGGAGGAGGAGGAGGAGGAGGAGGAGCATGAGGACGACGACGAACAGGGCCAGCAAAGAGGAAAAGGCCCGAGAAGCTGCCCACCGCGGGCTGGCTGGGGGCCGCGCCCGCTATCGGCTGCTCGGCGACTCGGGGGTGGGGACCCGCGGGGTGGAGCTCTGCTCCGGGGAGCCGCGCGAGTCCCTGAGTGGTGCTGTATGCTTTGGAGCGTGTTCGAGGCCCATGCTTTTGCTCCCAGCATCTGCGCCCCGTCGAGGCGCGTGCCCAAGAGCCTCGTCCAGAGCGTCCCGACGGGCCGCCCGAGGCCCCGGGCGCGGGCCGGAGCCTGTCCGGCCCCGGGCGCGCGCACAGACTCAGGCGAGCCATCGGGAGGCTCGAGACGGGGACGGACAGCAGCTGGCACGAGCCAGAGCCGAGGCTGCGCCCTCGGCTCGGGACGAGGCGGGCCCTCGGCGGAAGCTGGTGGAAAGAATGCGGTGGCGAGTCCGCGTGCGGAAGGCGGCGGAAGTACCAGCGAGACGTCAATACAGTGCCGTTTTTAATACATGCTCCGCGTGCCGATGATGTATTTAGAACATGCAGGGATTTGGTACTAAAAACAGCGATGAGCTCATGCACAAATTTATTCATACATTAGTGCCATGTATTTTCAAACAAACATGTATTAAAAACTGCACTGTATGTTCGGATCCAGGGTTTCCAGAGGCGCCCAATTGGGACGAAGACCAGCAGCAGTTCTTGCCGGGGTTGAGCCGTGTTCGGCGTGGGTGTCGCCCCGGGCGTTGCCCACTTGGGGCAAGACGTCGCCTGCCCAGCAGCCAGCGGTCGCCTTCATGGTACTGGACAGCATGCTTCTGTTGGGCATGGTCCCCACTTGTTCCGTCCCCATTTCGGGCGTGCTTCTCGGACAGGAGATAGTTTCCATATTGATATTCGAGGAGGAAGAGACACCGTTACCGCTACCCTTCCTTAGAACGCCCTCGCTGCCACGGCCAGCGCCTCGAAACATCCGAGTCACAAAGCGCCACCTGCAGGGCACGCCCAGGGAGCAGCGGTATCGGCCTTTGTTGGCTCCCCTACAGGTTTTCAGTTGTAAAGGTACGGCGGCGGCACTGGATAAGGAACGTCTTCCTGGGGCCCAGACCCTGGCGCACTCCTTCTCGTTTTCAAGGCGAGGTGGGTGGTCCACGGTTGGCCGCCCATCGGTCGCGGGACCCTAGGTTCCTGCTCGAAGGTGTCCTTCTCCAAAATCTCCACCGTACTCGTCGGCCCCGGTGTCCCTGTCCCGCGGGCGGGAGCCATGCCCACATCGACGGCCTCGCGGTGGGGACCCTCCTCGCCGCGCGCCCCCACGGATATGGGGGCGTCTTCGCCAGGAGGCCACCCCCCGCGAGGAGCATCCACGGGACCGAGCCTCGGTGCCAAGGCCGCGAGGGCATGGATGTGGAGGTGCTCGTCTTGTGGACGACGATCAATGGCTTGGCATCGCTCGGACGTGTGCATTCTTCCTTCGGTGAGGACCATCGAGGAGCATCCTTGATCATTTGGCGAAAAAAACACGCACGAAACCGAAAAAAACACAGGGAGTGGACGTCCGAGCGATGGCGAGGTGGAGAGGAACCGCGTTGCCAAATAATGTCCAGATGTCCACATACATGGTTTAAACATGGATGGAGCATGTAGAACATATGTTTCCGACACTTCAGCTTTGTTTGTTTCCAAACGTCCCAGACAACTTTCGAATTCAATGATGGGGTTGTCAGGGTGTCCGTCGTCATAGCATCCACAGTGTTCGTCGTTCGTGAGTACCTCGGGGCCCCACCTCTGAAGCGCGGAGCCTCGCTGCAGAGAGAGCCCGGCTCCGCGCAAGAGTGGCCCCTTCGCTTGGGCGGCGTTTGGGCATCGGTGATCAAAGACCCCATGACCCTGAGGCCACAATGAAGACGCAGTCTCACTGAAAGGTCCCCGTCTTGTCATCAGGGACAACAGATCTGGGCGGTCTGGTTCGATGCATCTGCAGAGGAGACCCTTTCCTGAATGCCTTGGGCCCTCCTAACTTAGGACCCCTCCTAAAGGGTTAGGGGTCCTTTTGCTGCTGATCATTTGATGCCCGGCTTCTGGGGGGAGCGCATGGGGGCAGTTGGGGCCAGGCCTAAGTACGTGGGCTGCCGCTGCCGCATGGCGCGCAACCGTCGGCAAGCCGCCACCAACTGCCACCCTCGCCTGGGGCCACCCTTTGCGCACAAATGCGGCGGCGAGCGAGGGGGGCAAGCGAGAAGGAGAAGGCCTTCTAAGAAGGCGGCAGGACTTCTCGGATGCCCTCGCGCCTTCTGAGAAGTGTTCTGTGTTTCTTCGGAGAAGGCCCAGAAAACTTCTCAGAAGGCCGGGGGACGTCCGAGCCTTCTGAGAAGGCCCGCCCCTTTTCACTTCCCCACCCCCGGGCTCGCCGCCGACAAGTAGCCGACGACGGTCGAAGAAGAGAACCGCGAAGCATCAACTCTCGGAGACCCCCGTACTTGTTGCTGGATCCACGCCAGACCCGCGCGTGGAGCGCGCCAGGGGCGGCAGCGGAGGCGGCGCCAGGGGAGGGGCCCGGCGCCGATCCGAGAAGTCCGCGCGGAGCTCTGAGAGTCAATGCGCTCGCGCCGTCGTCTCTTCTTCGAGGCAGGGGCGCGGGGGGGGGGCCGCTCCGAGAGACACTCCGCGGGGCGCATATGGCAGCATGCCGCGGCCCGCGCGGGCACGCTGGGGCGCCTGCGGCTCCTGCGTCGGCCGCTGCGCGTGGGCCGCGGCGCTGCTGGCGACCGCCTCCGTGCTCCCGGGTGCTGCCAGAGGCGTGCCTGGCTCGTGGTTCACCACCCACCAAACCAACCCAACCCAACCCGAAGGCCCCAATTTGCCCTCCATTTCCAGTGGGGGGGGGTCCAGGGAACAACGAAAAACACGTATGGAACCCGTACCCCCCCAACCCGAAATTCGGGTCTTCGGGTTGGGTTGGGGTGGTCTGGTAGGCCGTCAGTGGTGCCCAGGGGGGCCGCTCTGGGAAGCCTTGGGGCCGATCCTGCATCAGTGCAGATCTCTGCCGGCCCGATCATCTGGAGAGGTCCTCGTGAGGGTTCTGCGGGAGACCAGGTCTGGTCGAGAGCTGTTGCTGCTCCTGTGATGTTCCGTTTTGTAATCGTTTCAGGCTCCTCGGCACCCCCCCTCCGCTGCACCTCCACGGCGCCACGTACGCGGAGCCGGTTGCCAGTTGCCAGCTGCCGATCTCCAGGGAAGCCCCCACGGCCATGCCAGACCCAGGCATGCCCGCGTCATCAAACAAAAACGACAGAGGCTTTGCCAGCTTTCGGCCTTTGGGGGGGCCTCGCTGGGCCCCCGAGATGATTAAAACTGGGTCCCGGGGACTGGGTCGAGAAGTCCGAGGTCCCTTGAGATCCGACGTTGCGGAAAGACAGCAGCATCACCCACCCACAGTCACTGCCGGAGCCTTAAGAGCCCATCTCGCTGCTGCACTTCTCGAGCTGGATCGGTCTGTCAGGGTCCCAGGGTCCGAAACCGAGCGAAATTACCCGGCATGAGACAAATATTTCGAGGGTGGGGTTTATGCAGAACCACCGCTGGGGGGATCGATCTTCGCGGACCTCCAAAGGCGATGGATATGGATGTATTCGGGCCTCTAGGGGCCAATCTATAGCTATATCAGTATACACATATATACATTTACATACATATCCATAGCCTTATCCATATCCATCGCCCGCTGGGTCCCCAGGACGTCGGTTCCCAGGCGGTGGATATGGATAAATCCCTGTCTCGCAGTAACAACGCCCAGACCTCAGGATGATTGAAAATCCAAACATCGCATGTCTGGGGAGCACGCCTCGCGAGGCCCCGAAGGGTTCCCTGCGAAAGGCCGGGAGCACCCGGCTAGGTACGCTTCTGGCAGCCCCCGGTCCTCACGCAGTGGCGGGGCCAGCCGCTGCTGGAGTCGCTCCCTGGGCGAGTGGAGGCTGACGAGCAGAGGGGGAAAAAGGTACCCTTACGGCTACCCTTTCCTCGCTTTCCCCTTCTTGGGCCTCCTGGGAGGCCCTCGTGGCCACCGCTGAATTGGCCCTGAAATTCTAGTCAGAACGCACCCCAGGAGAGCTCTGGGGAGTGACAGTATCGATGCCTCTTGGTTTCCCCAGCAGATCCCGGGACGATCGACGTGCGTACAGAAAGAATGGGCAAAATACCGGCAGTAGTTTTTGTCCATTCCGAACAGGACCTGCTGTCGGTGCCGTTTCGGGAGTTGTTCACTTGAGACAGGAGGCCGCCTGCCCAACAGCGGCCGTCGTTGGCTTTCGATTGCATTTCTTGCTGGGCACTGCGCCGACTGCTTCCGTACCCATTCCGGGCGTCCGAGAGATCGGACCGGACGAAGGGGGCGGGGCCACTCGCCGAGATCCGCGCGCTGCATCTCCTTCTTTCACGTCGGGCGCTTCCGCCCTGGTTCTGGCCCCTGGACCGTCACAGACCTCTCCGGCTCGAAGAGAGCGCAGCACGAAGGCGCTTGTCGTATTTTTTGTTCGCGAGGTTGCCATGTTTTCGCGAGGTCGGATATAGGGACTGGGAACTGTGGGGTTGGAACGCTCTGGAACGGCCGCTGGCGCCCGATGCATCCTCCTCCAGACCCGCCAGTTCTCGGAGATCTCAGACTTCCCCGCGTCCGAATGCTGTCCTCATCTTGCCTTCGTCTCAAGGGCCGCCACGAAGGAAAAGGGTTCCGAGGGAAACATTCGGGTCAAGAAAAGCGGATCGAGCAAAGGGTCAGCTCAGATCAGATCAAGCCGTGGGCTGCGGCAGCCCATGGGCACGTGCACTCCTAAGCGGGCAGTGATACCGTATGTGGATATGTAGGCAAGGGGGAGGGGCACGAGTTCTGCTGCATGCAGCTGGCTGCGGCCCCGCCGACGGGCGCGCCATCCTCGACGCACCTTGCCGCGCAGGGGGTCGCCAGGATTTGCCTTGAGTCAGGGCTCGCGCAACGGGGGAGCATCGACTACACGTATGAGTGACCCTTCGCTGGAGTAACCTTTGGTGCTGGCCCACTGGGGTTCCTCGATCGCTGAATGCGATGCGGTAGCAGCGGCTTGCGCGGTTCTGCGTGGCTCCCATGCGCCCACCTAAAGCCGCGCACCAAAGGTCACTCTTGCCCAGGGTCATTCCTGCGTGCAAGAGCTGAGGTCAGCGCCAACGGGCGCCAGCCAATCCCCTCTGGCTGGCCTGGGTTTGGGAGCCACGTGGGGCGACGCAACAAAACGGGGTCGTCCGCGCCGGCATTGGCGCGCGAGCTGCCCGCGCAAGGTCGCGCGCAAGCGCCCTGGCTTCCACGGTGTCTTGCCGCGCCGGCGGCCCGCGAACGCCACCGCGTAGAAGGTCGCCGCGTGGGCTTTCTGGGAGCCACGTGGTGGCCAGTGCTCCTCTTCCGCCCTCCGCCGGCCCGTGCTGGGGCGCCAGGCTTCGCTCTGGACGCCCGAAATGGGTATTGAAAGAATGGGTGCAATGCCGAACAGCAGATCTGGTTCATGTTGAACAGGACTCGCTGTCCACGCCGCCGCGGCCTGTGTCCATTCGAGACAGGAGGCCGCCTGCCCAACAGCGGCTGCTGATGGTCTGGGACAACATGTGCTGTTGGGCATTGCACCAATTCTTTCCGTACCCACTTCGGGCGTCCAAATTCGCGAGGGAGTGCTCCTCTTCCGCCCTCCGCCGGCCCCTTGGCATCGCTCGGACGTGTGCTTTTTTCCTTCGGCGAGGACCATCGAGGAGAATCCTTGATCATTTGGCGAAAAAGCCACGCACGAAACCGACAAAAACACGGAATGGACGTCCGAGCGATGGCCAGGCCCGGGTCGGGGCGCCAGGCTTCGCGAGGGAGGGGGCCCGGCGGCCGACCCCTCCCGGGCGACAGCGCGGGCCGCGAGCAAAAGGCACCGCGTGGTGACGCACCGCGCGGCCGAGCTCGCGGAGAGCCCCTCGCGGCCTCGCCGCGCGGTGCGCCACAGCGCGGCTCTTTTGGGGCCTCGGAGGCCCCCGGTCGCCCGGTCTCTTCCACACCTTTTACTACTTTCTATGGTGTCTTCCACACCTTTTACTACTTTCTCGGCCTCCGGCCGAGGGCGTCAAGGCATCGTGAAGCCTGTCAGCCACATCATCCTCTTGCCCCCGGTCGCCCGAGATCGGGGCCCTGAAAAAGGAACCCTTTTCGTTTGGGAGGGGCTCCGCGTTCCTCAAGTGTTTCGCAGCTTGCCTCAGATTTTCCTTATGTTTTCGATCGGAGAATCGAAGCTTAACTTATGGAAAAAAAGGGGCCTCGTTCCTTATTTTGGGTTCCTTTGGTCAAGGCCCCGACTGTACCCATACCTCTGCCCCTCCCTCGTTTTCCTCTTTCTGTGGCCTGCCGGGAGGCCCTCGTCGCCACCGCAGGCTTCGCCTCGAAAAGTCCTGGTCAGGGGTCAGTTAACGCACCTTGGGAGGGAGGTCCAGGGAGTGGCGGTAATTATCAGTGCCGTTTTGGCTTCCCCGGCCCGGGACGCCCTCGGAGGACGGCCCGAGTCGCAAAACCGCGCGGCGGCCCCGAATCCCCACGCACTCGCCGTGCGGCGCGGTCGCCACACCGCTTGGGGTCTCCCATTGAGCTGGCTCGCACGTTTACATCCGTCTGGGGCCCGGGCAGAGGCGCCGGCCTCTGCGCGGCGCGCGGCGCCCGCGGGGGCGGCCGTCGCCGCGCGGCCGCCGGAGCCGGCAGCGGCACACGGCGCGGAGCGGACGTCTGGTGCGCCCGAAAGGTTGGCGGACGAGGTGCGGTAACCCGGTAGGGTCTTTAGAAAAGGGCCCCCCCCCCCCTGGTTCTCTCTCCGGGGAATAAAACTCCGCGCCCCCCCGTCCTCCCCCCTCCCTCCCCCCGTTCCCCCCGTCCTCCCCCCTCGCTCCCTTCCTCCCTCCCCCCACTGAGGACCTCCCGCAAGCTACGAGGACTGAGGACCTCTCGCAAGCTACGAGGACTGAGGACCGCAAGCTATGAGGACTGAGGGCCGCGTGCCAAGATCTAGGCCTCGTAGCTGGGGCCGGAGTAGATGTGGTCGAAGGGTCGCGCCGCACCGCCGATGCATCGCCGGTACGGCTAGATGCGGAGCCCGACTTGCTTGGCGTCGACGTCGCCGATGCATCGCCGACGCCGCCGATGCATCGCCGATGCATCGCCGATGCATCGCCGATGCGTCGCCGATGCATCGTCGATGTATTGGCGATGCGGCGCGATCCTCCGACCCCATCTACTCCGACCCCATCTAGGAGGCCTCTACAAGAAACCAGTTGGATTTTGCCACGGTGCCCTGGGTTTCTTGGATTTCGCTGGGATCCCAATAAGATCTTGACGATTTTTTCGATCGACGACTTCGGGTTGTCGCTGAGCGAGTCGCGTGTTTCAGGGTTGGGTTTCTTGCGGAGGTTTCTTGTGGCCGAACCCCCACTGTATGATGTAAGTTCCCAAATGTCAGGCGTCTCGAGCAACATCCAGATGGCCGTGTTTCCGAACCGTGCATCTGAATCGTGAACTCGAACTCTGCATCGTGAAAAAATTCAAGCTGGCGGAGTGTCATAGCGCTGTGTTGGAGACGACGGGTTATGACACTACGCTACGGTTGACGTAGGGTCATAGCGTAGTGTTGCGGACACCTGGGTGCGACGCTGCACTGTGGCACTACGCTGCGATTAATTAGCGTAGTGGCATAGCGTAATGTTGCGGACACCTGGGTGCGACACTACGATGTGGCACTACGCTACGGTTAGCGTAGTGCCATAGCGTAACGTTGCAGACACATGGGTCTGACACTACACTTTGTCACTACGCTACGGTTAGCGTAGTGTCATAGCGTAATTTTGCGGACATTTGTGTGCGACACTACGATGCGACACTACGCTGTGCCATAGCGTAATGCTGCGGACACCTGGGTCTGACACTACACTGTGACACTACGCTACGGTTAGCGTAGTGTCATAGCGTAGTGTTGGAGACACCTGGGTGTGGCACTACATTGTGACACTACGCTACGGTTGAGGTGGGGGGGGGAAGGAAGAGTTGTTGTTCACTCCTTTTGCTTAGGGTGTTGTTTGCTTCTGCTCTGGGACAGAAGATTCCACGCTACGGTTAGCGTAGTGTCATAGCGTAGTGTTGCGGACACCTTGACGTGACAGTACATTGTGACACTACGCTACGGTTGAGGTGGGGGGGGAAGGAATAGATTGCTTTGTTTGCTTATCCTGAGGGTTTTGCTTCATTCTGCTCCGCGAAAGGGGGTCCTACGCTACGGTTAACGTAATGTCATAGCGTAGTGTTGCGGACACCTTTCCCGATGTTCCCAGTTTCGCTATGATTGGCTATGGTTTTGCTGCAGTTTGCTGTTGTTTGCTATGGTGTTGCTGCGGTTTGCTGTGGTTTGTTGTGGTTGTGTTGTGGTTTGCTGTGGTTTGCCGTGGTTTGCTGTGGTGTTGCTGTGGCTTGCTGTGGTTTGTTGTGGTGTTGTTGTGGTGTTGCTGTGCTGTGGTCGAGCTATGGTTCAGCTGTGGTTTGCTGTGGTTTTGCTCTGGTGTGCTGTGGTGTTGCTGTGTGCTGTGGCTTCGCTGTGGTTTTGCAGTTGCGTTGCTGTGGTTTTGCTGTGTTGCTGAGTTTGCTGTAGTTGTGCTGTGGTTTGCTGCATGGTTCTGCTTTGGTGTTGTTGTAGTTTGCTGTGGTTTGCTTTGGCTTTGCTTTGGTTGTCTGTGGTTTGCTTTTCATTGGGGTTTTGCCTCGCTGGACTCTGCTCGGTGACAGAGAATTCGACGCTACGGTTAGCGTAGTGTCATAGCGTAGTGTTGGGGACACCTGGGTGTAACACTACACTGACACTACGCTACAATTAATGTGTATGGGGGGGACGGAAGAGTGTTCGTTGTTTGTGTTTCCTCCGGGTTTTGCTTTACTCTTACCCATCGCTCGTGGGGCTAGTGTAGTGTCATAGCGTAGTGTCACACAGTCGTTTGGCTCTGACACAACGCTAGTACAGCCGGTGTAGAGTCATAGCGTAGTGTCACAGTCGCTTGGTTTGGCACAGCGCGAGTGAAGTTAGCGTAGTGCCATAGCGTAGTGTCAAAATTCACTACTAAGATCTACTCTCGTGTTTCACAGTTTTCGGCCTCTCGAGGCCCTCTCTGGGCGTCGGGGGCGCCGCAGAACCAGACGTTTCGGTCATGGGGAAATTGTCGAGAAGTCGTCCTCCTCCTCCTCCTCCTGCTCCTCCTCCTCCTCCTCCTCTTCGTCGCTTGTCGTTGTCGGGGCTTCGCACGCTCACCGCTTGCAATCATGTTCAGGGGGAGCTCCGCCATCACGCCGGCAGCGACCGCATAGTCCGTAACCCGGTGTGTGGACAGTGCGGCGGTCTCTCCCCACGGGCTGCGGCCTAATCTCCTCCCCTGCTCGCCCAATTGCTCTTCACGGAGGACAGAAACGAGCGACGCAGAAAAAAGGGGGTTCGTCTCCACCGACGTTGGCGCGTAAGCTGCCCGCGTAGCGTTGCGCGTAAGCGCCCTCGTTCCCAATGTAGCGTGCTGCGCTGGCGGCCCGCGTGAGCCACCGCGCACGGTCGCTGTGCCATCTCGCGTAAGACCACTTTATTTTCGTCGCCCACATGGGGAAATGGTCGAGAAGGCCGCGGAGCCCGAGATATCCTCCAGATCCGCCGGATCTCAGAGTTTCTCGATTTATCCTCACCTGAATTTGTCCTCTGCCTGGCTTCGTCTTGCACTGGTCGAGAAGTCGTGGCCCGCGTCCCGAAAAAGCCGAGACGCCAGACGCCCGGGCATCTCGGCTGGAGCAGCGGGTCTGGCGCAGACGGTGTCGGCGGCGAGGGGCGCCGCCGCTCCCGGAGTGCGCACGGTTGCGCGCCACAGCGCGCGCTTGTTGCGGGAGCGGGGGCGCGGACTCCCGCATGGGCGACAGCTGCAGCCGGGCCGAGGCATGAGATCGAGGTCGGTCCCGGGGGTGCCCAGGTGTTCTTCGTTGTCTGCTGGCTAGGGAGGGAGGGAGGTAGGGAGCGAGCGAGCGAGCGAGGGAGGAGGAGGAGGAGGAGGAGGAGGAGGAGGAGGCTCTTGTGCATCCCGGGGAGGGTGCCCTCGGATGCTCGCGTTGCTCTGGCCGACGGAGGGCCCCCCATGTTCTCGAGGGATGGCATGCTGGCCCGGGGTCCGGCAGCAGTGCGCGCGCGAACAGGCCTTCACGGCCGCATCCCGCGCGCAACGGCTGCATCCAGCGCGCAGGAGTGCCGCAGCCACACGCGGGCCACTGCACGTACCGCTGCCCCTCTCTCGGCACCGCTCGGGCGTGTGCATTGTTTCTCGGCGAGAACCATCGAGGACCACTCTGGACCATCGAGCAAGGAACAAAAAAGCACGCACGAAGCCGAAACACGCACGTGAAATGGGCGTCCGAGCGGCGGCAAGCTCTCCCCGCGGACCCTTCTGCAGCAGACCCACTACTCTGGGCAAGAACGAGTTCTGAGGGCCCCCCGGTCTGTGGCGGGCCTTGCGAAGAGGTTCCGCGTATGCCCCCCCCCAGTTCCTTCTCGTCCATCCCTCCCCCCTCCGAGGAGTCTTCGTGCCAGTTTGTCCAGGTTGGCTGGAGGGGGCGTGGTCATGCATGGCCTTCCGGTGCCAGGACGCTCGGCGAGGGCAGTCATTTGTACTCCACATCCGTCTCGCAGAAAAAATCCCTTTAAAAACTACTCTGGCCAAAAACGTACGCACATCAAGTAAGAAATCTGATTGCCTGCAGGTGTCCAACGGAAATGTCTCGTATCCCAGTTGGCCTTGGGGATTTCTGGGGCACCTTAGGGCTTCTTAAGCAGCGACGAGGAATGCAGCCCAAGTTTTTAATGATCAAGATCTGTTCTCTTATGCGTCCACTGTCGCATAAACGTTTCCACCGTCGGTGACGGCGGCAGGGTTTGTGTTATACCGCTCCTCGTCCGCTAAAGAGTGTCCCTTCGCCAAAGAGGCCTTTGTTGCGTGGCTTTCGCGGGGCGCGCGGGGGGCAAATTTGGAACAGGGCCAGTCGAGACAACGGCGCGTTTCTTTGTCTTCTTGGGTCTCATGGAGGCTTCTCGTCGCCACGGCTGAATCCACCTAAACAAATATGTTGTGATGGCCGCCGGAAGGGATCTGAGGACCGATTTTGAGCGGATTTGGGCCAGACGGAAGAGCCGCACTTGTCTCATTTGGCCCTGCTGCGACAAACCCATGCACCCAGGCCGCTAATACCGCATCGCATGCAACCGATTGTCACTCTTGTGTGCGGTTGCGTGAAGCCGAGGATGCACGTCTGGGTCATGTGGGACTTTCCCAACGGGGTGCCGACAACCTACCGGCTGAACGTGCGAAGTTGGCTACGCCACGCTAACGCCGAGCAGTTCGACCTACACCTGGTCAATTCCACCAGCATCAGGGACTGGCTCCCAGATCTGCCAGTGGAGTACGACATGCTCTACCAGCAGGCGAAGAGCGATTTTCTGCGGGCTGCAATGCTGGCAACTTACGGCGGAGTCTACATGGACGGGGACATGATATTGAACGAGGACCTGGAGATCGTGTTCAAGGAGTTGCTCTCGGGAGAGGCCGAGGTGATGCCATACCTGTTTGGCGCCCAGGCCTGCAGGA
Organism: Prorocentrum cordatum; assembly: GCA_963575745.1. Taxonomy (NCBI): domain Eukaryota; class Dinophyceae; order Prorocentrales; family Prorocentraceae; genus Prorocentrum; species Prorocentrum cordatum. The sequence goes on from CAUYUJ010019647.1 coordinate 116,819, forward strand.
AGAGTTTCTCGACCAACTTTATTGCCGGCTCCAAGGGCAACAGGCTGAGCAGCGGCTGGTACAGGCGGGTGCTTGAGAAGCTCAACTCCACCTGCCGAGACTGGATGAAGCCGGGCGACAACGGGGCTTCTGACGGCAAGAACAGCTACGGCTGCTGTTACAATCCCGACGGCAGTCGCAGAAAAAACATCTATTCGGATGCAACTCCTGGTAGGTCAAATTCTGATTTAGCCCTGGTCCGAAATCCGGTTGAATCCGGCTCAATCCCGCTCAATCCAGCTTATGTCCCGCTCAATCCGGCTTATAATCCAGCTGAGTCCGAGGCCCGCTCCGGCGTAACAGCCCCCCAACGGGGCTTAATCCTCCTTCATCCTTCCGACGACTTGGCATCGCTCGGACGTGTGCATTTTGCCTTCGGCGAGGACCATCGAGGAGGAGCACCCTTGACCACTTCGCGGAGAAAAGCCACGCCCGACACCGACAAAGGCACAGGGAAGGGACGTCCGAGCGATGGCGAGACGAAGCCCTCCCAGCAGCTGCCTCCGGACATCCACGCGAGCATGACCCGCCGGAGCTCCGCGCGGAGCTCTTGGATCGGCGCCCCGGGCCGGGCGCCGACCCGAGGCGTGCCTCCGCGCGGGCCTCCAGGGGCTTCTGCACACGCTTGCACACCTGTGCCCCTCTCGTCCTGCCTCCTCCTCGTCCTCCCCCTCCCACCTCCTGCGGGCCACTGGTCCCGAACGTCTGGAGATCTACCTCTGTTTTCCGCTTTTTCCACTGATGCATTCGTATCGGGTATATGTCATGTCGACGTCTGTTTTCGGTTCAGTCGTGCTGTTTGGCGCGGTTCAAGATCGTACCTGATCGGGTCTTGCGCAGGCCCGTTTCGAGCAGGTCACCTGGCGCATGCCATGCCCTCGCCGAGAGCTTTTCGGCGCCTCGCCCCAGGCCCCAGCCCGCAGCGCTCCGCCGCCCGGGGACGGAAAAAAAACATAAAAATCAGGCCACGCTCCACCTCCTCGTCCTCCCCCTTTCCTCCGAATCGGTAGCTGGAGTTTCCGCCACGTTCGCCGGACAGCTGTTGGCTGGCACTGCACGGGCACTTGACGACGGGACAGGTGGTGAAGCGTTCCCTGGTTGTTCGCGTCCCTCTCCCGCCTCCTTCCTGCCCTCCCTCTCTCCAAAACATGCGCGCTGGAAAAAGAAAACATGTGTGCCCCTTCCTCCAGGCACGCGCCGGAAGAAGTGCTACATCAGCTTCGGCGGGATCGGGGACGACTCTGCGCACGAGGTGATGCGCGAGCCGGGCGGGCAGGAGGTCCGCGTGAGCTGCATCCCTCAGGACCGCGGGATGGCCGCGGAGAAGAACGGTTGCGCGGGCGAGCTGCTGTGGAAGCGGCTGCTGCCAGGCCCTCCCGCCGGCTTCGCGCTGGGGGAGGGGAAACGGAGGCCCCAGGGGCAACGTCAGGGGGGGGGAGGGGGGGGTGGCGCGCGCGGGGCGCCACGCCAGGGGTGGGGGATCGGCTGAGTGGGAAGCAAGCTTCGAAGGTCGAGGTTTTCAGGCGTTTTCGTCGGCTCTCGGCAACTCCCCAGCCTCAGGATGCCTTCCTGCGGCTGCGCCTCGCTGGGAGCGTTCTGGGGGCTGCCCGAATCGTCCCGAACGGCTGCCTGAGGCCCGAGTTATGACATGAAAACCACCAGGGGGCAGGCTCAGGGGGGACGCATCGACCCTGAATCGCCCAGTCATCGCCTATCGTTAAGTCGGGCCTATCCCCCTACAAGCGGGTTTTTCGACGACAAATAAAAAAACATCAAACATGCCCCCAAAAGACGACAAAAATATTTTAAAAATAGTCCCCAGACTATTTTTGGATTATGTTTTGATTATTTTGAGGGTATTTTTAATTTTTCGCCGGAAATCCCCCTGTAGGGGGACACGCCCGACATAAGCCTATAGGGGCCCGATAGCCCACCCCGCCCAGGAACGCTCGGGTTCGCCATCCGGGGCCTATCGCCGATCTGCCGGCGACGTGCTGCCGACTCTGGCTTTCTGTCGGGCGTGTCCCCCTACAGGGGGATTTTCGACGAAAAATGAAAGAATACCCCAAAAATGCACCAAAAAGGGCAGACAATACTCCCAAAATAGTCTGGGGACTATTCTTGGACTATTTTTGCTTATTTTTTAGGGTATCTTCGATTTCTCGTCGAAAATCCCCCTGTAGGGGGACACGCCCGACTGAAGTCTGGCTCCATGTTGCCCCCACATTGCCCCCAAAAGGTAAACAAATACTATACAAAAATAGTCCCCAGACTATTTTTTGACAAAGGTTTGAATGTTTTTTTTTTGTATTTTTAATTTTTCGTCGAAAATCCCCCTGTAGGGGGACAGGCACGACATAACTCCGGCTCCATGTTGCCCCCCCCCCCCCCCCCCCACCCGGGAGCCGGTCCCCCCGGATCGTTCCCCTTCAGGTGGTGGGCCTGTTGTCCACCACCACCACCAGAAGTTGGCGGGGGGAAGGGAGACGAGGAGAGGAGGACGAGACGAGGAGAGGAGGAGGAGAGAGGAGGAGGAGAGGAGAGGAGGACGTGAGAGGAGGAGAGGAGAAGAGGAGGGAGGAGGAGGAGGAGGAGGAGGAGGAGGAGGAGGAGGAGGACCCCCTCCCCCTCCGACTTATGGTGGTGGTGGTGGTGGAACACAGGCCCAGCATCAAGGCCGTGGGGCGACGTGCCCAAGCCCGACAAGAAGTGGGAGGCCTGCTGGCCAGGGCTCGGCTCCGACCTGGAGTGCACGCAGTCGGGCATCTACCGCGGCTTCTTCGGGCGGGTCGGCTACCACCTCTTCAACAACATCAACTCGGACTTGCTGAGGGGGTTCGAGACAGAGGAGTGGCGGCGCTCACAGGGGCGTGGCGCGATGGAGGGCCCAAGTCGGACGGGGCTAGGACGAGGATGCTTCCAGCCCGGAGAGTTCCGGGACGCTCTCAGAACGCTCTGTGAAGGCCGCGGCGCCCGAGATACTCCAGATCCGCCGGATCTAAGAGAGACTCGATTTATCCTCACCCGACTTGGTCCTCGTCCTGGCTTCGTCTTAGCTCAAGAAGGTGGGGAGCTTCTTGGAAGGCGGGGGCCCCTTTAGACGGGCCCAAGGGCCTCTCAGAAGCCCGAGCCTCCCTCCCCAG
>CAUYUJ010019647.1:125000-174718 GCA_963575745.1 Prorocentrum cordatum
AGCGACCCCCTTCTCCTCCCTCCCCCACTCCTCTCGGCTCCTCCTCCCTCCTCCCCTCTTCCTCCCCTCCCCCTCTCCCCTCCTCCTCCCCTCCCCTCCCCTCCCTCCTCCCCTCCTCCCTCCCCCACTCCTCTCGGCTCCTCCTCCCTCCTCCCTTCCCCCCTCCTCTCGTCTCCTCCTCTCCCTGGCCGGGGGAGCGGGCCAACTCCGGGGCAACGACAGTGGAGTCAGGAGGGGAGAAGACACACAGACACAAGAAATCGCCCACTCCCCAGGAAAATGTTTGGGAAAGTGTGGGCAGTGGGGGGGAGACAAGCACTTAGAAGACATCGGAAAATATAGGGGATCCTGCTATTTGTGTGTGCTCATCTGTGTGTCCCAGGGCCCCTTCCTGGAGACTGGCCCAGGGGGGGGGGAAGCCTCGACCCCCGATCGCCCGCTCCTCGCTGACAGGGGCCCCGTGGCCCGCTCCCGCGCCCAGGTGCGTGCGGCTCCGCTATCTGGGGCCTGTCGCCGATCCGTCGGCGACGCATCGCCGATGCCGGCTCGACTCGAGTCGAGCCTGTCCCTTTCACAGGAGGGATATTAAAAAGAAAAAAACTACTCAAACCATAATCCGGGGACCATGCTGTAGAACCATGTTTTTGGTAGTTTTGATATGTTCAGGGCATTTCCCGGAAAGGGCGTCGGCCCAGGGTTCTCTTTGAGCATTGTTAAGGAGCCAGGGGGACGCCGGCGGATTTCCGTTCGATGGAAAAAAAGTCAAATCAAATTCGGCGTGGGAAAAATACGTTTCGCGCGTGCCCGCTCGAGGAAAGTGCGCCCCCCATCTCGGATCCTCGATAAATAACGGGGTCTGCAGACACCCGCTTTTCCACGTAAAAAAAGGTGCATGGCATTTTCAGCAGAATTTTCAAGAAGAGCCAAAGTCTGGAGCCCCGACCTGGATACAAAAAATGTGAAAATGTTGACTTGTTGCGTGCCTGCTCGAGGATGGCGCGTCCTGCGCGCAGAAATTCTGGGGATGTCTCGAGCGAAACGCTAGTTTTGCAAAATTTGACGGGCCTACGCGCTCCAGGATGCCTGGATCGCAAACCCAGTGTAATTTACAAGGGATCGCGCCTTTGGGAGCGCGGACGCCGCGTAATTTACGGTGGCTCGGGGCCCTGGGAGCGCGGATTCAGCGTGCGTAATTTACAAGGGATTGTGGCCCTGGGAGTGCGGGGCCTGTGTAATTTATGAAGGGGTGCGGCTTTTGGAGTGCAAATCCAAGGTAATGTATGAAAGATCGCGGCTTTGGGAGCGCAGATACCGTATAAATTTACAGGGACTGCGGCCTTGGGAGCGCGGGTGCCGCCTAATTTGCGAGGGATCGTGGCCCTGGGAGCGTGGGCGCCACGTAATTCACGAGGGATCGTGGCCCTGGGAGCGTGGATGCTGTATAATCCAAGATGTGCTGAGGAAGTCTCGAGCGAAACGGCTGTTTTGTGTTACATACTGTTCCTCTCCTGGGGACCAGAATTCAGAGGATGCTTCAGGCGAAATGATTGTTTTCACGTGCCCAGATCTTGAGGACGTCTCGAGCGAGACGCTTGGTTTCACGCGTCTAGTTTGCCCAGGCAGATGTCTAGCACGAGGATGTGTTGAGGATGTCTCAAGCGAAACGCTTGTTTTCACGTGTCCAGATCGCCTAGGCGGATGTCTAGCATGAGGATTTGGGCAGGATGTCTCGAGCGAAACGCTTGCCCCCAGCACGTTCGGTAGCGCGTTCCCTTGGCAAGTCCCGCGGCGCGTCCCCATGGCACGTCCCCTGGCACCTCGCTTGGCGCGTCTCTTGGGACGTTCCGCGGCACGTCCTCCTGGCATGTTCCCTTGTCGCTGAGCTCTGGGGCAGCTATTATGTGCTCAGGCAGCCCGTGCTTAAGATCCACATCAGTTCGGTCAGGACTCGGATGCAAAGGAAGACTCGATCCACAACATTGTAGAGCACAATCACGGCATGTCACATCGCAGTTCAGCACGGCGCAGCACAGTATATCTCTCGGCACGGTACATCAAGATCGATACACTCAGCATTGCAACTTGGCACGTTCACTGGCACGTTCCGTGGCGAGTCCCCCTGGCACGTCACGCGGCGCGTCCCTAGGCACGTCCCGTGGCACGTCCATTGGCACGTTCCGTAGCGCGTCCCCTTGGCACGTCCCGCGGTGCGCCCCCGTGGCACGTCCCCTGGCACGTCGTTTGGCGCGTCTTTTGGGACGTTCCGCGGAACGTTCTCCTGGCATGTCCCCCTGTCAATGAGCTCTGGGGCAGCTACTATGTGCTCAGGCAGCTCGAGCTTAAGATCCAGATCAGTTCGGTCAGGACTCGGATGCAAAGGAGGACTCGATCCACACCGCTATAAGGCACAATCTCGGCATGGCACATCGCAATCCAGCACGGCGCAGCACAGCACAGCCCTCGGCACGGCACATCCAGATCGATACCTGCAGCATTGCATTTGCCCGTCGCCCAGTTTGGTGTATTTGAAGCGTTGCCATGCCTCACATTTCTATATTCCTTTCCGGGTTCGTGGGTCGATCCTGCTTTTTATTTGCCGTCCACCCCCCCCCCCTTGTATAGGGGGACATGCCCGACCTAAGGCTCGACGTGTCCCCCCTATGAGCAGGTTCCCCCTTAGCAAGTGGCACGCGTGCCCTGGCTCTTGCACCGAGGAGCTGCGAGGGACAGGAGGCTTGGCATCGCTCGGACGTGTGCATTTTTTCTCGGCGAGAACCATCGAGGGACCATCCTGGACCATCGAGCCAAAAAAACACGCACGGGACCGAAACATGCACGGGAAATGGACGTCCGAGCGACGACAAGGGAGGCTGTTGCGCCTCCTTCCTCCGGGCGCCTCCTTCCGTGGCGGGGCGGGGGGGGAGGACGAAGGACGGACGAGCGAACGGCGACGACGAGCGCACGTAACGAGGGGCCGAGCCCCAGAGCACAGCCGCGCCAGAGCATCGGCACGACCCCATCAGGTGGGGCGACACCAATCGAAGAAGGCAAAGCTGCATGAAGCCCACACTCTCGGAGCTCTGCGGGGGGTTCTCGGGTGGGGCGCTGGGCCCGCCCTGGCGGCGCGCTCCGCGCGCCCAGAGCTGGGGGGGGGGCTCTGGCGCCGACCCAGGACAGATCCGCAGCACGGGTCGGAAAGGCCAGGCGATCGCAAACGTGGATCAAGGGGGCGTGGATTGGCGACAAGTCCCGTGTCCGTGGGGGGGTCGCGGATTTCCGCCGCCGAGCGAGGCGGCAGCGGCCGCATTCTGGGGAGGGCACCTCCCCCGATCCATGGATTTGGCGACCGTGCGCCAAATCCATGGATCGCTAATCCATGTGTGCGCGCCCTGGCACTGGGGTCGCGCTCGTGGCCTCGGCCGAGCTGGCCTGGCACGGAGGCAGGTCCGCGCAGACCTCCGCAGGTGTGTGCTTGTGCAGTTTTCTCTTGTTCTGGCCCAGCAGCTGAAGATGCCCTGGCTGGCGAACCGGTCGGACCGATCCTACGAGCTCCGCGCGGCGCCCGACCAGAAAAGAGTGCCTCGCACGGGCGCCGGCAGCGTGGAGCTGACGGGGGGAAGTCGGAGGAGGCCTGGGGGGGGGGGTCCAGCCTCGGCTACGCGTAGGAGTGGCCCTTCGCCAGCGTGACCTTCTCGGTGCGGGCCCACAGCCGAAGGAAAGGAAGCGGCACACGTAAGCACACACTTCGGGAGCTCCGAGCGGATTGCTTAGATCGGGGCTGTGCCTCCCTGGCGGCGCCTCTGGCGCCGGCCCCATGGTGCGCCCCGCACGCCAGGGAGAGGGTTCCAGCGCCGATCCGAGAAATCCGCACTGACCTCCAGCAAAATTATCCGGACGAAGAGCCCAACCATACGCAAGTGTGAGAACCGCAGGGCAGGTGGGACGAAGCAAGGGGGAATTCCCTGTGGGGGCACGAACCGTGTGAGGGGTGCGCCAAAATGGGGCGGGGCCGCCATGCGAACCCTGCCACCGGGGCCTTCGGTGGAGCTCTCCATGGGGCCACGAACCGTGTGAAGGGTGCGCCAAAATGGGGCGGGGCCGCCATGCGGACCCTGTCACTGGAGCCTTCGGTGGAGCTCCCTCTGGGGCCACGAACCGTGTGCGGGGTGCGCCAAAATGGGGCGGGGCCGCCATGCGAACCCTGCCACTTGGGCTTTCGGTGGAGCTCCCTGTGGGGCCACAAACCGTGTGCGGGGTGCGCCCAAATGGGGCCGGGCCGCCGTGCGAACCCTGCCATTGGGGCCTTCGGTGGGGCTCCCTATGGGGCCACGAACTGTGTGAGGGGTGCGCCAAAATGGGGCGGGGCCGCCATGCGAACCCTGCCACTGGGGCCTTCGGTGGAGCTCCCTATGGGGGCACGAACCGTGTGAGGGGTGCGCCAAAATGGGGCGGGGCCGCCATTCGAACCCTGCCACTGGAGCCTTCGGTGGAGCTCCCTATGGGGCCACGAACCGTGTGAGGGGTGCGCCAAAATGGGGCGGGGCCGCCATTCGATCCCTGCCACTGGGGCTTTCGGTGGAGCTCCCTGTTGGGCCACGAACCGTGTGAGGCGTGTGCCGAAGTGGGGCGGGGCCGCCATGCGGACCCTGCCACTGGAGCTTTTGGTGGAGCTCCCTATGGGGCCACGAAACGCTGTGCTGGATGGGCGAAACGCAGAGAGGAAGGAGGAGGGGGAGAAGGAAGGGAAGAAGGCGGGAGGGGGGGAGGGACGCGCGGCGCCGTCTCTTCACAACGAGGACTCAACACCACAGGATGGTTGGGAAATCTGTTCACGCCGCTCGTCCCTCCTCTCCACGGGCCCCCCCCCAACACAGGCTTGTGCGCTCGGACCTGGGCCCCCCATGCGGCCCACCAGAGGCCGCACACCAAAGGATTCGCTCTTGCCCTCGGCTGCCCCTTGCGTGTAGCCCATGGTCGTGCGGGGCGCACCGCGGAAGTGGGCCCGAAACTCTTCCGGAGGGGCCTCAACCCCCCTGTCGACCGAGAGGCCCGCGAGGGCAGCGAGGCTCCAGCCGCAGCCGTGTTCTCCAGGGAGGTGCGGCTTGTGGCGGGCCCCGGCTCCAGAGGGAGGAGGTGCAGCAGCAGGAGGGCGAGAAGAAGGTCGACGATAGGGGAACGAAGAATGACATGAGCACATGAAAACTCGGAGGTCCGCGCGGATCTCTCGGATCCGCACAGGACCCCCCCGGTGGCGCCTCCAGCGCAGCCCCTGGCGTGCTCCGCGCGCCAAGGGGGGGGGGTCCAGCGCCGATCCGAGAAATCCGCGCGGACCTCTGAGTTTTTTATTTTTATGTCATTCTTCGTTCCCCTATGGAGGGGGCGGAGGGATGCGGAGGAGGATGGGAGGCGGAGGAGGAGGAGGGTGTTGGAGGTACCCTTGTTCCCTGTGCCGCTCTGGAGGTCCTCTCGGCGCCGTCCTGGAGAATGTTTGGCGCCCGCTTATGTTTGTGTCATCCTCCGTTCACCTGGAGACGGGCGATGGGAGGGAGAAGAAGCCCTGGGCTGTCGTCGCGCACAGGTCCTCCTCCTCCTCCTCCTCCTCCTCCTCCTTCTCCTCCTCCTCCTCCTCCTCCTCCTCCTCCTCCCCCTCCTCCTCTTCCTCCTCCTCCTCCTCCCCCTCCTCCCCTTCCTCCTCCTCCTCCTCTCCTCCTCCTCCTTCCTCCTCCCCTCCTCCTCCTCCCTCCCCTCCCTCCTCCCTCCCTCCCTCCCTCCCTCCCTCCTCCCTCCCTCCCTCCCTCCCTCCCTCCCTCCCTCCCTCCCTCCTGCTCCTCCTCCTCCTCCTCCGTCTGCTACTCCTCCTCCTCCTCCTCCTCCTCCTCCTCCTCCTCCTCCTCCTCCTCCTCCTCCTCTTCCTCCTCCTCCTCCTCCTCCTCCTCCTCGTATCCTCCTCCTCGAGTTGGATGAGGAGTACGAGGAGTCGGAGAAGAGTGGCGATGAGGAGCACGAGGAGTGGGAGGACGATGAAGGCGATGAGGATGAGGAGTCGGTGAGGGCGATGAGCGAAGATGAGGGCAGCGAGGAGGACGAGGGCGATGAAGGTGAATGAGGACGAGAAGGATGGAAGCCAGGGCTGACGCCGTCTCGGCAGGAAATTGTGGCAGCCATCCTGGGTCGAGTCGCTGCGTCCCAGATCCACCGACGCTCATTACCACACTTGTTGAGTACATGTCCGAGACAGCAGTGTTTACGCCTGGTTGAGATGCAGTTCGATGTGACATTTATCCGTAAGGGCTTCGCCCCCATGCCGCAGGCCCCCCTCTCTTAGAATGGGACTTGACAGAGCTGTGTTGGGATGTCTGGACGCTGACGTGAAGCAACTTCGGGACTTCACGCGAGGGCCAGTATTAATGTACAAGGGTGTATGGCTTCGGTGACGCTACTATGAGGTAATGTGCGATGGCTTATGGCTCCGGGCGCGCGAATATGGCATAATTTTAAAAAGGATGTATGGCCTCGGGGACGCCACTGTCGCGCAACTTAGAATGGTGTATGGCCTCGGGGGCGCAGCTGTCGCGTAAGTTGCAGGGGTGTGTATGGCCTCGGAGGCGAGACTGTGGTGTCATCTGCAAGGGGGGGGGGCGGCCTCGGGGACGCGGGCAGGGTGGTCTTTTTGAAGAAGGCTTATGGCCCCGAGGACGCGAGCATTGTGTGCTCTTCGGGCGAAGAGAACTGTGCACATGCACCGGTCCTGGCCAGGCCCATCCTTGGCCCCAGGATCGGTGCACATGCCTCCCTGGCCAGGGCAGGAGGGCGTATGCACCGAGCTTGGGCTCAGGACGGACCTGGCCAAAATCGCGAACATTGTGTACTTTTCGGGCGCCCACGAGGGCGCGAAGTTACTCGCGCTTGCGGTTCGGCTCCGATTTCTCCTCTTCCTTCTCTTCACCCCTGGGAGGCGGCGCGGGAGCGCGAAGTGATCCGCACTTCGCGCTTCGCGCAGCGCGAAGCGTGAAGTTGGGAGCCCTTGTCGAGGGTTTCTAGCTTCGGGGGCGCAGGTATTCCGTAATTTACGAAGGGTTATGGCTTCGGGGGCGCGAACATTGAGTAATTTGCTGGGTTTCATGGCATCTGGGACGCGAGCATGAAGTAATCTACTAGGGATTACGGCCTCGGGGACGCGACTATCATGTATGTTTACGTGTCCTACGACCCCCCGGGAATTCAGACAACGCGATTCGGGGACGTAACCAGGACGCTGTTCGGCTCCCCCTCGCGCGTTTAGCAACAGTTTACACTAATGAAGCAGGAAGCAGGACTGTAACAGTGGAAACTGGAAACTGCAGGGAGCTGCAAGCCTAATCTTCGCAGCCTGATGGCCCCGCAAGGAAGCCGGTGGATTTTTGCGACCGCGGCTGCTCTCGTCTGTACAGCGGGTGCCGAGGTCCAGCTCATGCAGATGTGGGCTCGTGGCTCCGCTGCGAGCGATGTCTCCATCGTGCGGCCACGCTCGGGCTGTCAGACACCTATCGAGGGCGATCCCTGCTATGACATCGTAATGTGGGCGATGCAGACCGGTATCGAGGCTTATCCAGAACGGTTCGTTCCTCTGACGAAGAATTCCAGCTTCAAGGATTTCCAGCGGCTAACATCCCAGCTGTCCGACGACTGCCTGGAGCCCTGTGCGACGCCGGCCCTGGAGGAGTGCCACACGGCAGTGGAGGGCGATGCGTGCCACGAGAAGGTGGTGTGGGCGATGCAGACGGGCGTCGTGGAGAAGCCCGATTGGTACCCGTCTTTGACCAGGAGTTCCAGCTTCGAGGACTTCCAGCGGTTCCTGCACGGCCACGCCAGGTTTTCCGACGTGTGCCCAGAGCCATGTGCGGCGCCGGCCCGGAAGGAGTGCCACACGGCAGTGGAGGGCGATGCGTGCCACGAGAAGGTGGTGTGGGCGATGCAGACGGGCGTCGTGGAGAAGCCCGATTGGTACCCGTCTTGACCAGGAGTTCCAGCTTCGAGGACTTCCAGCGGTTCCTGCACGGCCACGCCAGGTTTTCCGACGTGTGCCCAGAGCCATGTGCGGCGCCGGCCCGGAAGGAGTGCCACACGGCAGTGGAGGGCGATGCGTGCCACGAGAAGGTGGTGTGGGCGATGCAGACGGGCGTCGTGGAGAAGCCCGATTGGTACCCGTCTTTGACCAGGAGTTCCAGCTTCGAGGACTTCCAGCGGTTCCTGCACGGCCACGCCAGGTTTTCCGACGTGTGCCCAGAGCCATGTGCGGCGCCGGCCCGGAAGGAGTGCCACACGGCAGTGGAGGGCGATGCGTGCCACGAGAAGGTGGTGTGGGCGATGCAGACGGGCGTCGTGCGAACAGTGAGGAGATGACGTGTGCCAGCCATGAGTGCCACACGGCAGTGGTGCGTGCCACGAGAAGGTGGTGTGGGCGATGCAGACGGGCGTCGTGGAGAAGCCCGATTGGTACCCGTCTTTGACCAGGAGTTCCAGCTTCGAGGACTTCCAGCGGTTCCTGCACGGCCACGCCAGGTTTTCCGACGTGTGCCCAGAGCCATGTGCGGCGCCGGCCCGGAAGGAGTGCCACACGGCAGTGGAGGGCGATGCGTGCCACGAGAAGGTGGTGTGGGCGATGCAGACGGGCGTCGTGGAGAAGCCCGATTGGTACCCGTCCTTGACCAGGAGTTCCAGCTTCGAGGACTTCCAGCGGTTCCTGCACGGCCACGCCAGGTTTTCCGACGTGTGCCCAGAGCCATGTGCGGCGCCGGCCCGGAAGGAGTGCCACACGGCAGTGGAGGGCGATGCGTGCCACGAGAAGGTGGTGTGGGCGATGCAGACGGGCGTCGTGGAGAAGCCAGATTGGTACCCGTCCTTGACCAGGAGTTCCAGCTTCGAGGACTTCCAGCGGTTCCTGCACGGCCACGCCAGGTTTTCCGACGTGTGCCCGGAGCCTTGCGCCGCACAGGATGCCACAGATCGTGTCCGAGCAGAGAGCTTTCAGACGTCAGATCCGCCGTATGGTTCGACTCCATCTCCCGCGCCAATCGATTACAATAGGTTGGTGTCTGGTCCGGAGTCCTGCGACGTGACGGATGGATCTTCCCCGAGCTCCGTTTACCCATGTATGTGCGGATCGGATCTTTGCGCAGTCAATCAGATTTGTTCTGGATATTCATGCGCGCCGATAGAGTTCCTCAGGGTGGAATGGCCATGCTCGAACCCCGGGATCGGCAGCTCGTACTTCAGTCTTTCAGGAGTAAGCGCGAACGGGGCACCAGTATACACCAATTCCGTCGGCAACTACATCTACTGGGATGCTTCGTGTGACGGGTCGGGCAGTCAAAATCAAGATCGATGGATTATGGATGTGGACGCCCCAAACGTGACGGCTCCCATGGACCTGGATTCCAGCCTGGACTGCACTTTCATGGGTTACCATGGCACCCCAGAGTTCTTCGGCGTCCCTCTGGGGAACTCCACTTGGACCGTCGCGTGCGACGGCGCGCAGTCTGACACGACGGTCGCGATCACCCATGTGCAGGTCATACCGACCCCCGGCCCGACGCTGGAGCCTGGCTTGCCGTGCGCGTGCGCAACCCCGTGCGGCGGGTTTGTTTACGTGGACACAGACGGGGATGGCTGCATCGAGTATCCGGAGTGCATGCCGAACGTGGAGCTCGCAGAGCGCCTTCCCGAGATGGACGCGGACGGGGACGGTTGCGTGACCGAGGCCGAGTGCGACCTCTCCCCATGGTCGTACCTTCTTCCCAACTTCGCTGTCGCGGCCCCCGAGTGTGATGAAGGTTCCTACGTCGCGGTGGGAACCAGCGTGTGCCAGCAGTGCCCCGGTGGGGAAACCCGGCGCCGTCGCGCGACCACGTGCACCGAGTGCCCTCTTGGGAGGGCGTACCCCCCCGGTTTCTGCGGGCACCTCGACGACTGCATCGCGGGTGCGTACCTCATGGGCCCGGTTTCGGCAGGCGGCGACGTCATCTGTGCAAGCCAGGACATCGACGAGGGAGGGGCACTGCTGACGGTGGGCGTCCGAGTCACGATTGTGGCGCGCGCCCTGGGCCATTTCCAGAGCCTGACCATCGAGGATATCACCTCTCGCACCAACGGGACCGTCTGCTTCCGCATGAGTGGCCCAGCGGTGCTCAATTTCTCCGCGTGCGATCCGGTCATTGAGACTTGCAGTGGGACAAGCGGACTTGCGTTCAGCGACTCGTACCCTTGCGGCTGCGGCACGGTAATTTGTCAAGACGGTGAAAGGTGTGACTTCGGGAGCGCAGGTAATGACCACGGGCAGGGTGGATATTGCATCGGCCCGGGACCTGGAATTCTGCGGACGCCGTCCCCGACAGTGTCGGCCAAGGGGGACCCGCACTTGGTCAACTTGCTGGGAGAACACTTCGACGTGAACCACGGGGGCGAGTTCACTCTGCTGAGGATCGGGTATTGAGAGAACGCCCTTCCAGACAAGTCGACTGAGAAAATCTGCAGAGGTTCACTCGACATCGGCATCCGAGTGCACCAGTGCAGTCCCCAGTCGGTGTTGCTATTGACGTGCGCTTCGGCAGATGCATTCGCCTGTTTTGTTTTGGACGTGGATGGGCGACTCCACCCAGATCCACTCGGAAAGTGGTGTCGTACGCACGTGGAGTGCGGCTTGCAGTTTTCACTAAAGGGCATGTTGCTGGAGGGGCTTGTTCAGGAGGGGAAGAAACACACACAGACACAGTGAATCGTCGGCTCCCAGGAAAGTACGCCAAAATATGGGAAGCGGGGGGAGGACGAAACACAAAACGCATGGGCAAATATGGGGAATCTTTTTATTCGTGTGTATTTCTTTGCGTGCCCTGGGGCCCCTTCCTTTGTGCCCAGCCCCCCGCCGAGGATCCCGCAGGACGCCGGCAGACCCGCCGAGATGGAGCTGAAGGCCTCCGTCCGGCCCGAGAGCGGCAGGCCGTGCACCACGTACATCACGCAGGTGGAGCTCTCGGGCGCCTGGCTCGGTGGCAAGGCCACCGGGGCCATCCCGATCCTCTCGGCTCTTTCGATTCGAGTCGATCCGATTTCGGGTGCGGCTTCGAGTTCCGACTTCGGCCCGGGTTCCTTTTTTTCAGGCCTCGGCTCGGGCCGCTGGGCATCGACTCGTCGATCTCGATGCCTTCCCACCGGCCTGCCGGCTTCTGCCAGTTCGACGTACTTCGAGGGTCGATTCGATTGTCTGATTGGATCATGGGTCATCCGGAGGTCGTGCAGGTGCGCTCCTACAAGGCGAAGGCCAAGGACGAGGCCGGCAAGTTCCTGGGCCTGCGCGTGATGAACAGCGGCGTATATGAGGAGGCCCTCGGAGAAGAAACATTAGCCTGGCGAAGGACCCAAACATATGCAGCTGCGAGTAACGTAGGATATCAACTTCTCATCATAGGCAGCGCGCCGCGAGAGGGATGCAGCGCGGGGCAACGCGGAATGGAAACCCTTAAACGTGTACGGGATGTGCCGGAGTGGGCTGGGGGACGCATGCGGGCGCTGTCACTGAAGCCTTCGGCGGAGCTCCCTATGACATGCGAGCCGTGCCACTGGGGCGTGTGAGGCGCGTGGCGAAATACAGGCGACGCCGCCATGCGAACCCTGCCGCTGAGGCTTGCAGTGGAGCTCCCCATGGGGCTACGAAGCGTGCGGTGTGTGTGTGTGTGTGTGCCGAAATGAGGCGGGGCCGCCATGCGAACCCTGCCGCTTGGGCCTTCGGAGGAGTCCCCCATGGGGCCGCGGAACGTGTGAGGCGTGTGCCGAAATGGGGCAGGGAACCGCATGCGAACTTTGCCACTGGGGCCTTCGGTGGAGCTCCCTATGGGGCCACGAAGCGTGTGAGTGGTGCGCCAAAATGAGGCGGGGCCGCCATGCGAACCTTGCCACTGGGGCCTGCGGTGGAGCTTTCTATGGCGCCATGAACCGTGTGAGGGGTGTGCCGAAATGGGGCGGGGAACCGCATGCGAACTTTGCCACTGGGGCCTTCGGTGGAGCTCCCAATGGGGCCACGAAGCGTAGGAGGGGTGCGCCGACATGAGGGTGGAACTGCATGCGAACCCTGCCATTGAGGCCTTCGGTGGAGCTCCCTATGGGGCCACGAACCGTGTGAGGCGTGTTCCGAAATGAGGGTGGAACTGCATGCGAACCCTGTCACTGAGGCCTTCGGTGGAGCTCCCGATGGGGCCACGAACCGTGTGAGAGGGGCACCGAATTGGGGCCAGAACTGCATGCGAACCCTGCCACTGGGGCCTTTGGTGGAGCTCTCTATGTGGCCACGAACAGTGTGAGGGGTGCGCCAGAATGAGTGTGGAACTGCATGCGAACCCTGCCTCTGGGGCCTTCGATGGAGCTCCCTATTGAGCCACGAACCGTGTGAGTGCGTCGAAATGAGGGTGGAATTGCATGCGAACCCTGCCACTGAGGCCTTCGGTGGAGCTCCCTATGGGGCCACGAACCGTGTGAGGGGTGCGCCGGAATGAGTGTGGAACTGCATGCGAACCCTGCCACTGGAGCCTTCGGTGGAGCTCCCTATGGGGCCACGAACCCTGCCGCTGTGGCCTTCGGTGGAGCTCCCTATGGGGCCACGAACCGTGTGAGCGGTGTGCCGAAATGAGGCGGGGCCGCCATGCGAACCCTGCCACTGGGACCTTCGGTGGAACCCCCTTTTGGGGCCACGAGCCGTGTGAGGGGTGCGCCGACATGATGGTGGAATTGCATGCGAAACTTGCCACTGAGGCCTTCGGTGGAGCTCCCTATGGGGCCACGAACCGTGTGAGTGGTGCGCCGAGAGTGGGGTGGAACTGCATGCGAACCCTGCCACTGGGGCCTCCAGTGGAGCCCCCTGTGGGGCTACGAACCATTGTATTAGGTATGCAGAAACGGAAACATGCGGAGGGCAGAGGCAAGGAGGCGGAGGAGGGAGAAGGGGGAGGAGGAGGAGGAGGAGGAGCAGAGGAGACGCGGGGCGCTGTCTCTTCAAAACGAGGGCCCAACACCGCAGGATGGTTGGGAAAATTATCTTGGCGAAGGACCCAACCATACGCAAGTGTGCGAACCGCAGGGCAGGTGGGGCGAGCGAAGCAAGGGGAATTCCCAATGGGGCCACGAACCGCGTGAGGGGTGCATCCAAAAGGGGCGGGGCCGCCATGCGAACCCTGCCACTGGGGCCTTCGGTGGAGCCCCTATGGGGCCACGAACCGTGTGAGGGGTGCACCAAAATGGGGCGGGGCCGCCATGAGGCTTGTTTTGGCTCAAGACCCTGTTTTGGCTCAAGGCCATTGTTTTGGCACAAGGCTGGCTTGTTTCTAGGAGAAACCCTGGTTCCTCCCGTGTCCGGGCGCAGTATATCTGCAGTTTGCTCTTCCCTAACACCACCCCTGTGGGCTGCAAGGTCTTCCTCAGGTGGTCGCATGCCATGTACCCTTGTGCGACAGCTGTTCACTGCAGGGACGCACAGCATCGCTTCACCGTCCTCCTCACCAACGGCAGCACCTAAGCTAAAACTGCGCGCGCCCGCTGAACGAGATGGGCGGTCTGGACGTGGAAGCCCCAACACCGGCAGGATCATCTCGAGCTGCAGCAGATTCGCATCAATTTCCGGTTGACGGGGCAGATGCACAAGTACATGCACAGCAGCTTCAATTGCAAAGGAGCCTCATGGCAGCGTCGAGTGTGGGACTTACTGCAGCCACCTTCGAGGCCATTCCCAACAGACACTTGGACCCTATCAAAAGCGACATCCAGGCGATCAAGCGACACGGTGTCTCGCAGGACGACCTGCGGAAGGTGGTGGACCCTTTGCGCAAAGATTTCGGGGAGTTGCAATATACGGTACACAATGACGTTGAATAATTGCAAATGTGTACTACTAAAATGGAGATCGCTATAGAAGAGATGCGGAAAGATATGGCCAGCATGGCAACCACACCGAGATCATATGCCAGAACATCTCAATCTGCGTTCCCCGATTCGGCTGCGAACTCCGCTACTGACAAGAGATAGATTACCGCCGTGGTGGGCAACCTGAACGGCTTCGCCTCCTTCGATGACGCCCCGAAGTGGGTTCACGCGGGGATTGCAAAGATGGGGGCGCCAGCATGCACGAATACCGACGTTAAAGGCGATTTCCAGGACACCATCTTCTGCGAGTTTGGCAATACAGAGGACCGGGACAAAATTGTCGCGCAGGTCCGCAGCGCCAACCTCAGGAGGAACGGGCACACAGTTTGGTGCACTCCTGACCGCCCGCCATTCGTCCGAGCAGCCAGGAACTTGTGTTTTCGATTCCAGTATTTCCTGAAGAACTCCATGAATATGGAATGGGGCATACGAGTCACCGACCAGAACCCGCACACGGTCGAGGTGGGCGGAGAGCGTGCCATGACAGTGCCCATCGACGGGGATACGGTCAGGAGGGGGTGGGGCGAAGACTGGGGCACGTGGACAGAGATGCGCGACCACCCATAGTTCAAGAAGTTGTTGGATTCATGTGATGGAATAATGCAGCGGGCCAGTAAAAGGGATGAGAAGAGGAGCCAAAGGAGGAACCAAAGGAGCGCCCACAGGCGCCGCAAAGTAGGAAACGCGGCAGGAGCTGACTCGCAGCAGCGCCAAAGCCGATACATCCGACTGGACCGTCTCAGCTGCGACCTTCTCTTCATTGCAGACTTTGGCCAGTGCCTTTGACGTGGGCGACGCGACGGATGAGGTCAACATTTCCTTCGATGCCGCCTCTTCGCCTTCCTACCCAAACGGGCCCAGCCAAGCATGCCTCCCGGGCAAGGGCAGAGTTGCCGGCGGCGGGCGCGTCGCCACATATATAGCTTTGAGTATGGAAGTTTGCCGACCTCAGCCCGTTGATGCAGAAGACTATCATCGAAATACACGTACATAGGCAATGCAACCGCCCGGTTGGTAGTGCGAGTTTGGGCAAAGATATTTTCGTGCAGCCGTCGGCGGAAATCTTCCCGCTCCCAGGGGTATTTACATCGCCGTACTCAGCGCCAGTTGTTCCCATGTATCCGGAAATGGGCAAAAGTACAGCTACCGGCCAATTTTGCGCAGGCGTTGGGTTTTCCGATGCATCGCATTCTTCTTCGATTTCCCCTGCCTCCTCCACATGGCGCCGACGTCGTCGACTCTGCGCGCCAGGTCGCGCCCGACGCGCGGCGACTTGGAACGTCGAGGGCTTGCGCGGCGACTCGTTGGTCAAGCTAGAAGAGCTCCAGCACGCGACGCGCAACGACAACACTGACGTCTCATGCGTTCAGGGGACGCATTTGCATGGGGCTGAGTATTGTTACAGTAAGCACAATCATAAGTTGTTATTCTCTGGTAGTCTTGACGCGCAAAACCGCGCGCGCTGGGGTCGGTTTCTAGGCGGTGCCTTCAGCGGTGAACTCTGCGATCGCTTTCAGAGCGCGCGACGACCGGACCGCCGCGCTGCGCGTCGAGATCTTTGGAGGGGCGCTAACATTCATCAGCGCATGCGCGCCTCGCTCTGGTCTCGAGCGCGAAGTGCGGCAAGATTCCCACGCGAAACTGCAATCTACAATCCAAGCTGCAATCGCGCACAGTGCCACATATATCCTCGGCGACTTCAACGCGCAGCTCCTGCGAGTGGGACCGGGGAAAGACAAAGCTATCGGGCAACACGTGTTCAATACTCAAGGGGCGTCGCTAACGACCCTGCCAGACATCAGGGGCACGCGATATCAAACAGGCAGTTGCCGGTGGAAACACGTACTTCGCACGACCTGGTTGTAGCAAATGCGTTTTTCGATCGCCCAGACTGCGCGAAGATCGCATGCCGGAACATTGGGATCAATCCCATGGGCCCCGACATCTCTACAGCAAGGTTTCCGCAGATCGATCGCGCACTGTGCCACCGCAGCATGTTGTCTACGATTCAAGATTGCTTGACCGCGCGGGAGGCGTCTTTGAACGCCCGTCATTTTCAGCATCGAGTTCGAGAGGCAACATGGGCCTCGTCAGCGCCGACGCTGCATCGACAAGACCTCCCTGCAGGACGAGAGGGTTCAGGCGAAGTTCATTGGATAATTCATCGAAGCCGCGATGGGAAAGCCTTATAAAGAGGACCTGGACACCGCAGCCGGGAATTTAAAGCATGCCGTCTCCTCTGCTGCTGCCGCGCTGCCGGCAAGAGATTCGAGCCAGACGGCCCTGGACCGGCTAAAGAACATTGGATTTGATTCAGGAGCGGTCGCTTTACCGACAGCGCGGAGACCATGGCGACGAGCGACGACTACACAAAGAGATGCGGAAATCCGGGAATCAAGACCGAGAGACATGGCTAAAACATCTTGCGGCGGGTGGTGGTTGGGACGCAGTGAGATACTTGCGGAATCCGTCATGAGTGCAGCGCGCAAGCATGCAGCGCCCAGATGGCACTGTATCAGACACTTCTGAAAGACCGGATGTCTTGGTATATTGTTCTGAATCAACATTTTGGGAGTAGAAGTTGCCCGATCACCGCCCAGACAACCAAGCGCAACTTGGCGACAAACTTCCAATCTACACGGGGGCATTCATCTTGAACGAGTTCCAGAAAGTGATCCGCAAGCTGAAGAAGGGGCCAGGCAGGTGGACCTGACGACATTCCCCATGATTTTTGGAAAGTTTTGGCTTCCGACGAAGTGGCCAGCGACATACTCTTCAACATCTGTCAACAATGCTGGGCGCAAAAAGCAATCCCTGAATCTTGGAAGAGAGCAAACATTGCATTGCTTTTCAAAAAGGGCAACGCCGCTTTGCCAGAGAACTAAAGACCCATTTCGCTATTTCCCGCAGGGCACAAGGTGCTGGCATCAACGCTACACAGCTGTTTGGTTCAAGGAGGTGCAGAAACACGAATAAGAGACTCGCAGTTTGGGTTCCGGCCGCGCCGCGGCACAGGCGACGCTTTCATGCTAACGCGCCGGATGATTGATGCTGCCCACTTGCACGTCAATGGTGGTCTGATTTTACTTTTGTTGGATCAGGCGAAAGCCTTCGATAGATGCAAACCAGACTGTATGTGTGATGCCCTTGAACGCTTCGGCCTGCCTGGTGGTACGGTGGAAATGTGGTGCGCCCGATCTACTCCGCAAGATTTTCCCAAAATCGAAGTTCATGCAGGCCGCCGTTCTGAACGACGACAACTGGCCGGGATCGCCCAGGGATGCCCGCTCTCGCCGTATTTGTTCATCATCGCGCAAACTGTAATGTTGCATGACGTGTATGGCACTCTTGAACTATTCCCAGAGCTTGATTTTGTGATTACACGTGATAGTATGTACGCTGATGATACATTGTTGGTGTCTCAGTTGTTCCAACCTGCAGCAAATGCTGGCAGCAATAGTGAAGGAAGGTCGGAAGTATGGCCTGGAAGTTAATTGGGAAAAGACCTTGCAAGTACAAATGTCCACGGACCAGGCAATAACATCACGAAGTATTGGGCACATAAAAGCAGTGAGGGACGCTATGTATTTGGGCTGTCTTATTTCGTGCGATGGGAAAGTGGCAACTGAACTAAACCGGCGACTTGGGGAAGCGAGCCGTGTCTTCAAGCAGTTGCATCGGACATGGAGCCGGACTTCAATTGGGAATGAACGATAAATCAGTATTTATGAAAGTTGTGTCCTGACCTAGCTCCTGTATTCTTTAGATTCCGTTTTGCTTCTGAAGGCAGACCGTGTGCAAATGCTTACGTCGTTTGTTAGGAATTCGTCCGTGCTTCCAACCTCTGTCGAATATTTTGCTGACCAGGCAAGTTGCTTTATACAATAAAATAATGACTTCGGGATGCCTGGCGCTTGTCAAAGCTGCTGTCTGTAATGGCGATGGAACCCCCAAGAGATGGGTTGGGCGCCGAAAGAGGGGCCGCCCCCGCCAGCAGTGGGCGAGTCAGGTATACAAGTTGCCTCAGCCTGTATAGCAACGGTGCTCTTTCCCCTCCGCCCCCCCGTTTCCTCCTCTCCCTCCGCTATGTATTCCAATGTCGTGATGCGCTTTGTTTTTCTGCGTCACAGTCGTGATGCGCTCGGATGTTCCGTGTCGCAGTCATGAGGCATTCCGCGTCTGCTTCACAGTCGAGTCTGTGCGTGCACGCAGCCGCTCTGTAATGTCTTTTCAGTCATACTTTTTTGCTGAAGAGTTGCCAATCGCGCGCTCTTCTGCCCACGCGTCCCTCTGGCCGCTCGGCTCAGTGGTGGTGGTGGTGGTGGTGGTGGTGGCCGCCATGCGAACCCTGCCATTGGGGCCTTCGGTGGAGCTCCCTGTGGGGCCACGAACCATTTGAGAGGTGCGCCAAAATGCGGCTGGTCCGCCATGCGAACCCTGCCACTATGGAGCCACGAGCCGTGTGAGGGGTGCGCCAAAATGGGGCGGGGCCGCCATGCGAACCGTGCCACTGGGGCCTTCGGTGGAGCTTCCTATGGGGCCACGAACCGTGTGAGTGGTGCGCCACAATGGGGCTGGGCCGCCATGCGAACCCTGCCACTGAAGCCTTCGGTGGAGCCCCCTGATGGGGCCAGGAGCCGTGTGAGGGGTGCGCCAACATGGCGCGGGGCCGCCATGCGAACCTTGCCATTGGGGCCTTCGGTGGAGCTCCTTATGAGGCCACGAATTGTGTGAGGGGTGCACCATAATGGGGCGGCGCCGCCATTCGAACCCTGCCACTGTGGTTTTCGGTGGCATAGGGGGCCACGAACCGTGTGAGGGGTGTGCGCCTAATGCGCCGGGGCCGCCATCCGAACCCTGCCACTAGGGCCTTCGGTGGAGCTCCCTATTGAGCCACGAAGCGTGTGAGAGGTGCGCCAAAATGCGGCGGGGCCGCCATTCGATCCCTGCCACTGGGACCTTCGGTGGAGTTCCCTATGGGGCCACGAACCGTGTGAGGGGTGCGCCCAAACGCGGGGCCGCCATGCGAACCCTGCCATTGGGGCCTTCGGTGGAGCTCCCCATGGGGCCACGAAGCGTTGTACTGGGTGGGTGAAACGCAGGGCGGAGGGGGAGGAGGGGGAGGGGGAGGAGCAGGAGAAAGAGGAGAACGCAGGGACGGTTATATCAAAATCAGGACCCAACACCACAGGATGGTTTGGGACAACATAAACATCCACTTTCGACTGTCCGCGCGGAGTTCTTGGATCTGCGGCGCCCCTCCGACCGTTGAAAGTGTATGTTTACGTATACGTTGATTCTTCCTCTAGGCCCAGCATGATGTCCCGTGGGAGAAGCTCGCGGACTGGACCGACATGACCCTGCTACTCTCGGAGTACCAGGGGAAGACGGGCTTCATGGTGACCCTGGCGAAGACGCAGTGGCGCAGCCGGAAGGCTGCCAGGGAGGGCGCGTCGAGCGTGGCTGGCCAGGTCGAGGTCCGGTTCCAGAGGAGGCGGCTGAACGAGTCCGCACAGGTCATCATGCGCCAGGACTTGCCCATGCAGGAGCACCTGAACCTGGCCGTGCGACACATCGCTGCGCTCGGCCGCTCCGACGTCGGCGGCCTGCTCGGCTTCGACCCGCACCCCGAGTCCCTGGAGGCCGTCACGCCCGAGTGCCAGCGCCACAGGGACGGGCTCGACGGGCAGCAGGTCGGAGGGGCTCGAGGCGTGCACCACGGCGGTGGGTCGGCCAGGGAGGCAACGAGCTCGGCGAGGGAATTCCGTGCACGGGTGCGCCAGCGCCCTCCAGGTTGGGCCGCTGGGGCGTCCAAACACCGAGCCCCGTGGCCGACCGAGCGACGTGGTGCCTACGCCGAGCCTCTCCCGGCAGGGCCCCCGCTTCAGGCCGAACTGGAAGATCCGCTGGGAGAAGATCCGGGAGCAGCGCGGCCGGCTGGAGGACCCCCACGGGGGCACGGGCGACAACCAGGCGCCGCAGGCGAGCAAACCTTGCAGCAGCACACGCCTGTCGGAGCTCAGCGCGGATGTCTCGGACCTGCGTTGGGCCCCCCTCCCAGGCGCGCGGGGCGCGCGCCGGAGGCGCCGCCAGAGAGGCTCAGCGCCGATCCAAGAAATCCGCGCGGACGCTCGAAAGTGCGCGTTTCGGGCAATGATAGGAAAGAAAGCCCACCCACACAAGTCGACCGAGGAAATCTGCACGGGTTGACTCGAAATTTGCATGCCACTGTGCCGGTGCAGTCCCAACTCGGTTTCGCTCTTCGACGTGTGTTTCGCCGAGCACGCATTCGCCTGCCCTTGGACGCCGATGAGTGACCCTGCCCGGGTGCACCCGGAGAGCGGCGGCCCCTCGTGCACCCGAGGAGTGCCCCCGGCAGCCCTCGCCAGGAGGCGCTCTGCCGCGGGAGCCCCTGCCGGCCCTTCTCCCCAGGCGGCCGCCAGCCTGATGAGCACCAGGGCGATGATGTGCGTGTGCGCCAGCGCCGAGGCCGGCGCCGAGGCGGGGGCGTCCAGGAGGAGGAGGAGGAGGAGGAGGAGGAGGGGGAGGAGGAGGAGGAGGGGGAGGAGGAGGGGGAGGAGGGAGGAGGAGGAAGCGGAAGGAGGAGGGAGGAGGAGGAGGAGGAGGAGGAGGAGGACGAGGAGGAGGAGGAGGAGGAGGACGAGGAGAGGGAGGAGGAAGCCGAGGAGGACGCCCCGGCGGGCCGCGCCGAGGCCGGCGCCGGCGGCGGGGGCGTCCAGGGCGTCCTCGCCGAGCTCCAGACCGGCCGGCTTGCCGAGGCGACGTGGGACTGACGAGCTGGCTGCATGGGGCCCGGCCAGCGTGCGGGGCCGTGCGGCGCCGTGGAGCGGAACTGTGCTTAAGTCGGGCCTGTCCCCCGGGAGGGGGGATGTCCGACGAAAAATACAAAGTACCCCAAATATACTCCACGAGGACCAAGAAATCTTCAGAAACATAGTCCCCAGACTATTTTTGGACTGTTTGGGGACTATCCTTGGGGTATTTTTTTCTTTTCGTGGAAAATCCCCCTGTAGGGGGACAGGCCCGACTGAAGCACAGTTTCTCGGAGCTCCAGGCGGGTTTCTTGGATCGGCGCTGGGGCCCCTTTGGCGGCGCCTCTGGCGCCGCCCCCGGTTCGGTGCGTTGTTCAGGGAAGCTTTGAACTTCACGGAGAGTTTCCTGTTTGGGGGCGTTTCGCGGCCACTGGCGGTGAACGGGAGTGATGGGTGGACGGTTGGCGCGAGGCTTGTGCCACTACTTGCCGCCAATCGGTCGCCGCTATCTGCCGCTGTTTGCCACTGGTCTGCCAACATCTTGACTGAGAGAGGCTTCCGCAAGGACGCACGCAACCCTGGCGCGCTCCGTGCGCCAGGGAGGGAGATTCAGCGCCGATCCCAGAAGTCCGCTCGCTCGGACCTCCGAGAAAAATTCTGGCTGTGTAATTTCTGAATCCGTTTTATCAATGCGACTCGAGCAGCAAGAATTCAGCTCGGGATGCCCATCGTATCCCGAGGGCCCCGTCCCTCGGGGCCCCCTCTTGGAGCCTCCGGTTGGGTGACGCTGCAGCGGGCTGCGCCGAGGGCCTCCGATGGACGGCCTGAGATGGCCTGGCCCGCACAGTGCGGTCGTGCTTGCGTTGATTCTGAGATGTGACAACTACTGCCGGCTCGCGTAGTCAGCTCTGTCTCGCAAGAGCCATCTTCAGTCACAGCTTGCCGATTCGGAATTTTAGCTGTGTCGTACCAATTCCTCCAATTCCCATCCACCTTCTTGGAGTCTTCCTCTCAATCCCTTCTTACACACATTATATATATATAACTATATTATCATACGCACCTCTCCGAGGGAGTAGAGCTCCGAGGCGATCAATGTGTATGCGGGGCGCCGCGTCCGCGATTTTTCTCGCCTTTTCTCGTGACGTCAGGGTCCAAAAACACATGGGAATTTCAACATTCTAACAGAAAACCTTCAAAAGCACATTGTAATTTCAATGATTTTGACCCCGATTCTCAGAGAATGGCGATTTCGCCTGAGACATCCTCCCAAAATCGAGCCCCGACGTACCTTCTGGTACCCCAGACCCCGCCTTGGAGCCTCTTGGGAGCCTCCTGGAACCTCCTGGGGCCTCCTGGGGCTTTCTGTACCTTCTGGTATCCCAGACCCCGCCTCGGAGCCTCCTGGGGGTCTCCTGGAACCCCCTGGGGCCTCCTGCGGCCTCCTGGAGCCTCTTGGGGCCTCCTGGAGCTTCCTGGGGTCTTCTGGGGCCTCCTGAGGCCGCCTGGGGCCTTCTGGGGTCTCAGAACTACATGCACACACAGAGACACAAATCACACCCAACACATCACACGCTAGACAAGCATAACACACACACACACACACAAACAAACACGCACACACACAACACCTACAACGCACAGAAAACACGCACAACACAGAGCACACATCAAACACACACACACACAACACTCACAATCTCGGGGCCTCCTGGAGCCTCTTCCGGTATCCAAGTCGGGCCTCCTGAGGTTTCCTGGGGGGGGCCCTGGTACACACATCGCAAGGTGTGGCAACCCCACTTGCGCTCGAGTGCGACCTCGATCTTAGATTCTTCTGCGTTCACCTACTGCCTCTTCCCCTTCTCTTAGGCACGCCCTGGCGGCGCCGCCCCAGCTTCCCCTTGTCCATCTCCGATCCTGCAGTCATGGTGTCTTCCTGCTTCAAACGCCCTTTCAGTTTTTTGTATGAGCCTGGGCACACACGTGCCACTTGTATGTGCGTGTTTTTTGTGTTCTCTCTCTGTCTATATATATATATATATGTATGTATAATTATATGTACATGTGTAAATGTATACATGAATGCGTATGTGTACATCTATGTATATGCACATGTTGTCGGAGTGTTGGGCCTCCCCGCCCGCTGCCAGGAAAATCCTTGTGGGCAGGAAACCATCATAATGGCCAAGACATGCCCTAGACGGCCCAACCGGATGCCAAGATCGCCTCTACACGCTTCCAAGACTGACCAGAACGCGACAAGAACGCTCCTGAGTACCTCCATGAGGCCTCCGAGAGGTGAAAATAATTGATCTCCCTATGGTTTTGCATTGATTTCAGCGTGCACTCGCTTTCCTCGTCTTCAGAGAGTCCAAGATTACCCCAAGATGGCCCAAAGGGCGCCAACAATGTTCGAATAACAGCCAAAGGCCCAAGAGGGCCCCAAGATGCACCTAGGCATTCCTGGACGCCGCCAGCGCGGAACGTGACCTCATCTCGGGGGGGGGGGGGCGGGGCCGATGACGGTCGCTATCCCGAAAAAAGAAGAAGCTCCTGCAGCGTTTCGTGTTCTGGCTCCAGTGGATTTGCTACCTGGACGTTGCTGCACCGTGCCTCCCGCTCGCACCCGAGCGCGTCCCTCCCGGCCGCACTTCCTGCACGACGTGCCCGCCTCGCCGCGCCCCGCAGAGCTTGACGCGCCGAGGGCCCCCCTCCGCCGCGCGCAGCCTCCTCTCCTGCCGTCCTGCCCCTTTCCCTCCTCCTGTGCCGCGGTTCGCTCTGCCTGCAGCTGGTGCTGGTGGTGCTGCTGCAGCCGTTCCTCCCCCTCGCCTCCGTGGCCTCCTCACGCTCCGCGCCCCCTCCTCCTACCACTCGCTCTCATGCTCTCTTTTTTGTTTCTGTCGGGGCCCCGCTCGCGAGCCTCTTCCCCCTCTCGGGGCCGTCCTGATCGAACCCGATCCCGTCCTCCCAGCCCCTCCCCCCCTCACCACCCGCACGAAGGTCACGAGCGGAGAACGTACTCGTGCCCGCGCCCTCGCGGTCTGGCTTCCGGGGGCGCGCCCCCGCGCACGCGCGGGTGCACGGAGGCGCTCCGGGCGGGGGCCTCCGCCGCAGAAGCGCCCCGCGGCCGCGGGGGCGTGGCACCAGGGGCCGGGCCCGCCCGTGTGCTGCGCCCAAGGAGGAGGAGGAGGAGGAGGAGGAGGAGGAGGAGGAGGAGGAGGAGGAGGAGGAGGAGGCGGGGAAGACCGTCGGTCTCCCCCCCCCCGACGTTGCCGCCGCCTCTGCCGCCGTCGTCTCGAGGGTGCGGGCGCGGCGACGTCTGCCGAGGGAGCTGTCTCTATAGCGAGCCAGCCCGCGGGGCGCCCCCCCATCGAGAGGAGGAGAACACACCTTAGGCGATGCTTAAGAAAACCTAAGTTTTCGGCCAGAGTCTCGATTATTCTTAACGTTTCAATGTAAATCTTAAGATTTTAACAGAAATGTTGGGTTTTTGTTCAAGTTCTGAGACTGTGAGTTTCTTAACCCATGATTTCTTAAGCATTTCGCAGGGTGTACCAGGACGCCCCCGGCACGCGACGCGATCGGGACACGGAGCCTCTCTGCCCATACTCGCAGGCCCAGAGGTTGACACCAACACCAATCTCGGCGGTGTGCCTCCACCGAGGGAAGAAGACCCCGATCTTGGCGATGGTGGTAGTATTCTGGCTTCTAAGGCGACCGAAATATTACCACCAGCACCGAAATCGAGGATCGTCTTCCCCCTGCGGAGTCACCCCCCTGTGTTGGTGTTGGTGCCAATTTCCAGGCCTCCAACATTGAAGGGGCCCTGGGACACACAAAGAAAGACACACAAGTAACAGGATTCCCCATATGTTCCCATATTTTCTGGGCTTTTGTCTTCCCCACCACTTCCCATATTTTCCTATATTCTCTGGGGAATCGACGATTCATTGTGTCTGTGTGTTTCTTCCCCTCCTGAAACATACCCCCCCTCGAGGGCCCCCGGAGGCCCCCGCACCGCCGACGAAAAAAAACAGCAGCTCCAGCGGGGGCGGGGTGTCCGAGCCTCGGGGGGTCCGGCGGGGCGGCCGCGGCCTCCGGCCTCAGGGCGGGGCCTGAGGTGTTCAGGAGGGGAGGAGGAGGAGGAGGAGGAGGAGGAGGAGGAGGAGGAGGAGGAGGAGGAGGAGGAGGAGCCCAGAAAGATTCTCAGAGGGCCGGGGGACTTCCGAGCCTTCTGCGAAGGCCCGCCCTTCCTCGCTTCCCCCCCGGGCTCGCCGCCGATCGAAGAACAAGATTTCAGGAGGGGAAGAAGCACACAGACACAATGAATCGTCGATTCCCCAGAAAAGATTGGAAAATATGGGAAGTGGGGGGGGGGAAGACAAAAGCCCAGAACATATGGGAACATATGGGGAATCCTGTCATTTGTGTGTAGTTCTTTGTGTGTCCCAGGGCCCCTTCAGAGGTGTGCAGAGGCGGTGGAGGCAGCGGTAGAGCGTGCAGTGAGGAAAGCGACTGACGGTGGGAGCGGCCACGCGCGTGGCATCGTACCGAGGGTCCAGCAGAACCCTCCTCGTCCTCCCTGTTTTCGTCGTCCTCGTCCTTCTCTCCGTAGGGGGGGACAGGTCCCCCGACCCCCACAGTCGGCATGTTCGAATCAGCACTGGGCGTTCGCGAAGCTGCCTGCCCTTTTCAATCCCTTCCCTGGGTGAGTTTAGAAGGCTTCGCTCGTCGGTGTGCTCTTTCTGGGGGTGGTTCTTCTGCCCTCTATCATCCTCCTCCTCCTCCTCCTCCTCCTCCTCCTCCTCCTCCTCCTCCTCCTCCTCCTCCTCCTCCTCCTCCTCCTCCCCCTCAAGGCCACGGACTGCTCAGGCCTGCCTTGCCCGCGGATTCTGCTCCCCTGGTTTCCCCTCCGAGCGCGCCGCCGGGCCCGCGGGGAGGAGACGCGGTCCGCCGCGTTGCTGGCGGCGGCGCTGCGCGCCGCCAGAGCGGGGCGGGGCCCACTGCCGCGAGGGACGGAGGAGGTGGCAGGAGCAGCAGCAGCAGCAGCAGCAGCAGCAGCAGCAGCAGCAGCAGCAGCAGCAGCAGCAGCAGCAGCAACTCATCATCAGCGCGTGCGTGCCGCCAGGCCCGCGGGGAGGAAACGCGGTCCGCCGCGCTGCTGGCGGCGGCGCTGCGCTCCGCCAGAGCGGGGCGGGGCCCACTGCCGCGAGGGACGGAGGAGGTGGCAGGAGCAGCAGCAGCAGCAGCAGCAGCAGCAGCAGCAGCAGCAGCAGCAGCAGCAGCAGCAGCAGCAGCAACTCATCATCAGCGCGTGCGTGCCGCCAGGCCCGCGGGGAGGAAACGCGGTCCGCCGCGCTGCTGGCGGCGGCGCTGCGCTCCGCCAGAGCGGGGCGGGGCCCACTGCCGCGAGGGACGGAGGAGGTGGCAGGAGCAGGCAGCAGCAGCAGCAGCAGCAGCAGCAGCAGCAGCAGCAGCAGCAGCAGCAGCAGCAGCAGCAGCAGCAGCTCATCATCAGCGCGTGCGTGCCGCCAGGCCCGCGGGGAGGAAACGCGGTCCGCCGCGCTGCTGGCGGCGGCGCTGCGCTCCGCCAGAGCGGGGCGGGGCCCACTGCCGCGAGGGACGGAGGAGGGGGCAGGAGCAGCAGCAGCAGCAGCAGCAGCAGCAGCAGCTGCAGCAGCAGCAGCAGCAGCAGCAGCAGCTCATCATCAGCGCGTGCTTGCCGCCAGGCCCGCGGGGAGGAAACGCGGTCCGCCGCGCTGCTGGCGGCGGCGCTGCGCTCCGCCAGAGCGGGGCGGGGCCCACTGCCGCGAGGGACGGAGGAGGGGGCAGGAGCAACAGCAGCAGCAACAGCAGCAGCAGCAGCAGCAGCTCATCATCAGCGCGTGCGCGTTCGACAACATCATGGATGTCTTCATCAACGCTCATCGGCTACAACATGTTTCACCCTGGTCCGTACAAGTCGCACCGAGAGTATTGGAATGGAGCTTAGCAGAACGTCGGCCAGTCTCCTACGTGGCACCAATGTTAGGGTGAAGTTGAACCAGCCGCACACGTATGAGTTCACCCCCGGGTTTCACTGGATACGTCGGGGGGGGGACGTGGGTCGAGCGCCTTCGACGTATTGTAGGGTTTTGCCCGCCTGAGGCTGGATTGGTTTCGGCAGCTCCCTATTTGGCGCAGTACGCGTAAGCAGTTAACATACTGAATGCAGGCTGAGGTTGCTTCGACTCCTGCACGTATAGTACTTACTGCGTTTGTTGGCATGACTTTACGCATGGGCAAGAAAGGCCGGGACCCCATCAACGATACCACCGTGGCACCAAGTTTGCTACGACAACGAGATGTCCACGCACGTTCGCAAGAAGTCCGAAGAAAGCCACGTGTCCTTTCTCAGTGCTCACTTCCATATTGGTCATCGTTTTTTCTGCATGAATGGAGCACGCAGTCGGATCGACAACTTCCTCGGCCCACGGGCCTTGTTAGACACCAACATCCGTACGCTGATGTTCTGGAGCTCCCAACGGCGCCTGCAGGCCCCCCCCCTTCATGATAGACCACGCCCCGATGTTCCTCAATATTCGTATTCCATTACCACCACCGAAAGATTCCTGCAAACAGTGTTCGTGGGACTGGGGAGCGTTGGCGGCATCATTGCAGACGGGTCATGGGAGGGGGAGCTTCTTGGGAAGATGAGTCAGGCATTGGAAGATCGTCGTCTTTTATGTCGTGCTCTTAGACGCAGAAGCCACGAGACATGCAGGAGCGATCGCACACACGTCTCGTGAAGTTGCTATGTCTGTTTATTCTGCCGCGCGAGTTGCTACACCATGGTCAATCGAGGCCACAGAGGAGAAGAGGAGGCCGCTACGACAGAGAGTGAAACTTCGTGGTTTTGGTTTCCTTGTGTCGAGCGACGCCGTTCGCAACATCGGTTATCTCATTCGATCGCGCGAATGGTGGAAAGAGAAGTGGAGGAAGGAGTCGCTTGAGCAGGAGATCAGGGAAGCGTGGGCTATCCGAGATCAGGCTAGGGTCGGACAGTTGATGCGCACGCGTGCAGGCACCCGCATGGGACCGCGGAAGCGCTGCTACTTGGCCCTCCCCACGAGTCGCCCCAGCTCGGAGGACTTTCGAACAGCCTTTCAGAAGCCCGGAATAGAAGGAAGACTCACCACCGAGGACGCCGCCCTCAGTAAGCACATGGACTCTGGGGCCATCCAGAAGCTCATTGAGACTCCATTGGACGAACTGCCTGGGTGCGGACCTCGTTCTTCTCTCTCTCTCTCTCTCTCTCTCTCTCTCTCTCTCTCTCTCTCTCTCTCTCTCTCTCTCTCTCTCTCTCTCTCTCTATCTCTCTTTATTCCTTTATCCCTCCCTACTTCGGAGGATCTCGAGCTAGCCGGCGAGGACTTAGACCTTATCAAGAAACGCATCATGCGCAGCGCGCGCAGACGTTATGCGCCGCCATGGTCGTGGCCAGTGGAAGTCACCAAACAGCTGTTGTTCCCCAGTGTTTCTCTTCGGGGAGGCAATTGGATTCGCGTGGCGACGTCGCGACCCCGACCCTCTGGACTTCCAGGCGCAGGCCAGGAGTGCACAATCGCGAAGAAAGAGGGCCATCGATTCCAGCCATGATGGCGTGGGACACGACATGTTTGCACAACTGCTCGCACATGTGCGCGCGCGTGAGCATCTCCCCAAACAAGCGCGCACTAGTCACGCGATAGCTATCGGCAAGCCTGGTAAAGCCCTTACGGGCAACGCAGTTGCAGACGTCACCAAGTGCCTCCGCCTTCTTCATTGCGTATGTCACTGGTGGCGCGTACTGCTGCGAGTTGGGCTCGTTGATCACGGCAGTCTGTTTGACCCCCCCCCCCCCATGGGCGCATGGGGGATGGGGCATCACGTGCGCCTCTTTAACGCGCACAGGTCACGAGATGTTGATGAGTATCATGATGAGCTTCTTACACATTACCATTCAGGGCTACTACTTCATCAGGCCTGCGACGGCGACGTTCTCATGCGCCCTGCGACTGGAGGCCGCGTGGGGGACTCCAATGAACCAGAGCTGTTCCATGGAATCGTTTGACCCCCATCACGGCCGCCCGGCAGAGAGAACTTAGCCACATCATTGGCGACGGTCTCCATTGTAAGGGCCCCGTGCACGAGCAGTGGAATGATGCGGCATTCGGAGGGCCCATCGACGACATGATAAGAATTTCGATCGCCCCGTCGGGCACGGCCAAGGAAGCGCGAAGCATTGGCGACCTTGATAATCGCATTACGAACGTTATCTCCACGAGAGCGGGCGGGCACAGCACGCGGGTAAACAAGATGCGTTAGCGCGCCTCGCCACCATCAAGGGCACGGAAGAAGCAGAGGCAAGAGTGTCGGGTCGGCCCATGACCGACCTCATCCACTTGGGTGGGTACGTGGATGTGAACGGCAGCAATCGCAGAGAAGTTACAGCGCGTGCCCGAGCAGGAGCTATCGGACGGTGCAATATTGGACAGTACTGGTTCGCACCTGGACCTTGGCGTGGCCGACGCAGCACCTTCCCCGCTGACGTTGCCGGCAGAATCTGGTCAGGACGGGAAGCCTGTACCTTCGCACCAGTAGGGAGACAGGATCTAGACGCGTCTACTGCAGAGAACTTGAGACTTATGCCGCACGGGCGCGCGCACACGGAGTACGAAGATGGCGCGCGCACATCCTGGACTACGAAACGAGTGTTCCGAGAGCGGCGCATCCCTTCGACTGGCATCGAGTTCATGATAAGGAGGTTTGGGCAGTGGCAGGCACTGGCCAAGAAGCCTGAGCATCATCGTCACTACCTTATCATCTTCTTCGGGAAGTGCAAATTTGAGACTCGGGCCAGGGGGGGCAGGTGACGAGCTTGCTGGCGTCACGGTGCTGCCGAACCGCGAGCTGCACCCTTCCCCGCAGGTGCACCCTTTGGGCCCGCCAGCTGTGCCAGGATTTGTCGGTCGTCCTTTCCCGCCTGATCGGCGATAAGTTTAAAAGGGGGGTTGGCGCCCGCGCGCCATGGCGCAGCTCTTCGGGGACCCTGGGGTCTCTGAGGTTTTCAGATATTGTGATTTTCGGACCCTTCGGACAACGACGACGGCCCACGAGAGGGCCCCACCTGAATATCTCGAGGAGCAGCTGCCCAGGGACGAGGAGAGATGGGAGCTCGGACAGCGACGCTGCCGAGCTGGCGCTTCTTCGTTGTGGGATCGAGGAATGTCGTGCACGTTTCGCCACAACTAGGGAGTTGGTCAAGCGCCAAGTAAACGCCGCCACGCTCGCGGGCCACGGCGCACCGCCGATCCTGTCTGTTCTCGCGATGGACAACATATGCTTGAACTGTGAGACCGTCTTCAGTTGCGTTGACCACACCAGGAGACACCTCAGCGGAGCGTGGAGAGCGGGCTAGGGCATGCCGAACCTGACTCGCCACGCGTATGAGTGGGCCCCTCCGCCTGAGACAAGATGCCCACTGGCGGATGAATCAGATTTGGCCGACTGCCAATTCCATTGCGACGCGCCGACGGAGCTGCGAAACCACCTGGCCACGCACATCCCACCCACCCCCGTAGGGCTTGGGCCCCAGACTTCGAAGCCCCAGCCAGCTCGCAGCAAGCGCGCGGGCGTGAGCGCACGAGCGCCGCCGCCGCCGCCTGCCCCTTGGGCGCTGGGGGGCGCCGCTCCTGCGCGTGCTCTTATACGCGCTGCGCGCGATCGGCCCGCTGAGCTTCGTCGAGCGCGCCGACTGGCCCGAGAGGCTCCCGCGGCGCCCCGCCGACGACCACCTGTCCAACGCCTTCTGCCAGATCACTCGTGGATCTCGGCCCCGACAACTACGCGACCTTCCAGAGTCGCCGCTGCGAGCGCACCGCCGCTGATCCCGCGACCGCCACTTGAACGCGATGACGGCAGGGGCGGCGAGGCCAGGGGAGGCAGGAGCAGTGGGCCTGCTGGGCCCGCCGACGACGGCCAAGCCGCGAGCTCCGTGGACAGTCGGGGCGGGCCCCTCCCTGGGGCCCGGGAGCTCCGGCAAAGACTCCGAGCCTCCCGCGCAGGAGACGGCGTGAGCGGGGGGCGCCCCGAACGGCCCGAAGACGATGGTCATCGACGTCGAGGGCGAGAACGAGACCGACGGCAAGAACCTCGGCAGGGGCCAGGGCAAGGGCGGGGGCAAGGGCGGCAAGGACAGGCACCGCGGAGGCCGGCGCCACCGCACAGGCAACCACACCGAGAAGAAGTGGAACAGCAAGGACGTGGCCCTCAGCCAGTGCATCGCCACCATCGCGAAGCTCACGCTTCAGAGCTCTCAACGGCAGCGGCGCACGACGGCGACAGTGGTCGACTCGTTCGCGACCCCGAAGGGCCACCCCGTCATCGTCGGCCTCGAGAACACTCTCGACCAGCACCGCAAGGAGGTCAACGTGGCCCGTCAGGAGGGCATCGAGGCGCTGCGGGCTCTCGGGAGCCCCGCGGCGTCACTCATCGCCACGCTGCTCGAGGCGCTGGCTGGCATCGACATCGGCAAGGCTTTCTGGTAGCAGATCACCGACTACCTGGTGAAGATGGAGCCGCCCGACGGGGCGGAGGCGGTCGTGTCTCGCGAGACCCTCGACCTCGAGATCCAGGCCATCAGGATCGAGTCCCTGTGCGACGAGAAGAAGAACAAGCTGATGCTCGCGGCCCCCCACTGGCCCATGCGCGGTGTGATCGCACACGCGTTCAACGCGGAGGGCTTGGCTACGAGGATGACGGGAGTCGCCCCCCCTGGGTGGCTCGAGGACGAGCTCTCGACGTGGCTGGACGCTCTGACCCGATGAGATTTATGCACGGCGAAACCTTGAATGCTACAGTAGTCCCAGCGCGCCCGCGTCTCCCGTCGTCAGACTCCGTAGCACAGCCTGAGCGCGCTGAGCGCAGTCCTGACCCTCTCGATCTTCCACCCTCGGAGTCGCCTGAGTAATGGCCGTGGGAGACAGCGGGGAGGATCATCAACTCTCTTCGGGCCGCAACTTGGGCCATGACGATCCTCGGGCATCTCTACATATCTCCGGATCCTCGTACTCACACGCAACGCAATGGCCGTGGGCGGTGCATTGCATTCATTCTCTTGGGCTTCCGTAGAGCACTTCTGTATGTGTTACCCCGCGCAGCGTAGTTCATTGATGCCATCCCAAGGCATCCGCCCGCAGGCTTGCTCTACCCGCGCTGTCGCGCGAAGCGGCTGGTGCGCTCGCCCCATGTTTGCGTAGCGGACGGAAGAAGAGGACAGCGGCCCTGCGACGGCCTACCGAAGCTACAGCTGTACCAACTTTGCTCATGGCTTGGGGCCCGCTCGTCGAGTGAAAAAATGGGGTTCCTCCTCCTCCTCCTCCTCCTCCTCCTCTCTTTCCCCCTCCTCTTCCTCCTCGTCCTCCTCCTCCTCCACCTCCTCCTTCTCCTCCTCCTCCTCGTCCTCCTCCTCCCCCTCCTCCTCCCCCTCCTCCTCCTCCTCCTCCTCCTCCTCCTCCTCCTCCTCGTCTTCCTCCACCACTCCTCTTCCTAATGTATGATTTCTCCCTGTCGCAACCTGGCGCTAGTTTTTATGGCGGACCGGGCATTTCGCCTTAGATAGCCTCGCCATGTATGGGTCTGCAGCTTAAACATTGACAACAGCTTCACCGATGGAGGGCGGGCCGTTTTCAACATGTGGCTCTCGCCGTAGCGCGGCGCACGTTCGTTGAAGCAAGTTGCAAGAGCTTCACGGATTGAAGGCATGCCTTTTTCAAAATGTGGCTCTCGATGTCGCGCCGCGTAGATTCGGTTTAAGCATGTGCAAGGGCTTCGCGGATTGAGGGCGGGTCGTTTTCAAAATGTGGCTCTCGTTTCTGCGCCGCGCGCATTCGTTCTAGAAATCAGCAAGAGCTTCATGAATCGACGGTGTTCTTTTTCAAACTGTCGCTCTCGCTTTAGCGCCGCTTACACTCGCTGCAAAAATTGCAAAACTTTCACGGGTTGAGGGCGTTTCCTTTTTCAAAATGTGGTTATCATCATAGCGCCGCGCACATTCGTTTGTTTAGAAATTGCAGAAGTACTGAGGGTTCCCATGGTCAGCGTGCCAGAATTGTGTTATGGAAGGACTCAGGATTATGAAGGCGCAACAGTTACGTTGATTCGCGGCGTCGACGTCCCAAGCACGGATTTCTGGCACGATTCAGGATCGTCAAGACGCAACAGTCATGTTGATCCGTGGCGCTAGAACTCCGAGGACAATGTTTTGGCATGCTTCAGGGTCCTCAAACGGTAGTTTTCCAAAGTTCCCTCAGTGGAAATGAACCGCTGTAGAAGCCTGCGAGGAGGGAGCTTGGAGAGAAGGGTTATTCCAGCACCATTGATGACTCTTGGGTTTGCACTGGTCCTCCTCCTCCTCCTCCTCCTCCTCGTCCACCCCCCTCCTCGTCCACCTCCTCCTCTGCCTCCCCCTCCTCCTCGTCCACCTCCTCCTCGGCCACCTCCTCCCCCTCCTCCTCCTCCACCTCTTCTCCTCCTCCTCCTCCTCCTCGTCGCCTTCCTCCTCCTCCTCCTCCTCGTACTCCTCCTCCTCGTCCACTTCCCCCTCTGCCTTCGCCCTCGTCCTCCCCTCCCCTGGCCCCCGGGCAGCGCCCCGAGCGCCGCGGCCGCCCGGCGCCGCGCTCGACCCCCTTCCCCGCGGGAGAGCCCGCGCGCCGCGCCGGCCCGCAGAGGGGGGGGGCAGTATCGTTTCGCCGACCCCACGGCCATCTTTCATCCCGAGTAGTTCCCCCCTCCCTGCCCCTCTTCCTCCTCCTCCTCCTCCTCCTTCTCGTCCACTTGGATGGCCGCGGCGGTTGCTAAGTACTTAACATACTTACTACGCTAAGTTAAGTACTTAGTAAGTAGTTAGCGGACTTAGCTAAGTACTTACTCAGTCATTACTAAGTGGCCCACTTAGTAATGACTTAGTAAGTACTTAGCTATCCACTTATAACCAGTTAGCTAAGTGCTTAGCGCACTTAGCTAACCACTTATAACCGCTTATAGCTAGTTTGCTAAGTAGGTTATAAGTGACTTAGCGGTTACATTGCACTTGTTATCCAAGGGCCACGCGCAGGGAAAAAAGGTAAATCCACGTCTTGAAAGAGCTGAGTTTGTTCGTTGAGCGCTGCAGCGCTACAAATTTTGCATTTTGATTTGGAGTCGGTGTCCTGGATTTTTGCTTTAAATATGAGAAGCGCTGCAGCGCTGCCTTCGGATTTATATGAACATGAAGCGCTGCGTGCGCTGAAGATGAAGCGCTGCAGCGCTGAATGTTGAGTTAAATGCATGTTTTCTAGTTGCACGTTGTTCGGATCTTCATTTTCGCCCAGCTCCGTTTGCAAGGAATTTGAATGCACATGTCAATTATGTTTTGTTGTATTCGTTGTTTTTCAATGGTCGCATTGAGCGCTGCAGCGCTCCAAATTTGATAGCACGTATGTTACTTTGCGCTGCAGCGCAAAAAAATGGTTGTCGTCGTGATGTCGCATCGCGCTGCAGCGCGTGCGCGCTCGTGCTTCATGGGCCTCGGGCTGCAGCCCAGATCAACATTTTTGCTCGCAAGTTGCATGTCCATGCAAGTCGATGTTCACGCGCACGCCGCGCGACAGCTTGTCTCAAGCTGCGGCCGCGCGCCGCATCCGCCGTCGCGCCCGCGGGCTCGCACGTTGCATTCGGCGCTATATATAGCGCTGGCATGGCGCTGCAGGCGCGTCAGGAGGAGCAGATCTTGCAGTACATCGAGGAAAGCAATTCCTCGGGGAGGTTGGCATCGGGGTGGGATCAACTGAAGGAGTTCCTGCTGGCGGAGGGGCTAGCGTATTACCAGCAGGTCCCACCGAACCAGATGGGCATCGACATTCGGAACCGCAGCGGTTCGTTAGTGAACCCTGCGCGGGCTCACAATTTAGGCGCGAAGATTTGCGCCCAGGGCTTCGTCTTGGCCAAGACGGCTGCAGCCACTGCCTTCGAGGCCCCGCAGGGGGCGCAGTTGGAAGAGACCGCGATGGCGAACGACCGCCTTTCGCGGCTCAGCGGGGGTCGGTGCCCCCCGCTGGACTCATTGCGGTATACGTCAGTGGGCGGCTCCCACACGAACGTCTTCCTCCGCTGCGTGCTGGCCAAGGCGCCGACCACAGTGAAGGCGCTGGCAGACTCTCGGGACAACATCGACTCCGAAAAGCTGTGCGCGTTGCATCCGCAACTTGCGACGGCAGTCAAAAAGGGCCTGACGTGGTTGATCATCAAGCACGCGGTGGCCAAAGTGAAGGGCCTCAAGAACTTCGTGCAGAGGGCTTTGAACGCCGACGTCAGGGAGGCGGTTCACGAGACCGAGATCATTCGGTCAGGCTGCAGCCTATCCCCACTATAGTATATAGCGGTATGTAGTAAGGACCAGGATGATGCACGAGGAGGGTGATGAGTGGGAGCGCGTTGGGGAGGAGGTGAGAACGAGGAGCAGGAGCATTATATCTTACAGTGCTGCAGCACTTGATCGGCTCGGCGCTTGCTGCAGGCAGGTGGGCGGATGCTCTTGGCACACAGCCTCGCTGAGGGTTCCAGCAAGCCCGATTGGCGCGACATCGCCGAGCAAGCGGGCCACGCGAACCCACTTGCAAGGCGTGGATCGCTGACTTGTGCAAGTTTGTTGAGCTCGGGCCACAAAACGGAGAACTTCTCCGTGAAATAGATGAAGCCCTCAAGACCTTCACGAATGTGGACGTCTCGGGGCAAACTTTGATGTGCGGCTCTGAATTTTGGCGCAAGTTGAATTCGATTAAATGGGGGAAGCACCAGGAGTCGTACCCGCATGTCGTAGCGGCGCTCGTGAAGGCCAACTATTCAGGCGAGCACGTGGTGGATAGCATGTGCAGGACCATCCATAAGCTTGTCGGCGCCCCCTTGTAGTGACATGCGCTGCAGCGCATCTATGCATTGCGCTGCATTGTTAGAACTGCGTACCCACCCCTCCCCCCTCCCCCCACACACACACGCACCGTTACATTGCTTTATTCCCAAACGCAATCGCTGAAGCGATGGGCGGATCAAGGCAAACGAGATCGTCCACGTCGCGTCCCGCAAGGCGGACGTGGCTGCGGCCGACAACCTCATGGCCGACGCAAGGTCGCTCGTGAAGAGGTTGGATATCGGAGCGGAGCAGGGCTTCTTGCACATCGCAAAGTTGGATGTCCGCTGTGCCATGTACCTGGTGAAGAAGCGAGCGCCAGGAGACCGCGCTTTCGGATGCGTAGCAGATATAGCACAGGTATCTTCTCACGCCACCTTTCGTGTGCTCCTTGTTTCCCTCCCTCCCTGCTTTTCGCCATTCAATGTCGCTGCAGCGACCCTCCAGAGAGGTCTTCCTCCATGAGCTCGGGGAGCCAGCCCAGCTGCAGATGAAGAGCTTGGGGATCGAGTTCGGCAAGGCGGCGCAGACCGACAAGCAAGGCGATGGCGCACCCGAGTTCCCAGCGAGCGCCGATGCAGACGCGCCGCGCGCGGCAGCGTCGTCGGCCGCTGAGTTGAAGAGCAACGTCTTCCGCATGCGGCGTGCAGGGTTCGACGTGGGGAAGCACATCGTCCAGAAGAAGGAGGTGGATGACGTCTTCGAGGTGCTCTCCATCTCGGAGAATGGGATCACCGCTCAGAAGAAGTTGCACGGCGACCTGGTGGGCGAAGAGATCTCCATTGCGCGGCTGCAGCCACCCCGCCGCCCGTGGGGAGCAGGGAGGGGGGAGGAGGAGGTAGTAACTGCGATATTGTATTTCCTGTACTTAAGTTGCAATGGGTTGGTCGATGCGCTGCAGCGCACGGAGCAGTTAGCCGAGCGGGCGGATTGAAGTAAACATATTGCTCGAGAATTACAAGTTGACGTCCAGGGTGCAGGAGCAGTTGCCGTTCACGAAGGAGCACTTGCCGCCAGCCCACGAGGGTTGGGCGATGGACGCGTTCAAGGGGGCATGCAACATGGCGCTGCGGCTCCAAGCGCTGAAGTACCAGGCGAACATTTTGCACTTGGAGATCCTGCAGGACCCACCTGCCGTGCGCTGCAAGCGAGCGTTCAAAGTGGGTGAGCTCGTCAGACTTGTGCTTCCGCAATCGTCCGCGCCCCCCTCCGACGACGCCGCGCTGCAGCGCTGCGCTGAGCACGAGGTAGCGAGGATTTCGGGGCACGTCAGGCCGTAGCGACGAGGTCAGTGACGTTACCGACTGCGCGCCATGTAGCTCCACGCGGTGGGAGTGGTCGCATTTCAGCCTCGTCCACGCGGGTCAGCACGGGCTGCGTTGCGGAGAGCATCTCGTTGGGGAAGGTTGGCCTCTACGAGTTCTTCGTGGGCCCGCAGTTCGCAGGGCCCCCCGCTGAGGGGTCGCGGGGCCCCGACGCCTTTGTCAGCCCCTTCTGGGTGGTGGCAAAGTCCGACTCAGAGCCCAACATGGAGCTCCGAAAGGAGACCGTGACGTTCGGGACAGGCGTCAACAAGGTGCAGGTGGGGGTGCCCCAGATGCATAACACTTGCGCCCTGTCCGCGGGCGACTTCCTGGTGGTGAAGCCGTGGCCGCGGCTGCAGCCGCGGCCAGCCAAGAAGCTCAGGACGGCCTGAGCTGGCGATATAGAGGGACCACGCGGGAGGATGAGGCAGGAGGGAGGGGTGATGCGGAGGAGGAGGAGGAGGAGGCAGGGTAAGGTTTGGCATAGGGAGGAGGATGAGGGGGCTTAAGGAGCGGCGAGCGCACATGACGGCACCGAGCGTGGCCCTCCGATTGGTGTAAACAGTGTGCGGGTTGGTGCGAAGTGCGATACTTGCCGCGGCGCTGCAGCGCGCGGAACGATTCGTCGCGCCAGCATCGTCGCTGCAGCGACTGCACAATATTGGTGCTGACATCAGCCTTTCCCACAGACATGCCGCTGCAGCGGCTTCGTCATCACTGTTGTGCTCGATGTGATCGTTGCTCTTCGCTTCATCTTTCACATGCGCTGCAGCGCACCTCATCATGAGCACCTCGTCCGCGCACATGTTGCCTCATCACTCCATCGCAGCAAGTTTTGGCGCTGAAGTGCGACCGCGCTCGGGCTGCAGCCTCGGCGCGCCGCGCGCGCGATGACGACGATCAAGCGCGACTGCGTCGTGTTGCACGACAACCGCGCGGGGCGCGAGCTGGTCGCGGCCGTCGAGGTCATCGGAGACCGCGAGTGTATCACCGTGACCACCGCAGGTTGGAGCAAGTGGGTGTGCGGCAAGGCTCAGGGCTTGCGAGGCACGATGTTCCTAACGTGGCTGAAAAATCAGCGCACCGCGTCGTCGGGGCCAACGGCGCCGACGACGCTCTTCGCTGCAGCGGAGCCAGGCCGCCGCCCGACCACGCGGTCCGGCCGCGCCAGTCGCCAGGTTCCAGTGGACAAGTGCTTCAAGACAGTGCAGCTGCCGCCGTTTGGCGATACTGAGGCAACAGAGCTGCAGATTGTCATTCCCCCACCTCATAGGGGGGGAGGGACAAGCTGCAGGTGGTGCTGCACGAGAAGGGCGTAGAGTACATCAAGGCCAAATTGCTTCAGGAGGCGGCGGAGGCGGCAGAGGCGAGCACGGTGCTGAAGCGCCCGCGGCGCCACGAGACCGACGTTCCTTGCGGCACCCGCATCTATTGGGTGCAGCGGCTCCAAGCTTGGCGGGCCGTCCGCACAGACTGCGGTTGCAGCAGGACGGCCTTGTTCCGCACAAACCGCGGCTGCAGCAAGGATGACGCTGAAGCGGCCGCGGCGAAGTGGTGCACCGCCGAACTCAAGGATTGCGAAGCGGATGAGCTCCAGGAGATGGAAGCGGAGGCGGAGGGCGATGCGGAGGAGGAGGAGGCCGACTCGGACTGAGCTGCGGCGCGCTCGGTCGACCGCATCGCTGGGGCGTGCGATCACGGTCGGCAGTGCGATTGAGAATGGCAGCGAGGAGGACGAGCACGAGGACGAGGGCGAGGAGGAGAAGGAAGAGGAGGATTGGGATAATAATTGCGGATTGTTGGTGGATCCCCCCAATGTTCGCTACTGTTGGTGTCATTGCGAATCGTTGGTATGATCAAGCGTGCTGCAGCACGACGACACTACGATCAAGTGTGCCTCTCACGCGTTGCCGCCGTCGATGTGTGACCTCACGGCGCTGCAGCGCTGACTTACGTTTCGTGTGTTTGGAGTCCATCGTGCTGCAGCGCTGATTTACGTTCGGGTGTCTGGCGTGCCGATATCAGATTTTTGCGTCGCGCTGCAGCGCTGACTTACATTTTGTGTGTCTGGCGTGTTGATGTAGCGCTTCGATCGCGCTTGCAGCCCGCATGTTCGCTTTATGTTATTGCATGTGGTTCGCAGCCACCTGTGATCAGAACATCAATGGCTGCCAACATGAGTGCAGCGACGCCGCCATGGCGGCTTCCCTCGGAGCCAGTGCCGCCGCCGAAGGCGAAGTCCGCTGCATCGGATGCGACATATGCGGCTACTCCCCCTCCTCCGCCGCCGCCGCCGCCACCACCGCCTCCGACGTCGACGAGGACCGCGGCTGCAGCCGCCAGTGATGTGCCAGCCCCGCGCGCGGCTGCAGCCGCGCGCAAGCGCGATGCTGATACCAAGGTTGGCATGTGGAAGCTTGTGTGCGACATGATTCGGGAAGCGCTTCAGCGCGGGGACCGCGAGGCAGCATTTGCGCTGGCAGTCCAATGCCACGTCGCGAAGAAGCCGCGGAAGTGACGGGCGCGCGGCGCGCGCGCGGTCAGTGCTGCAGCACCACTGTTTCAGTCGGATACAGCATCGCGACGGCGGCGACGGCGACAGAGACAACGACGACGGCGTTAAAGACGACGTAATTCAGAGCAGTGCATGCAGGAGAAGAAGGTGGAGGGAGGATGATGATGAGGAGGAGGAGGGCGATCAGGAGGACGACGACATTGAGGACGACGTTCTGGAACGCCCTCATTTTCACAGGTTCCCACCGCTCGCTGCCAGCACCTCGGAGCAGGGGAAGGGGGGGCAGGATGATGATGATGATGAGGAGGAGGAGGAGGAGAAGGGGGCCGAGGACGAGGAGTATGACGAGGAGGAGGAGGAGGAAGACAACCAGTTGGCACCCATGCCCCGCCCCCCCGATCCTTCTGCCTATTCCTGCCTCCGCATACTCCCTATCCTCCTCCTCCTCCTCCTCCTCCTCATCCTCCTCCTCCTCATCCCCCCCCCCTCATTCTCCTACTCCTCCTTCTCCTCCTCCTTCTCCTCCTCCTCCCTCTCCTTCTTCTCCTCCTCATCAGTGTCCTCCTCCTCCTCCTCCTCCTCCTTCTCCTGCCCCCCCTCCTCCCCCCCCTCCTCCTCTCCCTCCAATCCTCCTCCTCCCCCTCATCCTCCTCCCCCTCCTCCTCCTATCCTGAGGGGGCAGCCCTGGGGAGGTCAATCCAGTCGTTGGCCTTCGGAGGTTCAGCTGGGGGTGATGTTACTTTGCGGGGTGATGTTACTTTGGGGGGTCAGTCGATTGGTTAGCAGGGGTCCATCGTCGTCAGCGTCGTCGCCATCGTATTCGTCGTTGGCACCGCCGCTGTTTTTGTTCCGCGCAGCTGCAGCTGCAGCTTCGCGCGCTGCAGCGTCGCGCGCCCGCGCGCCCGAGTGCAGCTTCAGCTGCAGTGATGGGACTGGTTTCCACCACCACTATACCATATGTTGGAGAAGGAGGAGGGAGAAAGAGGAGGAGGAGGACCTCTCCCTCCAACTTATGGTGCTGGTGGTGGAAACCAAGCCCATCATGCAGCTTGGCGAGCTGCAGCCTCGCTGCAGCGATGGCGTCGCTCGAGGAGTTCGACAGCTACGACGAGGACTTCGAGGAGTTCGACAGCGACGACGACGGCGTCGGCCGCATGCGGCCGACGCCGCCTGCGGCGCCGCCGCCAGGCGCGCTGCTCGCGGCCGCGGCCGCGGCCAAGGCGCGGCCGCGGCCGTCGCGCGCCGCCCCGCATGGCAGCGTCGGCCGCGCCTTGGGCAAGGGCAAGGACAAGGACAAGGACAAGGGCGACGTCGGCGGCCCACCTTGCAGAAAGGGCAAGGGCAAGGACAAGGACAAGGACGTCGGCGGCCCACCTTGCAAGGGCAAGGGCAAGGACAAGGACAAGGACGGCGGCGGCCCACCTTGCAAGGGCAAGGGCAAGGACAAGAGCAAGGGCGGCAAACTTGTCCAAGGGCAAGGGCAAGGGCAAGGGCGGCGGGGCGGCTGGTTCAACAGGGCGCAGCAGCTCTGCGAGCTGCTGCTGGCGGGCGAGTACGCCGACGCCGCCGCCCTGGCCGAGGAGCACTACGCTGGCCCAGCAGAGGTCTGGGTCGGCCAGGGCGGCGGCGTCGGCGAGGAGGCCGCCGAGGAGGCGCAGGCGCCGAGGGGCGCCTCATGAGGAGGGAGGGGGCCGCGGATGAGGCCGCGGGGGCGGAGGCGCTCGGCGGCGGAGGCGGAGGCCGCGGAGGCGGAGACGCCCTCGGCGCTGCAGCGCCCACATGAGAGCCGCGGCGCGCCACCGCGGGGCATGGG
Organism: Prorocentrum cordatum; assembly: GCA_963575745.1. Lineage (NCBI taxonomy): Eukaryota > Dinophyceae > Prorocentrales > Prorocentraceae > Prorocentrum > Prorocentrum cordatum. The sequence goes on from CAUYUJ010019647.1 coordinate 166,315, forward strand.
GGGCCGCCGCGGAGCATTCCACTACATGGGCGACGGAATGGGACGGTAACTCAGTAGAGGTAGACAGGGGGAGAGGGGGGACTATAGTAGAGGTAGACAGGGGGGAGACGTGATATACATAGGGAATGCGAGGGGGACGATGGAGACGCAGCGTGGGGGTGGAGTGAAGACACATTGGAGAGAGACGGTAGACAGGATGCCCGCTGCAGCGGGTATCCACTCTCCCGTGAGCGAGGGGGACAACGAACGCATAGTGATAGGATACATGCTGTAGCAACCCAACATGTAAGATCAATGGGAGCAATGGGGGGGGGGTGGATTGGATCAGTTCGCGAGCATAGCCTGCCGACGCATGCTAGGCCAGGTTATATTTCGCGCGCCAGATCGCGTGGTGCGCCCGCGCTGTCGCCCAGAAAGGCGCTCCGATATCCTCATCGCATCTATCTGCCATCGTCGGCGTTCACATCCTGATCCGCTGACATTTTTTTTGCATGGACTGATGTGCCAGGGGTCGGCCTTGGATTGGCCAGGAAAGTTTGGGGGCACTTGGGGGGGTCCTGGGGCACTTCAGATGGCAAACAGTCTCGCATCGCATCGCCCTTCGCCACTCCCCCTGCTCCCCTTCAGCACAGTTCGTTGCGCCGCCGAGTAGCTCCCCCCATGGCCTCCTGGCAGCCTCACCAGCTCCCATCAGCCTTGTCCTCAGCAGTCTCGAGCCATCGCGACGCTGCTGCAGCAGAGCCGTGAGCGTAAATCTTTGCAGTTGACAGCGGTGTCGGCATCGTCAACCTCGTCGCGACGCTGCTGCAGCAGCGCCGCGTGATGTACTTCGCGCCTCTCTTAGTTTCACTCCCACCTCGAAATCAGCAGTGTGGACAGTGTTCTGGGACTGCGTGGGTGGGCGTTGGGGTGGGCTGGAGTGCTGGATGTTGGCATCAGGATGGCTGATCTGAAGGTCGAACGGGATCTGCGTCGGTGCCCCTCTGCAGAGGTGATGCTGTCTGACAGCGGCGTGTCTGTTCAATAGCCCCCTCTATTGAACATGCCATGTTCAATAGCCCCCTCTATTGAACAGCCGCGCCCGTGTCTGTTCAATAGCCCCCTCTATTGAACAGACACGCCTCTGTCGATGTCCCAGCTGCCTTCGAGGCTCCCAGATCGCTTCGGTATTTGCTCCTGATCACACTTCGCGCATCTCCTGAATCCGCCCCGCGCCCTCCTCGGACACCTTCCGTGTCCCTCCTGTGTCTGCCCGCCCGCCCGCTCCCGAGCTCCCGTGTTTACCTATCCGTCTCCCGTGTCTCTCCCGCGTCTCTCCCGTGCCCCTTCCGTGTCTCCACATGCCTTCCGTGCGCTCCCGCCCGCGTCCCTCCGCACCGCTTCCGCGTCCGTCCGCCCGCTCGCCCCCGAACTCCCGTGCCCCTCCCGTGTCTCTTCCGTGCCCCCCCCCGTGTTTCTCCCATGTCCCTCCCAACCCTCCGTGTCTTTCGCACCGTCCCTTCCGTGTTCCTCAAATGATCATGCATCCCCCCCCGTGTCCTGCCCGCCCGCCCGCCCGCGCTCGTGTCCTTCCCTCCCGCGTCTCCTCGCATCTCCCCCCGCCCCCCCCCCCTCCCCCCCGTGTCCCTCATTATCTCCCTCCTCTCCTTTCCATCACTCTATATCTCTCTCCCTATTGCCCACTACCATGCGTTCCATCATGGTGCGCATGCATAGCGCTGCAGCGCTTCATGTTACTTTGTGACGATGATTTCTGCTGAGCGCTGCAGCGCTCACGTGTGTTCCTTAATTGCATGCGATCGTTGCGCTGCAGCGCATCTGTACTGTTGTGGCCTCTCTTCCACCTCAGCAGCCGAGTGCTTCAGCTCTCGCAGTGTGGGAGGCCCTCCCTCGCGCTTCCCCTCGGAGCGTCCGCGCACCCCCTCGCCCTCGCGGAGGGCATCATGTCTGCCGCGGCTGCGGCCACACCCATCAACCACATCCTGGATAACCTGGACAGCTGCGACGCCTTCTTCGCATCGCAGATCGGCGTCATCGCCGCCGACGCGATGGCGCAGAGCCAGTCCGCCTTGTCCATGAGCGTGCAGCTGCAGCTTCACAACTTGGGGACGATCGGGGCTGCCCAAGCAGCTACCCTGCAGAATCGAATCACCGCGTCGGGCTTCGCGGACAGCCACAAGGCGCGCCTCAGCGCCGCGCTGGCCGCGCGCGTGGGCACGGCGACGCCCGCGCTCCAGATGCGCGTGCAGACGCTCGCGTCAGGGCGGTGCTACCCATTGTGCTTTGCACATCGGACCGCCGAAGTGTTATTCACATGTATGGTTTAATTGTTTGTTCTGTACTTTATGTATGTTACCATGTTCATTTGTCAAATGTACTTATGTCAGCATGCTGCAGCATGCCTGCGTCGATTCGTAGGCTGGTGGGCTTTACCATGCAGGACTGGGGTTTATTTCGCGACCCCAGCCAGAGCATCGTCGCGAAGGTGCGCGCGTTGATCAAACGTTGCGGTGCCATCGGCTTGACGGTTCCGAGCGAGAACACGCTGAAAGAGTTGGCGGCGTTGATGGCATGCGCCCATCTTCCAGACGCAAACCCTGGGCAGCTCTACGGGATCGTGACGGAGATGAAGGTTTGGGATTCGGCGGGAACGCCTAACGCAGACGCATCATATCGCACTGACTGCAGCCAATGCGATGCGGCGCGTCAGCGTTAGGGGTTCCCGACGAGTCGCCCTTTACAGGGCCAGTTCTTGGCGAGCCGCAGGGGCGCGACGGGGCAAGCGGCGACAGTGACTTGGAATTTCCCAGCAGATCCTCGGCAGCTCCCTCAGCACATCTTCGACGCGGCGTACACCGATGCGGACCCGCCGATCGATGTGACGCGCGACCTCGCCAACGTGGCATCGCATCTACGAGGCTGCTGCCACCCCGTCATGCGCTGCAGCGCTGATTGTTCTGGATGTCTTGGGTGCTTCGGTGAGCTCGGTCCTTTAGGTCCACCTCGCATAGAGCATGATAGGTTTCATGCTACGCGTGCGCCGCTGAAGCGGCCTGCGGGTCTCAACGCCATCAAGGCTCGCGTGCCTCTCAGGCTGACCAACAAGGGCTTGCGGGCTGCCGCCCCACCGCATCAGCCGAGCACTGCCATTGTGCCATGGACACCATCGGGGTCACCCTCCGTGCCGCCTGCAGCGCCAATGCAACCCATGGACGCGATGGCCGTGATGCAGCAAATGCTGGCAGCGTTTGCGCCACCGCCATCGCCGCCCAACGAGCTGCAGCTGCAGCTCTTCCCGCGCCGCCCTGCGGCGCCCACGGCGAGCCCCCCCGCGAGTCCCCCTGCGATTGGTGATTCGCCAGCTGGGCCAGCATTGTCAGCGGCGGCGCCAGATGCTGCTGCAGCAGCGCCAACGCCGCCAAACGAAGATGCTGCTGCAGCAGCAGACGGAGACGAGGATGCTGTGCTGCAGGCGATCGAGACCTCGGCTGCGGGCAGCGCGAAAGGCGAGCTGCCTCGCAAGGGCAAGGGCAAGGGCAAGGGCAAGAAGGGCAAGGGCAAGAGCGCGATCAAGGGCAAGAGCAAGACAGGCGCTGGCAAGGGCAAGACGGCGGCCAAGGGCACGGCCAAACCGAAGGCCAAGGGCAAAGGGAAGGCCAAAGCCAAGGCCAAGGCCAAGCCCAAGGGCAAGGCGGCAGCCAAACGGGGCCAAATGGCACTCGGGTGCAGCAAATGCCGCTACCTGCCGAATGGCTGCGGCACGTGCCGCGACCCGAACTTCACTGGCCGTCGCGGCAAGCCGTGAGCGCGCAACGGGCACTGTCGGCATATGGAGGTGAGGATGAGGATTATGAGGGCGAGGAGGAGGATGGGTAGGATGATGAGGAGGATGAGCATGTGGAGGAGAAGGAATGAGGAGGATGGTGAGGATTAGTGCGAGGTTGGATGGAACGCTGGCCGATGATATGAACGGTAGTGGCGATGGTCTTGCCTGGCGGTCGCGCGGCTCGCACGGACGACGAGGAGGATGAAAGTCAAATATGTTGACGGGTTCTCTTGGATGCGGGCGCTGCAGCGCTGGCGCCTTTGTGGTCAACGTTTGCATCGCCATCATGATCACGATGCAGCGCTGCAGCGCTCGCTTTCCTGGATGGTGGCGTAGATATTGCGCGCTGTTGTGTTCCGATGCAGCGCTGCAGCGCCTGTCAGACTTGTGGTGCCGTTGTAGCGTTGGCGCGTTTGTGAGTGTGCAGTTGCAGCCGCGGTGTCCATGTATTGCGTGACGTGCTCGTCTTGAGTGCCAGTCGTTCCTCGTCGATACGCGCTGCAGCGCCATCATTCGTGATGTCGAGCGTTGTCTCCCGCATGGTTGTTGCCAAGTCACGCGCTGCAGCGCTGTGATTCGCTCATGTTGCGCGTTGCCGATGGCATGCCCTCCTCCCCCTCCTCCTCCTCCTCCTCACTTGGCTCGCGCGTCGCAGTCGCCATCGTTCGCTGCAGCGGGTGCTGGCAACGGACCTCCTCCGCCTCCTCACTGGGCTCGCAATGGCGGCGCGCCGCTGCGACAAGCCGTTCGAAGCGCAAGCGCGCGCCGACCGTCGCGACGAGTTGCGCGAGGCCCGCGCGAGAGCGACGGCGACTGCTACAGCAGAGGTGAAGGAGGCGCGGAAGAACGCCAGGAAAGCGGAGAAGCAGGTGCAGATCCGCACCGCGGAGCTGCAGGTGGATGAGGAGGCGGATGAGAAGGAGGACGGTGGGGTTCATGAGTGTGGCAGGCTACTCCCCCGCTGCAGCGGGGGAGAAGGACGACAGGGGGGATGATCAGGAGGAGGTGGAAGGCGATGATGTGGGAGGATGAGGAGTATGAGTAGCAGGGTCGGGGTCAGATGGACATCGCCGCTTCGGACGTGGCCAACCAGAAACTCAACGAGGCGTTGACCTCGCTGCGGAACGCCAAGAAGATGAAGGTGACCTGAGTGAGGTCGGCCTCGGCGACCGCCTGCTGAATCATGCTGGTTCGATTGATTGGTAAAGGCTGGAGGGAACGTGGTTGAGCGTGTTGTTTGAGTTGCGCTGCAGCGCTTCTCCGTGGACCACGGTTGAAAGTTTGCGCGCGGATCATGATGTGTTAATGCGTTGCGCTGCAGCGCAGTTTCGCTTGCAGTTTCTCGTTGGATGGTGATGTGGCGGATGATGAGGGCGAGTGATATTGATGCTGTTGACGATGAAGGTGATGGTGACGGGGAGGATGAAGGGACGGGAGACGGATGATGAGGAGGATGGGTAGGTTGAGGAGGAGGATGGGGAGGATGAGGGGGCGCATGAGGCGGAGGAGGAGGAGGGGGAGGAGGAGGAGGAAGAGGAGGAGGAGGAGGTATAGGAGGGGGAGGAAGAGGAGGAGGACGAGGGGGATGGCGAGCAGGATGGAGGAGGAGGAGGACGTTCGCGCTGCAGCGCGTCAGATTGTCATCATTGAACGTTAGCGGCGCTGTAGCGCCATGTGCTCCCAGACTGTTGCTTGGCAGTTAGCGCTGCAGCGCGCATTTGGTTGCTCTCCACGCGGTGCAGCCTCATTTCCATCCGTAGTCGCCGTGGCCCCTAGCGGAGGGGCCCCTCCGCGCGCGCGCAGCGACGGAGGCAAGCTTGCCTCGGGAACGCGCGCGATGGCGGCAGAGGACGACCGCCCAGCGAAGCTGCGGCGGCTGTCCCGCCTTCGCGCGGAACTGCCACTCATGCATTGTAATGCGATGGCGCAATTCCTGGCGTCCGTTAAGCGAGACGGAACCCCCGAATTGGGATCCCGACGCCAGGATATCAGAGACGCTCGGGAGCTCATGGTCGGTGAGAACACGCCGTGCGGCAAGCTCCACCAGAACATGGTAGTCGGGCAGCACACGGTGGAGATCTGCAGTCCAGCAGCAATGCTGTGGTATTGCAGCGCCCTCCCCGCGATGCAGCCTCTGTGGCAGCGGGCGCTGGAGCTGCCACGCCCGTGGCACATCATCATTTACGGCGATGAAATAGGCGCTGGCAACGCGCTGGCGCACGCGCAGAACCGCAAGTCCTGGGGCATCTACTGGACGATCGCGGAATTCGGCCCGCAGGCGCTTTCGTCGGAGGACTTTCGCGATAGCGTTGCTGCAGCAGCGATATATGCGGGGGGGAGGGGGGTAGAGAGAGAGATAGAGATAGAGAGAGAGAGAGAGAGAGAGAGAGAGAGAGAGAGAGAGAGAGAGAGAGAGAGAGAGAGCGAGAGCGAGAGAGAGAGAGAGAGGCGCTGCAGCGCCAGTTGTGCTGCGATTTGTTCGCAGGATGCGTGGTTCCAGCTCGCGACGATGCGGGCCAAGACCGCGAACGACATCCAGCCGCGCGGACTGACGATGCTACTGGACGCAATCCTCGCGCAGTTCTGGCCTGATCAGGGGCGCAACTTCAGCGCAGGCATCAGCTTGCGGCTGCGCCCCGACGGCGCGACGGAGCTCATCCAGATGGACCTCGGAATTTACATTCAGCCGCTGCAGCGGTCGCCGCATAGCACCCAAGATGAGTTTGCATACATGTGCACATGTATATATCCATTGCGCCTTCTTGCGTCGCTGCAGCGGCTCTGTCGGATCGCGGACGAGGATGCAATACACCGCTTGATCGGAATGAAAGGTTCGTCAGGAATCAAACCATGTTTTATGTGCCGCAACGTGTTCTTGAAGGGCGAAGTTCGGGATGTAGTTGCTTCTGATGCGACGGGTGTCGCTGTTCACCACTCGGAACCAGATGCGTCGCGGCTGCAGCCGATGACGGCGCCGTTGCTCGATGCCATCTGCAACAGATTGATCGAAGGGGTCAACATCATGAACAAGGGCGAGTTCCAGGAGTTGGAGCGCCGACTTGGCTGGAACTGGGACCCCCATTTGCCTGAGCGGGTTCGGAAACTCAAGCCGCTCGAGACAGTCATGTTTGATTGGATGCATTGTATTTTCGTCAACGGTACATATAACATTCTGGTGTTCCAAATGTTTCGAAGGTTGAAGGGTTACTGGGCGCGCGCAGACGCATATTTCCAGGACTGGTCGTTTCCAGGGTGCCACTCCATCTCCCCCGACACGTGCGCGATCTTCGGCGAGAAGCGCGTGAGGTCCCACGTTGACAGCAAGCATTTCAAGTGCACCGCCAGCGAGGGGCTCACAACCATGCAAGTATCATTGCATGCTTCGCGCCCCCGCCAGACCAATAATACATGCGCTGCAGCGCACGTGAATTTCTGTAGGATATGTACTGCACCCCTCTTGTTCGGACATGCGTTCGCGCGGGCGGATTGACGTGTTTCTTCAGGGAGGTGGCTAGCGACGCTGCAGCGCCTGCAGTCCGATCTGCTTGCGCAGTGTTCGAGGCGCACACGATCGTTGTGGAAGAAATCCTACGAGTATCCAGGCGTCAGGCAGACGCGGATAAGCTGCAGGCTGCGGGTAACATGTTTTTGCTGTCATACAGCAGCGTCTTTGGCAAGGAAACGATGGCGCAGAAGTTCCATTACCTGCACCACTTCGCCAACTACGTGAGGCGTTGGGGCCATGTGGCGCTGCCGTCGTGCTGGGTTTTGGAGCGCAAGCACAAGACCAGCAAGCGCTTTGCGAACGCTCTTCAGGTGGGGGCTGCAGCCTCCAGCGGCTGGGACGCCAATGTCCTGAAGAGCGTCACCGAGCGGCACCTGTGGCAGCTCATGGATGGCGACACCTTTAAGGTTAACTGCCTGGTTAACGCCACCAGGCCGTCCAAGGCCATCTCGCGCGAACTGCTGCAGCAGTTCGGGCCTGCGGACTTTGTTACGTCCGCTGCAGCGCGGTGCCGCTACCGCGACGTCAAATACGGCGACGTCGTGCTGTTGGAGGACGGAGGAGGGGAACACATTGCGGCCGAGGTGTTGAAACACCTCTCCTTCACCAAGAACGGCCACTACTATGGCTTGAGCTTGGTCCTGCCCTACTTCTTCAAGGAGAAGCTGCACCCGCGCGCCTCCGCGCACGTGCTTGGCGGCGATGCCGACGCCTTTTGGGCGCACACGGCGAGCATCGTGTGCTCGCTCGCGTGGGCGCCGCGCGAGGGCGGCGGCATCCGAGTGGCGCGCCCGATATGGTCGCAGCCGCGGTGGTGCGCTTTAGCCTAAAACGTGGATTCCTTACTGGCGCTGCAGCGCACTTTTTTACATTGCTAAATGCTTCGGTGCTGCAGCACCTGAACGTTGCATGGTCGACGACTCCTCTTCTCCGCCTTGAAAACGTGGATTCCTTCTGCATAGCGCACCTTTTTCATTGACACTTCGGTGCTGCAGCACCTGAACAGTGCATGGTCGCCGATTCCTCTCCTCCGCCTCGTTCCTCCTCCTCCTCTTGCGCTGCAGCGCTAATGT
>CAUYUJ010019648.1:2500-65220 GCA_963575745.1 Prorocentrum cordatum
TCAACAACAACATCATCATCATCAACATCATCAACATCATCATCGTCCTCATTCCTCTTTCCACCGGGACCACCAGGTCGATCGACTCCCGTCTTGCGTCGACGCTCAGCCCCACACCCGTCAGTTCGAAGGTGCCGTTGGAGGCCTTCTCGTTGTAGATGGCGTCGACGCAGGCCAGCGAGACGTCGTCGCGGCCTCGGCGGGCACGAGAGGATGCAAGGATGACGTTGACTCGGAGGTCCAACGCCGATCCGAGAAAAATACGCGCGGACCTCCTTACGTTCATGTCATTCTTCGCTCCCCGATCCCAACCGACTACCTACCAGACCACCCCAACCCAACCCGAAGACCCGAATTTCGGGTTGGGGGGGTACGGGTTCCATGTGTTTTCTCAGTGCTCCCCGACACCCCCCCACTGGAAATGGAGGGCAAACTGAGGCCTTCGGGTTGGGATGCGGTGGTTTGGTGGGTGGTGACTAACCTCGTCCGAGCTTATGCCGTTGTTTCTTCTTCACATGTTCCCAGACCTAGAAATGTTCTACGACCAAAAACATGGTTCTTAGAACATAAGCCCTATGCGTTACAACACGACCGCCTCAGCCAGAAATGTTCTAAGACCACCCCATGAAAACCACACAAGGTTCTTAGAACATTTCTTGCTAGGCCTATAGGCACGCCAGGACGCCTCGCCACTGCTTGAGTTAAGTCGGGCGTGTCCCTCTACAGGGGGATTTTCGACGAACGATACAACATACAACGAAAAAATGCTCCAAAATGGTCAAAACATGCCCCAAACATACCCCCCTGACGATTTTTTGACTATTTTTGAAGAGTTCCCCCTGTAGAGGGACAGGCCCGACTTAACGCTTGCGTCCACGCTCCCCTGCGCGCTGCAAACTAGGCGCCCGCTGCTGGGCGCCCGCCTCGGCGGCGCCGGCCCCCATGGGCAGCCCCTCCGGCCGCCAGGGGATGTGATTATCGGGGGGGGGCGGGCGGGCCGCTCGCGGGCGCCCGATGCGCGCGGGTCGGGAGAGCCCAGGAATCGACTCGGTGAGTCGACTCGGCGATCCACGCGCATCGAGCGGCGCAAACGGGCGGCCAAGTCGGGAGGAGTCGAACCGGCAGGAATCGGCAGAGCAGTGATGCCCCATTGAGGAGCTGGAACCCAGATCGGGATCCGAAGTCCGATCGCGTCGGAATCGGGATCCATCGACATCAGCTCGAATAGAATCGGAGGAATCGAAACGAGCACCGCACCCTCCTGCATTGACAAACGCGTTTTCTGGCTATTGTCAGAACTATCGGGCGCTTCAATCTTGAACAGCGCGTCGGTGTATTTTTGAGGAGGCTTGTAAGACGATGTACATAAATAGATCGTACCAACACCTCCTGGATAGCCTTCGGACAGCTCAGGCGAGTGCACAGTTTCCCCCGGGGCCGTGGGCGACCCGAGGAGTAGGAGGAGGAGGATAAGAGGACGGGTCGCCTAAGCCCTTCGGAGAAACCCTCCACAGGAGAGCTCTTAGACACCTGCGACGCCCGGACGACCGCGACCTCTAGGAGATTCTCCCTTCACTATGTTTCGATCCGAGTGTCTCTTCATTCTGCGCTCGTCGTTGAAGGGGCCCAAGGACACACAAATGAAAACACACAAATCCCAGGATCCCCCATATGTTTCCATATTTTCTGAAGTTTCGTTTTCCCCCCCGCTTCCCATTGTTTCCCATATTTTCCTGGGAATAGACGAGTAATGATGTCTGTGTATTTTTGTTCCCTCCTTAGTCGTGCCTGTTACGTTGTCGTCACGGCAAGAGCGGCGCAAGCAGTCTGCCGCGGAGACATGCGGTGCCGATGAGGGCCACGGCAGGAAGAACGGGCTGGATCCATCAGTGGATCAGCATCTAGCAGCGATGTTGAAGGTATGCTGCCACTCTTTGACGTCACTAGAGCAGAAAGTCCGCCCTGATCAAAATCACCCCGACACGCGAAGCCGTTTAGCAAACACGCGCCCAATGAAGAAATCGAACAGGGCAAGGCTCCTAGAAAATGCCCGGGGCCGTTGAGTAAACGCCCATGATCGGGACCGGGTGGTTCTTAGGGGAATCGAAAATTACATAAACATAAAAACTCGGAAGTCCGCGCGGATTTCTCGGATCGGCGCCGGACCCCCCTAGAGCGCGTCAGGGGCGGCGCTGGAGGCGCCGCCAGGGGGCCCCAGCGCCGATCCGAGAAATCCGCGCGGACCTCCGAGTTTTTGTGTTGACGTCATTCTTCGTTCCCCCAGTTCTGCCTCTCTCGAGTAGGAGCTATAAGGGGCTCCCAACTTCGGGCTTCGCGCTGCGCGAAGCGCGACGTGAGCACACCCTCGCGCTCTCGCGTCGCCTCCCAGGGGGGAGGGAAGCTGAGGAGGCATCGGAGCCGAACCGCGAAGCGCGAACGACTCCGCGCCCTTGAGGGCGCCCTTGGATGAAGGGGCCCAAGGACACACACACACACACATCTAAATACACACAAAAACAAAAGGATGCCCCCTAGTTTCGCATATCTTCTGGGTCTTTGCCTTCCCCCCCACTTCCCAGATTTCTCGAGCTTTTCCTGGGGATCGACGATGGATTGTGTCTGTGTGTGTGTTTCCCCTCCTGCTTGGAGCCATACCGACTCCGTCCTCGGGCGCCCCCGCCTCCACGAGGTGCCACGGGGCCCGAGCCCTCGCCGAGAGGCGGGGGCCGACCGAGGCGAGGCGCGAGGGAGGCCGGCCCCTCACGGCCCGAGGCCCGCTCGCGGGAACGCACGACGACGACGACGACGACCACGACGACGACGACGACGACGACGACGACGACGACGACGACGACGACCACGACGACGACGACGACGACGACGACGACGACGACGACGACGACGACGACGGCGCCGGGACATCTGGGAGACTCCTCCCGGCCCCATCCACGATGTCCACACGCCCCTGGTCTCGTGCTGCTCCCATCGCGCTGGAGGACCGCATCCCACAGCAATGACTCGGAGCACCCGGAGAAGCACATCGAAACGGTGTCTGCCCGACACACTCGCGAGGCGTCGACCGGCAGTCGCCTGCCGGGGCCCGACACGTGAAAACCCCCAAGTTTCGGTGTGCTCTGGGGAAACCACAAGGTACTGATACCGCTACCCCCCGGACCTCTCCCGGGGCGCGTTCTGACCAGAACTTCGAGGCGAATCTAGCCGTGGCGACGAGGGCCTCTGAGGAGGCCCAAGAAGGGGAAAACGAGGAAAGGGTAGAGGTATGGGTACCTTTTCCTCCTCCGAGTCTCCCGGTGCTCGACATTCTTTCTGGTGGCCAGGGCTACAGTACAGTCGGGGCGTTGACCTAAGGAACCCTGGATAAGAAACGAGGTCCCTTTTTCCATAAGCTAAAACGCGAATTCCAATTCAAACCAAAGGAGAACCTGAGGCGAGCTGTGAAACAATTAAGGAACACTGAGCCCCTCCCCAACGAAAAAGGGCTCCTTCCTCAGCGACCAGACTGCAGGTCGGACCAGCACAGCTCTGGCCACGCGCTTCGCGCTTCGCGCTGCGCCGATGGGCAACAGGGCCCCTCGCGCGCCGCGCGCTCTTCGCCGCGCGCTCCCAGGCGGGGGCGCGCGGCTCCCCCCCCGCCCTTCCCCGTCGGCCCAGCACGGAAGGGGCCCCAAAGACACGCCAATGAACACACACACACACACACAAATCCCGAGACGACCTCCCGCGTTTTTCCACATCTTCTGGGCTTCTGTCTTCCCCCCCACTTCCCACAGTTTCCCCACCTCTTCCTGGGAGCCGACGATTCACGTGCGTGTGCTCCCCTCCTGAAGCATGCCCGGCCTCACCCTGCCCAAGCCTGGGGCGGGCTAGACCACTTCTCGCCGAGCGCGTTCCACTACTCGCAAAGTGCCTACTCGCAAACGTCCGAAAAACACCTGTCTGCTTTGATGTAACTTATTGTAGATCCCCCGCGGGGGATCCAGGCCATTTGCGAGTCGTTACTTTGCGAGCAGTGGAACGCGCTCGTCGAACCTCGGGCGCCCCCGATCTCGGGAGCGGCCAAGAGGGGGGTGTCCAAGAGGGGGGGTGCAAATCATGACCAGCGGCATGTGCGCGGCCCAGCGGGGGGGCCAGGGAGGTAATGAAATGAGAAGAAGCGCCATGAAATCTGGGGAAATATCATGGCCCCCGCCATGGTATCCACCCCAACCTAGTCATCACCCCCCTCTTTGCCGCCCCCGACGCGGGGCCGGGTCCCACCGAGGCCGGGGCTGATCGACTTGCCGACCTCGTCACCCTTCAGCAGTAGGGTGTCCGGGGCGCCGAACCAGATGCCGCCGACGTCCCTGCACGCTGCACGCAGTGACAGCTTCCACATCTCTCGTGCTTTTTCAGCAGGTGCAGATTTTAAGGCGAGGTTTGCGAGGTTTCTATGCTGGTTCGCGAAAGTCTCACGATGTGAAGCACGAGGATCTGCGGGGTTCTCTGGGGTCGCCTGGAAGCTAGCGCCGGGTGCCTGGGCGGCTTTACGCAAGATGCGGAGGTGAATATGGCTTGCTCTCCAAGCCGTCCGATGGCACTCCAGCCGCAGGAGCCTGCAGGGACAGGGGGCGCTCAGTCCTCCAGAGGCTTCTCTCGGGGCCGTCTCGGGCCCCTCGTGAATCCTCTCGAGGCCTCCTTGGAGGCCCCTGGGGCGAGGTCCGCGCCCCCCATTCCGTGATGTTCGATTCCATCGCTCCTCCTCTACGAGCCTCCCCACTCCTTCGAACTAGTACCCACTCCGTCGCACTCCTCCAAACGTTTCCACACTTCTTCCCACTGCTCTTCAGTCCACCCGCTTTTCCCATTCCTCCCCAGTCTACCCCTGTCCCTCCCTGTCCCGCATCTTCCCACTCCGCCCATTCTCCCAGTCCACTACACTCGGTCTGGCATCCTCCGCCCTCTTCCCAAAGCGTTATCTCCATGCCTCATTTTTCATGTTCCTGCAAACTTTTCCAAACGTCTTCTCATATCAGTCCACTCCTCTCCACTTCTCGCATACGCGAATTCCCCTGCATTCCTAGTCAATCCACCCACTCCTCTGACTCATCCCCGCTCACCCCCGCTCCAATCTACCCCCTCCCCCACTCTCCCCAGCACCCACCCCCCCACTCTTCGGACTTATCCCCGCTCGTTCCCACTCTAATCCACCCTAAGGCCCCACTCCCTCTCCTCTGCACCCCCCCCCCACTGCTCCGCCGTCCTGTCCAGTCCTCCGCATTGTGTCATTCCCGATTCCTCTGCTTTTTACCTAACAGCGAAGACTGATAAGTTTCTAGTGGTGTCAAAAGAGAGCATCTGATGACTCAGAAGGGAGGTCTGGGCGGCATCCGGACAGCGAGGGCCGGGCTCAGGGCCGGGCTCGTTTTAAGCAAACAGTCACACACTTCGTGCTCTTCGACCTCCCAAAACTCCATTCCCGGGCCACATTTTGAACGCCCGGAGCCAACTGTAGGCCACTTCGTGCTCTTCGACTTCCCAGAACTCCTTTCCCGGGCAACATTTTGGATGCCCAGAGCCAACTGTAGGCCACTTCGTGCTCTTCGACTTCCCAGAACTCCATTCCCGGGCCACATTTTGAATGCCCGGAGCCAACTGTAGGCCACTTCGTGCTCTTCGAGGTCCCAGAACTCCCTTCCCGGGCCACATTTTGAATGCTCGAGGCAGGCCTGATGCTTGATGAGGGCTGAGCTGAGGCTGAGGCGTGAGGATGAGGCTGAGGCTGAGGCAGGCTGAGGCTGAGGCCGAGGCTGAAGGCAGACTGAGGCTGAGGCTGAAGCAGGCTGAGGCTGAGGCTGAGGCAGGCTGAGGCTGAGGCTGAGGCAGGCTGATGCTGAGGCAGGCTGAGCTGAGGCTGAGGCTGATGCAGATGCAGGCTGAAGCTGAGGCAGGCTGAGGCTGAGGCTGAGGTTGAAGCAGATTGAGGCTGAGGCTGAAGCAGGCTGAGGCTGAGGCAGAGGCAGGCTGAGGCTGAGGCTGATGCAGGCTGAGGCTGATGCAGGCTGAGGCTGAGGCTGAGAGGCTGAGGCAGGCGGAGGCTGAGGCTGAGGCTGAAGGCAGACTGTTGCTGAGGCTGAAGCAGGCTGAGGCTGAGGCTGAGGCAGGCTGAGGCTGAGGCAGGCTGAGGCTGAGGCTGAGGCAGGCTGAGGCTGAGGCTTGGGGCTGATGCAGGCTGAGGGCTGAGGCTGAGGCTGATGCAGGCAGAGGCTGAGGCAGGCTGAGGCTGAGGCCGAGGCTGAAGGCAGACTGAGGCTGAGGCTGAAGCAGGCTGAGGCTGAGGCTGAGGCAGGCTGAGGCTGAGGCAGGCTGAGGCTGAGGCTGAGGGTGAGGCTGAGGCTGAGGCTGAGGCAGGCTGAGGCTGAGGCTGAAGCAGGCTGATACTGAGGCAGGCTGAGGCTGAGGCAGGCTGAGGCACAGAGGCTGAGGCTGAAGGCAGACTGAGGCTGAGGCTGAAGCAGGCTGAGGCTGAGGCTGAGGCAGGCTGAGGCTGAGGCTGAGGCAGGCTGATGCTGAGGCAGGCTGAGGCTGAGGCTGAGGCTGATGCAGGCTGAGGCTGAGGCAGCCTGAGGCTGACGCCGAGGCTGAAGGCAGACTGAGGCTGAGGCTGAAGGCTGAGGCTGAAGCAGGCTGAGGCTGAGGCTGAGGCAGGCTGAGGCTGAGGCAGGCTGAGGCTGAGGCTGAGGCAGGCTGAGGCTGAGGCTGTGACTGCGACTGCCGTTGCCACTGCGACTGTCATCGCGAATGCGACTACGACTGCGAGAACAGCAGAATTCTACAGCTGGATTCTCATCTGAATCTTAAGGGGAATGCTTCCAGATCTGCTCCTACACATCGCTGTTAGGTTGCTTTGCCGGGATAATTTTTGCGATCATCTCCACTCAACTCCTCCATAATCCTGCCACCTCCTCCAGCGTTGCTCCGCGCTCCTCCCTGCTCTTGCCCACTCCTCCTTCCGAGCGTCTACTCCACAGTCCTCCCCGCCACTCCTCCGTCATCTTTCCCCCTCCCCCTCACTTCTCATCATTCTTCCACCCTCCCCTCCACGTCCAGCTCGACCACCAACTCGATCCCCCACCTCCACCCTCAATGCTTCCCCTTTCCACCTCTGCCTCGGCCTCCACCCTTGACCCAGTCATGTTCTCGTCCAGCCCGACTCTCCCTTCCACATTCGCATGTCCCTCGACCCCTCCCCCCAAGACCTCGACTCGTGCGCCACCCCCGGACCGTGAAATCATTATTGAGGGTACGGCAATGGAGGAGGCATGGGTGGACAAAAAGATTGGAATCCCCAAACCATCACCCATTCTCAAATCAACATTGCCCCAGTTGGGCTGGGCTACCGGGACACAATGGTGCGACAAAGTCGGGCGTTGGCAAAACTGGGTTTAGTGGAACCGGTTCCACTAAACCAGGCCTGGTTTATTGATTTGTACCGGGGGCGCCCCCCCGGTCCCATTTCCACTACCGGAACTGCCGTCACCCGAAAAACACCAGTTACGGCAGACCTGGTTCAGTGAATCTTGCCACTGGAAGGGCCCCAGGGCCCTACCAATAACCGGGTCCCCTTACCCGGGGTCCTGGCTATACCCGACAAAGGGCCACCCGGGGCAGGGGCCAACTGGGGCAGCTGCAGTCGACTGGGGCCAACTGGAGCAGGCTTGGCAGCCTGCGGCCGGCTGGGGCCCCACGGGGCCGGCTCCCTGGGCCAGGGGGGAGGAGAACGGCCACCTCCTGCGGCCGCCCCGTCGGCGCCGCCTTCTCAAAGGCCACAGGCTCCGAGCGCCATCGTGATCCGGAGCCAGCCGCGATGATCAACGACAAACTTGACCCACACACACACACACACACACACACACTCTGAGAGCACTGATCAACAACATGTGCCGCGTCAGACACGCCGACCTGCACGAGCGCGCGCGACGCGTTGCCCCGACCTCGAAACATCTCGGACATCGCAAGGCGCGCGCAAAACAATTCAAACTCCGATACGTATACACTTCATACTTGGGATGTAAGTTATGGGTCCCCGTATGTTCCATCGCGTTAAGCACAGCTTGTTTTCCGAACGGCTGACTGATTGTATGGCACCCTACCAGGGTCCAAGACGGCCAAATATGATTCAGAAAGGGCCAAGAGATCCCCAAGAGAACGCACGGTTGACCAACGCGGCCGCAATATGACCCCAAGACGGCCCACGGCGGCTTCAACACGGCCAACAACAGCCCATGAAAGCAACAAGACGGCGCAAGAGGGAGCTTGAGAGGCACCGAACAAGCCGCACGATACAAGGTAAACACACAGTGCTTCACACATTTTAACATCTCCGCCTGGTCGGCTGAAACGAGTCCGAACGGTTTGTCTGGGAGACGGCGCTGAAGGCCCAGGCCCAAAGGGCCCCAGAAGGCCAAGGACGGGACCAAGATAAGCTCAAGACCAGCCGCGCGAACCCCCAGGTTGGCCAAGATGGCCCAAGCAAAAAGACCCATGACAGTGCGAAATGTCCGCGCGACAGCCCAAGAGTCCAGCGAACCGCGAGCCGTAAAGCGGACACCGAAAGGCCCCTGCGATGCACTGCGACTGTTTGACTGGTGCGGCGACGGCGTCAAAATGTCAGTACATACGTCCAAGCGACATGTGCGCGCCCAGGTTCAAACACATCGAGTAGTGGAATGAAAACAGGAATGGGAGCGCGATCGCAAGATGAAACAAAGGGCATGCAGCATGGGGCGTGCAAACTCATTGAGTCATCTAGTACCTGCGAAAAATGAGAAACGATGCTGGACACGCATGCCTGACTAAATCCGTCTCGGCGAACGTCGAACAAGCACGCGTAGAGCCATGTGACAGACAACGTACAAGAACAACTGCCATTACGAAAACATGTTCCCAAGTGTCAGGCAAGCTGCCCAAACGCACACATGAAAAATGCGGGCAATATGGCCAACATCCAGCTCCAGATCGTCCATGCAGACGCATATGCGCGCGCATGCAATAATCAATCGCGTGCGTATTGCCATGTTAACCCGCCGATCCGGCGTGTGAGTTTCAAGGATCCCCGGAACAGCCTGAGCCTCAATTCCTGAACTTCAACTCTACTGGGGGGTGGGTGCCAAGGTTGCTCTGCCGGGGTAGGGGGAGGGGGTGGGGTGGTTCGATTTAACTCTCGAGGCGGAATCGGAGCTCCAGCTCACTCCGGGACGGCCCCCTCGCCCAAGAGGGCCCCGACATGGGCCGAGAGGGCCGCGGGTCGCCGAACAATCGCTACAAGACGCCCAAGATGTCCCCCAGACGGCCCCAGAAGCCTCCAAAATACCCTCAGGAGCCCTGAAAAGCCCTCCCAAAAAAGGCCCACTTAAGCAACAAGTGCCCCATTCCTTTCCAGGAATAACGTACAATTTCAGCATGCTCGCCTCGTGGGCCTCCAGGGCGTCGCAGACGCCCCAAAAGAGCCCCAAAACGTACCAAAAAGCCACCAAGAAGGCTCCAAGGCGGCCCGAAAAGAGGCCCAAGATGGCCCAAGAGGCCCCCGGAAAGACCCACGAGGGCCCCAAGACGGCCCCAAGAGGCGCATGAGAGGGCGCCAAGACGGCAGAAAAAATCCCGATGACAGCCCACGAAGCCCCCAGCAGGCCCTCAGAGGCCCTCAAGAGGCCTGAAGAGGTCCCAAAAAACGCTTCCAACTGGCCCCGAAGAGGCCCCTTGAAGTCCCCTAGAGGCCTCCAGGAGCATCAAACAATGCATCCAAGACGCCTGCTGAGGCCTCCAAGCTGCCTCCAAGACTCCCCCCGAGAAGCCCCGAACCGGCCCCAATGCTTCCACGGCGCTTACGTCTGAGCACAAGCGTTGCAATACAAAGGGTTCTTCCACGCTTTCACAGATTCTCCCGTCTTCGGTGTCCTGCACATCCATCATCTCACAAAGACCCGCAGAGGACCACGCGAAGACCCCAGAACCCCCCAAAACAGAACGGTTCCCAGCAGAGGCCAGCGATGCACAAGGCTCCACAAAAACTGCGACGCAGACAACTCTAGCGCAAAGTTTTTCAGAGAGTGCGCCAAATCGGCGAGGTGTCAACCCAAAGAGGGCAAAGGCTTTGGCCCCAAAGAGGCTTTCCAAGAACGGCCGAACATCTCCAATAACCGCCGACAATCTCCTCATCCTCGTCATTATCCTCCTTCTCCCCCTCCCTCTCTTCCACTTCCCGTTTCCTCCTTCTCCTCCTCATCCCCAGCATCCTGCTACTCCTGCCCCTCCCCCCCACCCGCCTACACCTCACCATGATCCTCTTCCTCCTCCTCATCATCCTACTCCGTTGCCTCCATTCCAAATCCTCATCATCGTCCTCGCCGCTCGCCGTCGCCGCCAGTCATGACCGCCATCGTGCGCTTCCGGCAGCAATGGAAGCGTCCCAAATCGGCGGCACTGGATGGAGTCAACTACAATGTACGTACGCAAGTACATACTTACATATGCATACATACACACGTGCATGCATACATACCTGCATACATACATACATACATACATACATACATACATACATACATACATGAATCCATACCTATACGACCACCCTTCGGGTGATAAAGAGGTTGTGTGAAAGGAGAGGGGGGACCAACATCTGACTCAATCGATCGCGCAATCGATCTCACTCAACGGGACACCACGCGACACCACGCGACACTCGTCGATCTCACTATCGATCTCACTTTCGATCTCACTCAACGGGACACCACGGGACACCACAGGCCACCACGGGACACCACGAGACACCGCGGGCCACCTCTCGATCTCACGATCGGTCTCACTATCGGTCTCACTATCGACTTTATTATCGATCTCACTCAACGGAACACCATAGGACACCACGGGACGTCCACAGTTATCTCACGATCGGTCTCACTATCGATCTGACTTGTTGGGGCACCACGGAACACCTCGGGGTACCACATCGATCTCACTATCGATCTCACTATCGATCTCACTCAAGGGAACACCACGGGACACCACGGAACACCTTGCGATCTCACTATCGATCTCAGCCAACGGGACACCACAGAACACCACGGGACACCGCGGGGCACCACATCCATCTCAGAATCGATCTCACGATCGATCTCACTATCGATCTCACTCAACGTGACACCACGGGACACCACGGGACACCGCGGAACACCGCGGAACACCGCCAGAGGGACGGACGGACGGGCCGACGGGGGAGAATCATTTGTCTTGGCTTCGCCCTAGCATCGGCAAACACCACGGGACACCACGGGACACCGCGGGACACAGCGAGCCACCGCCGGACGGACGGACGGACGGGGGAGAATCATTTGTATTGACTTCGCCCTGGCAACAGCGGACAACACAGGACACCACAGGACACCGCGGGACACCGCTAGGGCCACCGCCGGACGGACGGACAGACGGGGGAGAATCATTTGTCTTGACTTCGCCCTAATAACGGCGGACACCACCGGACACCACAAGACACCGCGGGACACCGCGAGCCACCGCCGGACGGACGGACGGACGGGGGAGAATCATTGTCTTGACTTCGCCCTAGCACTGCGGGTTCATTCCTCTCGCGCGCCCACGCAGCTTCGCCTTGCCCGCACGCATGACACGAACGAAACGAAACGATTTCCCGGTTGGGAGTCTCCGTTCAACAGCGATCTCACCCCCCAACCCTCCGACACACATACATACATACATCCATCCATCCATCCATCCATCCATCCATCCATACATACATACATACATACATACATACACACATACACCCATGCATACATACATATATGCATGCATGCATGCATGCGTGCATACATACATACATACATGCATGCATGCATGCATGCATACATACATATATGCATACACACATACAAGCATACAAGCATACAAGCATACAGACATACATACATACATACATACATACATACATACATACATACATACATACATACATACATACATGCATGCATGCATGCATGCATGCATGCATGCATGCATGCATGCATACATACACACATGCATACATGCATGCATACATACACTCATACATACATGCATATATACGTACATGCATACATCCGTTCATTCATTCATTCATACATGCATATATACAAACATATATACATACATATAACAAGCGTCTGCGTCCCCCTTTGGTTGGCCGCTTCGCCTGGGACGTCCTCGAATTGCCGATCTGAGAGTCGGACGCACCCCTCACGCAGATATTGACGGCACGATGAAGATAACAATATTCAGTGTTCGACAGTTTACGCACTCGTATGAAACCATGTGTCGTTCATTGGTTCCAAGTGTGCTTTTCGCCAGAGCTGACAGGCCGATTAAAACCAGTCGTTGGCCACGCCATTGCACCTGCCTGGCACAGATCGACATGCCTGTGTATCTTCCGATTGATACGGGCATGTCCGCTCAACGAAATGGCGCAGCCTACGCACTACCACGGTGGTGTCCAGGCATGCTTCTTGCTCAACACGGTTGAACAACGGTTTCGCAAACGCACTAGTGACTGAATCACTGTTCATTCCCCAATGTCGGCTGTCCTATCCTTCGAGAGCTCTCCCAAAGCTCCTGCTCACACCTCCGCTCGATCTGCATGAACCTGGGCACGCTGCAGCCGATATGGGCCCCGCACCTCCCCCGCACCTCCGGCCTCAAAGGCATGCACACCCCTCCCCCTATCCCCCGACCCGCGCAGGATCTCCTGGGAAAGTCATTGTTCATGGGCGTTGGGCGGATGATGGTGTAGTCCAGCCCGCTGGCCTTCAGGTACTCCTCGGCCTGGCAAGGGAACGGCTGGACCCAGAGATCCGATGTATGGTGTGTTTGTTCAGCGCGGCGCCCCTGGAATCCCCGACCCTCGCCCCAGGGCGGGCATTGCATCCTGGGTCTTTTTCTGACAATCAGGCGGCCCGGCGAAGGAACCCCGAGGCCGAAAACTACGGAAATTACGATAAGAAAAACCGTACACTTTCGGAGCTCCGCGTGGATTCCTTGGATCCGCGCTGAACCCTCATCCCTGACGCGCGGAGCGCGCCAGGGGCGGCGCCGAAGAAGCCGCCAGAGGGGGCCCAGCGCCGATCCGAGAACTCCGCGCGGAGCTCCGAACGTGGTGATTTTGCATTCAGAGTAAACGACGACAAGCTCCAGATCTGAGCATCGTTTAACCGATCCCCATCCCCAGCGGCGTGGCCTGGGCCCCACTGGCCGATGTACCCCCCTAGATGGGGATATAGGCCGTTCCCTTCGGGTGTCGAGGGATGTATCCCCAACGGGGGTGCTAATTTGGTGGGGGTCTCGAAGGGGATGGGGATGGGGATGGAGATCGGTTAACCGATGCCGAAAGCTCCACACCTCATTGATCAATACGCTGGCGGTCTGGGGAGGCGTAGGCTCGACCCGCGCCGGACGCGCCCAGGTCTGGCGCTGTGTAGGGTGCCCACCCCATGCCCGGGCAGGAGGTCGCTCCGCCTCGCCGCACAGGTCTGCACAGCATGGCCTGCACCACGTCGACCGAGACGCTGAGACTGCAGCGCACAGCTTGCTCCCCACAGCTTACACCACATATAGGGGAACAGAAAGTGACATAAACAAAAAGACTCGGAGGTCCGCGCGGATTTCTCGGATCGGCGCTGGACCCCCCTCCCCGGCGCGCGGAGCGCGCCAGGGGCGGCGCCAGAGGCGCCGCCGGGGGGCCCCAGCGCCGATCCGAGAAGTCCGCGCGGACCTCCGAGTTTTATGTTTATGTCACTTTTTGTTCCCCTGAAATAACTTGCACCACATGGCCTACGTCACATTGCTTACACACGAGGGAGCTTGCTCCACACACCATGCGCCACAACAAGAATGCACCATGTACTTTGCATCACGTCGGCTGCCCCAGATCGGAAGAGAACTGATAAAATCGACCACCCCCTGAGGCCAGGATTATTGACACCTCCTGGGGCCAAACAAATTACAGACGCATGTGCCTCAAATGTCACACTGCTTGACAATGCACAATATCCCAGCCCCTCTTTTCAAGCAGTTCTATTCGCACACGCGATCATGGCACATCAGTGTTCAAGAAAACCTTGCACACACAAAGGAAAAAAACGCTTGTCGTCGCGCAAGCGTGTCGGAACCTTTTCCAGCACATCGGGACTCGTGGGGCACTCACAATCGAGATCCCCATACAGTGTGGACACCCGGCGTGTTCCACGAAGAAATATGCGCGCGCGTCGATGCGAATTCGTACGGACACCATTGGTTGTTCAATTTTCGTCGAAAGGAACCACGCGCCTCCCCCCCGCGCGCATGTCGAAACCATTTGAACACCCCTTGCGCGTTTGCTGGGGGGTGGGGCGCAATCCCTGTCAAATACGACAACGCGGGCCATTCGCGCAGGTCGGCCTCGCGCGCATGTCGATATGCTCCGCAACCCTCCTTACCGACACTGGGACGTCATCATCGTCATCGGCGTTACAAGCATGAGCGCCGTCATTGGAACAACCATCGTCATCGCAATCCTCGTCACCACCCTCGATACTATGCTCATCCGTGCCGGTGCTGCTGGCATCATCATGATACCGTGCCCGCCCGAACCACCGGCCAGCAATGAAACGCCCGCGTGCCAGCGAGGCATGTGACACGCGGTGGTACATTGCGGATGGTAGGCGCCATCGCAGCAGCATCGGTTGTGCCACACCAGGTGGCCGCTGTGCGCGAAAGCTTGCGCGAGAAAGCGCGGCCGCAGAGATGCGCCAGCCAGGGCCGAGCAGGCATCGCATTCGCCGCAGTATGGGTTGTGCTAACCACATTGCGGCTCGGAGAGTGAGACGGGTGCGCGAAAAGTGAAGATGACAATTCCCAGGTCTTCGAAATTGATTGCATCATTCAACTTGCCCACGCAGTTGACACCCGTAGCTCACACCACATAGCTTGTGACACGCAACGGGCAAGACACAGCTTGCACGACACGGATTGCACCACATAGCTTGCACCGCAACGATTGCACTACACGCTGAAACGCACACAATGTAATAGATTACTGTGCGGGGTCCGCGCTGGCAAACATCATATTACTAACGAGAACACCCGCTACCTGCCCGGCCACACGCACACACCGTAACGTCACGATTCGCGCCAACGCCGTCAAGGGAGTAGCAATTCCTAAAGACGTTTCCAAACGGCGCCGGCGAAACGTTCCAGTAATGGCCCCCGTCCCACCCTTCCCAGTAGCGCCCGTTATTGCAAAAGGATGGTTACTCGACGCGGAGATCCCCATATGTGCGTCTCATAAATCCTGTCACGTCGCGCTGAGGCACTCTGTCTGTGAGCATCTGGATGTGAGAGCGAATCCGCGTAGACGACAGGCGCGACAACGACGACGACACCGACGCCTTCAGTGACGTCCTCCTCCTTGAGACATGTTTCAGGAGAAACGAAGAAGACGCAAGTGGAAGAGCGAGAGGGAATCCTTGTCGTTCTGACTGCAGCAACTCAGGCAAGCCCGCTCTCTGGCGCATGGCGCTGCTACGCCCGCTCTCTGGCGTGCTACTCGTGGCGCCGGCTATATCGCGGTAGTTAGCTTCCTGCGTGTGAACCTTGGTGCGAGCGAACCTGAGTGTGAATGATCTGGGCGCGAGCGAGTCAGAGTACGAATGATCTGGGAATGGACAAGACTGAGTGCGAGCGAGTCTGAGTGCGAGTGGGTCTGCGTGCGAGTAAGTCTGAGTGTGAGTGGGAAAATGAGCGTAACGAATATGAATATGAATGTGGATGAGCCTGAGTCTGAGGCAGCCTGAGGTTGCGCGAAAGTCTAAAACTGACTGGGTCTGAGTGTAAGCTAAATGTGGGTCTAGTGAGTCAGAGTTCGTGTGAATCTGAGGACGACTGAGACTAAGTATGAGCAAATCTGAACATGAGTGAGTCTGAGAATGCGCGAGTCTGGATGTGATGAATGAGTCTGAATGAGGAAGACGTGCTGGTGAATACGTATGAGTGTGAATGAGTGAGTCTGAAGGAAAAGGCGGAGGAGGAGGAGGAGGAGGTGAGTGATGAATGAAAAGCACCGAAGTCCACAAAGAAGCTCGGGGGAGAAACAGGCAAACCGCCGGAGGCATCCCCACAAACGGACGCGAATCTTGGAGCGTCCCCACCTCTGGCGGCCCCCCCTTGGGGTGCTTAATTGCAGTGCCTGCTATGAGCACTGGACCACCAAAAGAGAGCAGCCTGGGGGAGCAGAAACAAGCGAACAGCCTGACACATCCCTCCGCCTCTTCCTCCTCCTCCTCCTCCTCCTCCTCCTCCTCTTTCTCCTCCTCTTTCTCTTTCTCCTTTTCCTCCTCCTCCTCCTCCTCCTCCTCCTCGTCCTCCTCCTCCTCACGGGCGAGCGTCATACCCCCTGGCGGCTCTCCCTCGGGGTGCCCAATGGCCACGCCTGCGATATCTCGCGGTGAGAGGTGGACCACCCACAGAGAGATGTCCGGGCAGGTCAGAAAGCGTGAGCGTGAGTGAGTGAGGCTGAGTGTGTCTGAGTGTGAGTAAAGGGGCCCCAGGACACACAAATAAATACACACAAATAAAGAAATATCCCCCATATTGTATTAGATTTTTTGGGTTTTCGTCTTCCCCCCCACTGCCCATATGTTCCCATATTTTCTATGGAATCGACGATTAATTACGTCTGTGTGTTTTTTCCCCTCTTGAGTGTGAGTGGGTCTGAGTATGAGTGAGTCTGAGTGGGAGTGAGTCTGAGTGTGAGTGAGTTTGAACATAAAAACGACTCTGAATATGAGCGAGTCTGTCGGTCAGGCATTCGACTGCGAGCGATCTGTGATGGATCCCCTGAGAAGGAACAGGGAGAGGATGGAGGTCCAGAGGCGTCTCAATAGTATCAAGACGACCCATCTCAGGATATGGGGAGCAAAGTCTCTAGAGAGAGGGTGTGCAGAAGCTGGAAGCATTCCTATCAAGCGAGAGGGCGCCAGGTATGCGGAACATACACGAAGGGAACAGAAGGAGCAGAAGCAGTCCGTGTCTGCAGCATCCCAAAGCGTCTCAACTCATCAACATCGGGGACACGCGAATGGATTAGGGATCTATGGATCTGGCACGTTGGCGTCAGATCCATGGATCTGGGAATGTACCCCCGAAACATGATGTCAACGCCGCCTGATCTGGCAACGGAGCGCGCCGATCATGTATGACAACGGGACCCGCCGCAAATCCGCGCGCCTGAAACCATGTGTGCGCTTTTACGGTCATCAGCAGTACACCGTTGCTTCCTCACAAAACAACGTCTACGCGAGCCAAGTCTCGCCCGAGCCTCGTGCTTCATGTCCAACACGTTGCCGTAGCTGTTCCAGTCCTTGAACGCGCTGCTCTCGTCCTCCCCGAGAGCCCGTGCGTTGGTGAGGATGGCTGACACGTAGATAAACTTCTTGACTCCCTTGCGGAATTCGCAAAATCGCAAGTCTTGCTTGCAGGGGCAGGGGGATGCGAACACACACGCACACACACAAACACGCACACACAAATGATTGGGGAGACTGAGCCCGAATGCTCACGTGCACCCAACAGGGCCGTCATGTCGTCGCCTGACGGATGTATGTTAGGCCAGATCTCCTTGAGGCGCCAGAGGCTGAAAGCCCAGGTCACCCAGCTGTAGCACCTCCCGCCCAACGGTGCGCGAAGCGCGCGCTGCCTTCGCGCAGGCGCGCCGCCGCCCCCCCTGGAGGGAGGCAGCTCTCGGGCCAAGACCGCGGCGCGCTGCCCCTGGATGCGGGGGCCCAGGGATGCACAGATAAAGAGGCACGAGCCCCAGGATCCCCCCATCTGTCTGCACATGTTCTAATCAGGCTTGCGTCTTCCACCCCCCCGCACCCACTTCCCATCTTCCCCCATCTTTTCCTGGGGGTCGACAATTCGTTGTCTCTGTGTGTGTTCTTTCCCCTCCTGACTGGAGCCCGTCCTCCCCCCCCTGGCGCTGCCCCTGATCCCCGGGGGCGAAGACGGGGGCGCACAGCCCCGGGAAGGACCGCACACGTGCAGCCGGGAAGGTGCTGGTGGCCCTTGGTTGCGGCGAGGCTCCCCGGCGGATGCGTGGAATGCCCGCCCCGGGGCGACTCGCACCCTATCGTCGCTTCCGGAGGAGGCATGAGGAGGGAGGAGGAGGAGGAGAAGGAGGAGGAGGAGGAGGAGTAGGAGGAGGAGGAGGAGGAGGAGGAGGAGGAGGAGGAGGAGGCGGAGGGGAAGCCAGAGGAGGGGAAGCCAGAGGAGGAGGAGGAGGAGGCCCTCCCCGAACACTGCCCCCCCGAACCCGCCCACAACGCCCGCCAGTGGGCAGAGCCGGCGCGCCGAGCGGCCCCCGGGAGCCCTCCTCCTCGGGGGGGCATCGCCCGAGGAGACCCCCCGCCAGGGGGCGCCCCCCTCGCGGCCGTCAAGAGCCTCCGAGGGGCGGCGCCATCGGGTGGTCCAGGGAAGGCACGGCAAGCTCGTGCCGTGCCGTGCCCCGGCGCGGGTAGCTTTCCACCGCGGGGATCGCTGAGCACTGAACGATCGGCTGCTTCGGACACGTCAGATCGGTCCACATCGACCGATTCTGGGTCGCCCTCGGCGTTCCACGTTGAACGTCGGCGGCGGCGTCGCCGCTGATCGACACGACGCGAGCCTACCGTAGGCTTGGGCGTTGCTTGGTGGGGGGGCGCGAGAAATGGGGGAGGGGAAACACGTGCACATTTCGTGGCCCCTTTAGGGCCCCTTTGAAGAGCACCTGTCTTCATCCCACCCCATGATTCTCGCCCCCATCTATGGAACGCCCGAGATCAGGCGACCACAAACATAGATCAAGGGGCGTGGACTAGCGACGAGCCCAGCTTCCATGGGGAATCGCAGATTCCCGCCGCCGAACGAGGCGGTACAAGGCCGCATTTTGGGGGGGGGCGCCTCCCCCGATCCGTGGATCTGGCGACCGCGCGCCAAATCCATGGATCGCTAGTCCATGCTTGCGCGCCCGCGACGAGAGGGGCTCTCGAGCGCGGATCCGGGGCGAAGGCGCTGGCCCCGGGGTGGGCGTCGGGGCCTCTGCGGCCGTGCACCAGCAGCGCGGTCGACCCGTAGGAGAAGGACGCACGACATAAAGTGCGCGGGGGCCTTGCGAGGCCATGTCGGCACTCTGCGGGCGGGGGCACGGCCCGTGGAAGCGGCCCAGGATGGGCCGAAGGGGATTGACCGCAAGGGCAAGCTTGGGAAGCTGCGCGTCCTCACAGCGGGGGCCCGACCACGAGAGACCTTGCACGAGAAACCTTCCACGAGAAACCTAACCCTGAGACCCCAGGGCGTCCGTTGATCCTTGGTGTGGGAGCGTCACGCTGTCCATCGCAGAACCATCGAAGCCCAAGAAACCGAGTTGCTCGTCCTCCAGGTGCAGGTTGCATGCAAAAGCCCAGGTCAGATTGCCGCGCGAGCGCCAGTCTGGGGGTCGGAGCGGCGCTGTCCGCCCTCGAGGCAGTGCGAGAGGCGACGCGCGGAGAGGGAGGGGCGAGGCAGCAGCGGGCGCCTTCTGCACCCGCCCCGAACTCGGGGGTGCCCTCGGGGAGGCGACCCTGGAAAGTCGCTAATCCTTACCTGAAGGGGCCCAGGGGCACACACAACTCCGCCGGCCCCCTTGCGGAGCCACTGGGCTGCGAGGGTGAAGATTGCAGCTCCCTGTTCCAGTTGCAGGCTCCAGTTTTCACAGTTACAGTCCTGCTTTCTGCTTCCTCACTGTTATGTGTTGCTGTCCGCGCGAGGGGTGGAAGCCCCAAACGGGATTTTTTACCACCCCCTGGGAGGGTTCTCAAAATTCCTGGGGGGGCGCGGGACACGTAAAAATACATGACGTTCGCGTCCCCAAGACCATGATCCCTAGTAAAGTACGCCATGTTCGCGTCCCCGAGGCCATAAACTCATGTAAATTACAACATATTCGCGTCCCCGAAGCCATAATCCTTCGCAGATGACGCGACATTCACGTCCCCGAAGCAATACACCATCGCAAATGATATTAGATTCGCGAGCCCCCAGCGAGCATAAAACCACAGAAATTACTGACTAGTCGCGTCCCCGAAGCCATAAACCCGTGTACCTACGCGGTACTCGCGTATCCTAACCCACAAACCCTCGCAAATTATACAATATTCGCGTCCCCGAAGCTACACAATCTCGTCAATATGCTATGCCACTTACCAATTGCCCTAGCATGAGATTCCGACATTGTTTCACGACGGCGCCGAGAAAATACAACATAGCTCTGGCAAACCGCATTCTGATTGAACAGGGGCCTGCGGCAGGGGGCGAAGCCCTTACGGATAAGTGCGCACATCCCAGGATCTCCATATGTTCTTCCAGTTTCTGGGTGTTCGTCGTCCCCCCACTTCCCACATTTTCCCATATCCTCCCGGGAACCCACGATTCATTGTGCCTGTGTGCTTCCGGCGGGTCGGCTGTGCCAGATCGCCAGCTGTCTCGGGGCATGCCGCGGCCGGCGGAGGAACCCACAGTCCGAGGGGCGCTGTGCGCGGTGGCGTCTGGCCGCGGTCGGGCGCCCCGCCCCCCCCCCCCCGGGGGCAGCTCGACTGCGACGCGCCCGTCGCCTCTCGCCTCCGCCCACCCCTTGCCGTCGCTCGGACGTCCATTTCCCGTGCATTGTTCGGTTTCGCGCGTGTTTTTTGTGCTCGATGGTCCAGGATGGTCCTCGATGGTTCTCGCCGAAGAAAAAATGCACACGTCCGAGCGATGCCGAGACTCCTCCGTGGCCCCCCTCCTCACGGCAGGGCTCCCCAGGCTTCTCCCGGAACGCGCCCTGGACTGGGACCTCCACGCAGACCCCTGCCGCGGCGACGAGGGGCCCTGGGGAGGCCAAAGAGGCCGCAGCCTTCAAAATCCTCACCTGCTCCTCCTCCTCCTCCTTAGCCATTTCCTGCCTCCTCGTCTCCTTCTCCTCCTCCTCCTCCTCCTCATCATCATCATCAACAACATCATCACCGCCATCATCATCATCCTCATCATCATCACCAGCATCATCATCACCATCATCATCAGCAGCATCATCACCACCATGATCTCCATCACCACCATCAGCATCGACAGCATCACAATCATCAACGATCCTCGACGCCCTCCTCCCTAGAATCAGGCCGACACGGAAGCGCGAGGCCCAGCACGCCTTCGCGACCGCTGCGTCCACCAGGGCCTTCGTGCCGTTGCGGTCCGTCCTCGCAGGACGAGGAGGAGGAGGATACGGGACGAGACTTCAACGACCAGGTTCAATGACCCATTGACTGCCCTGGCCTGGGCAGCACTATCGTACCACCTCCGCCACAGGGCGGCAGGAACACAGGGGGAGGAGGAGGGGGAGGACAAGCTCCTGGAGATGGAACCATGAGGAGCAACCCATGGTCTCTCATTGTAAAAATGGTGCGCTACGAAAATGGCCCGATGACGCCGGCGGTCGCCAAAACACACAAGCCCGTGCTGCCCCACGCCAGGGGGAGGAGGAGGAGGAGGAGGAGGGAGGGAGAGGAAGGAGGGGAGGGAGGAGGAGGAGGAGGAGGAGGAGGAGGAGGAGAAGGAGGAGGTGGAGGAGGAGGAGGAGGAGGCGGAGGAGGAGGAAAAGGAGGAGGAGAGGGAGGAGAGGAGGAGCGCGCTGAAGGACTCACTGCGGTGCTTCTCGTCGTCTCAATCCTCTCGGGGGCCCTCGCTGGTGCATTCCATGCTGTGCAATGATTTCTTCTTCCTCTCGTGGAATCATCGACGCCACTGCTCGCGCAATCGCCCCAGCCCGACCTTTCGCGATGCAGATCCGTGCCGCTGAAGACTCGCTGGCCTAACACGCAGGAGGTCGCCCCCCGAACCCAGCGCAGACGTGGGGAAGGAGGGGGCCCGAAATCATCCCTCCACCCCGCTCCGGCGCAAAGGAGGGTTGGGGGGGTCCGAAACCTTCGCCCTCTCCTTTCAAATGGAGGGGGGGCCGAAAACTCCACAACCCCCATTGGAGGGGGGTTCTGCGAGCACCCCCCCTTTTCAACCAGTGGGGCATCCACTGGCGGACCTTCGCGATCTACGATGTGCAACTTAGGCGGCGACGGGGCGGCGACGGCGACAACATACCCGGCAGACCGACGCACAGGCCCAGACGATGGGCAGCGACGAGCCGGCGACGGGGCGGCGACGGCGACCATATAGCCGCCAGACAGAGGCACAGGCCCAGCTCCTTTTTCCATAGACGACGAAGCAACTGCATAAACATAAACTTTTGGAGGTCAGCGCGGATTTATCATTTGAACCGTCGGGGTCCCCAACAGACGCGATCTGGATGAATGGTTGTCGCGTCAGCTTCCCCATAATCGACGTCGGTACAGTATCAACTGCTCGGAGCCATCGAACGTATACCTGGCAAGCGTGCGTCGCAGTGGTCACCGCAATTGGGAAATCGTGATAAGTCCTTAGTGTTCGCGACGCGAGTGCATGCAGAGTTGAACGCAAGTTGTGCATGCAGGTTTGTGCTCGAGTTTGTGTTGCTGTTACTGATTCTCTTGTTGTTTCTCCTCATCGTCTTGCAAAATGGTGCCTGCCACGAACGAGGTGCTACTCATATCCCGCGGATGATAGCTCACCTGCTCCCGAGCGAGCAAGCGTGCGCCATGCACGGGCACATCGAGTACGCTGCTTCAGGGGGCTCTGGCCAGCAGATCATGAAGGGGAGGGGAACCGATCAATCTGCCCCGTTCGCTGGAACCCTTGAGGCGGCACGCTGCCAACGCGCATGATGAGGATCCGTCGTAAGGGTGTACGCCCGCCAGGCGACCAAAAAGAAGGTGATTGAGCTAAGGATTTCGTAGGATGTGCTAGTGGGGTGCCGTCTCCTCTCCGGCTCTGCCTCGTCGGTGAGGAGAAAGGGCCGGAAGACGTCGAAGCCCTTCCGCGCTCCCGCCACGTGGATGACGACCTGGCGCGGGGGGCGAGGGAAGCGGAGGATGCGCACGTCAGAGACGACGGAGGCGGCGGAGGAGGCGGTGGCACACGTCAGGGAAGACTTGCGCAGGGAGAGTCAGGTGGAGGGGGAGGACAGGACGGATAAACGGAGCACTGTAGAGGCGCCCAGGGACACACACATAAATACACATAAATCCACTGATTCCACACATTTTCCAATGTATATATATATATGCTTTCTGGGTGTTCGCCTTCCCCCCCCCCACTTCCGATATTTCAAAATATTATCTGGGGGGTCGACGATTGACTGTGCTTGTGTGATGTTTCCCCTCTTGAGAATGATGAGCAGTGACAGGGCTTCCTAGATGGGGTCCGAGTAGATGGGGTCGGAGGATCTGCCGCAACGCCGATACATCGCCTGTGCATCGGCGACGCATCGGCGGAGCATCGGCGATGCACCGGTGACGTCGGCGATGCATCGGCGATGCATCGGCGACGCCGGCGTGGAGGAAATCGGTTCGGCATCGAAACCAATGGGGGAGCTGCGCTCCTTACCCCCCCGGGGGAACCCATCACATCGACGATCTCTCGAGAAGGGTGTCGAAATCGATAGGTCCCCAAGGGGGGTAAGGACCACAGCTCCCACAGTTGTGCATGGCCTTTGGCGGCGCGCACAGGGGGGTGGAGGGAGGGGGGCGGGCTTCTTAGAAGGAGGCTGCTTCTTAGAAGGCGCCGGCCCTACATCTATAGATCATAGATCAGGCCCGCGCCTTCTAAGAAGCAGGGGTGCCTCTAAGAAGCCTTCCCCCCTCTCCCCACCCCCGTCTGCGCGTGGCTGAGGCCTGCTCCGTCCCCCTGGCTCCACTCCCTGGCGCGCACGCGCGACGGGTGTGGCGCCATGGCGGGGGTGGGGCTGTGGCCTCCCGAGAAAACGCATGGGGGGCCCTGAATGAGGCCACCCTGGCCCTCCTGAAGGCCCAACCCTCCTCCTCCTCCTCCTCCTCCTCCTCCTCCTCCTCCTCCTCCTCCTCCCCCTGGCCCCCCTCCCAGGCGCGCACGCGCGACGGGCGTGGCGCCATGGCGGCGCGCACCCCGCCGTTGGCCCCGACAGCAGGCGGCGCGCACCCCGCCGGTAACACGCAGGCCGCCGGGGCCCGCCCCCCGCCGCGCGCGGCGCCGCGCCGCGGCGAGGCGGCCCGCCACCGCGCAGCTCCTCCACGGGAGGGCCTCCGGCCGACGACGACGACGACGACGACGACGACGACGACGACGACGACGGACGACGACGACGGACGACGACGACGACGACGACGGACGCGACGACGGACGACAGCGACGGACGACGACGACGACGACGGACGACGGACGACGACGGACGACGACGACGGCAACGACGACGACTAGGAGGAGGAGGAAGAGAAGGAGGAGGAGGAGGAGCGGGAGGAGGATGGAGGTGGGCACAGAGGTATGTGAAGCATGGGAGGTGGTCAGGGGGAGGAAGGAGGCAGGCAAGAAGGCATGGGAGGGAGGGCAAGGGAAAAAAAATAAGGGGACAAGGGCGATAGGGCATGGCGGACGCAAGATGGAGGAAGAAGGAGGAGGGGGGATGGAGAACGGAAGGGGGAGGAGGGGGGCAACAAAAACACAGAGAAGACGGAGGGAGGGGAGGAAGGAGAGGGGTCGAGAGGGCACAGCAGGGGAAAGGCCCAGGGACGGCGGAGAGGAATCGTGGAGCAGGAGGAGGAGCAGGAGGAGGAGGAGGAGGAGGAGAAAGGAGGAGCTGGAGGCAGCGAAAAGGCAAGAAAGGGCGGGGGCGAAGGCAGGAGACGGACCGGCAGAAGGGGCGACCGGGAGCGGTGAGGCCACGGCGGGCGGGCCCCGAAAGATGGGGGAGAGAGGGAAGGCGCGGGAAAGGGCCAGAGCGAGGGAGGGGCGGGAGGGGGGAGAGGAGGGGGGAGAGGAGGGAGGGGGAGGAGGCGGAGGAGGCACAGCGGCAGAAACTGGGAGGGCAAGGGATAACATGCAGCAGGGGGAAGGAGGCAGACGAGCAAAACAGGGAAGGGGGCATGGAGCATTGAAGAGCGAGGAGGCGTCGCGGGGATACGGGAAGGGGGCAAGGATTCAGGACGACGGGAAGAGGAAGGCAATGAGAGGACGGAGCAGAAGGATGAAGCCAGCCAGGGTGCAGGGAGAAGGGATACGGGAGCGTGGAAGTGAGGTTGTCCTCCTCCACCTCCTCCTCCAGGGATGAGGTACCGGAAGGGACAAGTCTACGCGAAGGCATCTGGGACATCTCAACCCTCTAGGCCGTCCAGACCCCCTCTGACCGCCTAGGCGGCCCGGCGGCCATCGACTCCATCGGGTCTATCCGAACAATCTGGACGGTCTGAGTCTGGCCGAACTGGGTGGACTCGACGGCTGCGTTGGCGAGCGGGCGGCAGCCTAGTCCATCGAGTCGTCTCTCTAATTCATTCGGGTGGCCTGAGGTGCCCGAGCCGCCCAGGCGGCAATTGAATCAATCTAGTTCATCGAGATGGCCAAAATGGCCGACCAGGCGGTGAAAGGCAATCTAGTCCATGTGGACCATCTAGATTGAGATGGCCGCCCAGGCGGCCAAACCGCCATCTACTCTATCTAGACCATCCACGTGGGCCGGATGACCGCCCAGGCGGTGGCCATCTGGACCATCTCCACCTTCCTCGTGGCCTAGGTGGCCACCGAGAGGGTAGGCAACCATCACTCCATCTGAACCAAGTAGTCAATATTGATTGCCTCGGTGTTCTAGATGGACTAGATGTCCTCGATGGCCCACGCGGTCGGCCGCCGCCGTGTCCACCTCAACAATATGGCTTGATTTAGGGCGGGGTTTTCGGACTCAACCGGCTCAACCTGCTTTTGCATCATCGTCATCATCATCGTCATCATCGTCGTCATGATATTCATCATCGTTCGCGGCATCGCCATCATCATCACCATCTCCTCACCATCGTCATCATCATAATATACATCATCATATCCTCGTCATCGTCATCATCATGTAGTGATGATGATGATTAAACCAAGACCCGCATGACGATGATGGCGGCGTGAACATGTTCATGCTGATGATGATGATGACGATGATGATGATGAAGCCGATGATTGCGATGATGATGGCGATGAAGATGATGATGCTGATGATGATGCGGATGACGATAACCTTCTTTCGGACTGCGCGGGCCGTGCTGAGTACCGTGGCAGTCTAGTCGGATTTGGATACTGTTGCAACCTAATCGGAATCGGAAAGCGCCACAGCCTCCGTGGAAGCGGGCCACCGCATTACGTCAAGCACCTCCGTGAGGTCGGGCAGCGCCACGGGGGCCCGTGCCAGGTGATCGGCCACGACGCGGTTCACGACGTTGAAGAACTCCTTCGGGCCAGGCGCGGCGTCGATCCTGCGCGCCCTGAACCCCCGAAAGACTTCGGAGCGGATCATGACGGCGATCTGCGAGAAGAGGCTGATCTGGAACCGGAACCGGTCGCGCCGGTCGCGCCGGTCGCGCCGGTTGCGCCGGTCGCGCCGGTCGCGCCGGTCGCGCCGGTCGCGCCGGTCGCGCCGGTTGCGCCGGCTGCGCCGGTCGCGCCGGTTGCGCCGGTCGCGCCGGTCGCGCCGGTCGCGCCGGTCGCGCCGGTCGCGCCGGCTGCGCCAGCTGCGCCGGTCGCGCCGGTTGCGCCGGTTGCGCCGGTCGCGCCGGTCGCGCCGGTCGCGCTGGTTGCGCCGGCTGCGCCGGCTGCGCCAGCGGCGCCGGCTGCGCCAGCGGCGCGTCGATTGTGATATCAACACAGACATCACAGTCGTCATGTCGCTCTCCCGTCGTGTCCCGTGGGTGGTGTCATGATCTCGTGGCGTGGCGTGGCGTGGTGTGGGGTACGGTGTGATGTGGCGTGATGTTGTGTGGCGTGGTGTGTGGTGTGGTGTGTGCGTGTGTGTGGTGTGGTGTGTGTGTGTGTGTGTGTGTGTGTGTGTGTGTGTGCGTGTGTGTGTGCGGTGCGGTGTGGTGCGGTGCGGTGCGGTGCGGTGCGGCGTGGTGTAGTGTGTAAGTGAGGTCGGTTGCGACACCATCACAGAGATCGCACTTGCCATGTAGGTGCCCCATGGGAGGTGTCATGAGGACGTGATGTCGTGATGTCGTGCCTTTCTGCGGGGGGGATGCCCGGGCAGACTCCTGCCGGCCTTAGTCAAAATGAAGAACACGAGAGGCCGCGGGGGCAGGAATGGAGGAGGGGGAAAGGAGGGCCGAGAGCGAGGATACCACATCAGGAGCAACCTTTTTGACATCGGATCTCGAATGTGTGCGTCGCGAGCTACGCCTCGTAGTC
This sequence comes from Prorocentrum cordatum, assembly GCA_963575745.1. Classification (NCBI taxonomy): domain Eukaryota; class Dinophyceae; order Prorocentrales; family Prorocentraceae; genus Prorocentrum; species Prorocentrum cordatum. The sequence continues at coordinate 29,906 of CAUYUJ010019648.1, forward strand.
GCCGACGCATCGCCGGGCCGGCCCGTCGGCTGCGCCGGCGCGCACCGCCGCGGGAGGAGCAAGAGGAAACGATGCGGTACTGCGTGCGGAAGTCGCATGCAGAAGGCGCTGGAAAAGTCCCCGGCCGCACCCCGCCCTGCAGCGGATGGCGCGCGGAAGCGTCGAGTAAACAGAAAAACTGCGTCAGCAGCCCGGGTGTGCGTGCAACCCCGGGTGCCTTTCTGCGAACGCAGCGGCGGGGAAAACGACATGCTTGAGCAGCTCGGGCGTGCGTGTAATCCCGAGTGCCTTTCTGCGGGAGCATGCCCGTGGAGACTTCTGCCGGCCCTCGTCAAAATTAAACGCGAGAGGCCGCGGGGGCAGGAATGGAGGAGGGGGAAAGGAGGGCCGAGAGCGAGGAAACCACATTAGGAGCAACCTTTTTGACATCGGATCTCGAATGTGTGCGTCGCGAGCTACGCCTCGTAGTCGCCGACGCCTCGTAGTCGCCGACTCGAAGATAGAACAAGAAGGAGAGAGGTAAATCAACGTACACCTCACAACAATGCCGTGACCCCCCAACATATCGTGGCCAACGATTGTGAAAACCGCTCTTACCAATCTCATCAGGGCGAGGCATGCAAGATATTTGAGGCACCAGACGGTATCGATACCGATGCTTCATGGCCCTCTCCTGGGGTGCCTTCTGACCAGACTCCCGAGGCGAATCCAGCGGTGGCGACGAGGGCCTCCCAGGAGGCCCAACGAGGCGCAAACGAGGCAAGGGTAGCGGTATGTGTGTCTGGAGAACCTGGGGCGGATCGGGAAAGGAGACGCTGCCATGAGCTCTCGGTGGCACGGAGGGCGTGGCCCTGCAGGTAGGGGTGACCTTTGGTGTGCAGCTTGGGGGGGGGGCTGCGGGGGAGGGAGGGGGCCAGATCCAAGCGCGTGGGCCAGTGCCTGAGGGAGCCCTGGTGGGCCCGCACCAAAGGTCAATTTGGCGAAGGGTCGCTCTCACGCGCAGCTGAATCTTGGTCCTGCAGGATCTGCCTCGTGGCAGCCCAACGCGCTGGGACAGCGCAGTAGAACATGATCGACCCACGAACCCGGAAAGGAATATAGAAATGTAAGGCATTGTAACATTTCAAAGACACCTGATTGGGCGACGGGCACATGCAATGCTAACTGTATCGATGATGATGTACTGTGCCGAGGGCTGTGCTGTGCTACGCCGTGCTGAACTGCGATGTGCCATGCCGCGATTGTTTTCTATATAGCGTTGTGGATCGAGTCCTCCCTGGCATCCGAGTCCTCACCGAACTGATCTGGAGCGTAAGCTCGAGCTGCTCAGGATGGTAGCTGCCCCAGAATTAATCGACAGAGGGAACATGCCAAGAGGACGCGCCGCGGAACGTCCCAAGGGACGCGCCAGGCGACGTGCCAGGGGACGTGCCATGGGGACGCACCGTGGGACGTGCCAAGGGGACGCGCTACGGAACGTGCCAATGGACGTGCCGAGGGACGTGCCATGGACGCGCCGCGCGACGTGCCAGGTGGACTCGCCACGGAACGCGCCAAGGAACGTGCCAAAGGGTATAGTTGAGTGTATCGATATTGATGTACCGTGCCGACGGCTGTGCTGTGCTGGGCCGTGCTGAACTGCGATGCGTCATGCCGCGATTGTGCTCTCTCTCTCTCTCTCTCGTGCCAAAGTGTATAGTTGAGTGTATCGATATTGATGTACCGTGCCGACGGCTGTGCTGTGCTGGGCCGTGCTGAACTGCGATGCGTCATGCCGCGATTGTGCTCTCTCTCTCTCTCTCTCTCTCTCTATAGATATAGATATAGCGTTGTGGATCGAGTCCTCCCTGGCATCCGAGTCCTCACCGAACTGATCTGGATCGTAAGCTCGAGCTGCCTGAGCAGATGGTAGCTGCCCCAGAACTAATCGACCGAGGGAACATGCCAAGAGGACGCGCCGCGGAACGTCCCAAGGGACGCGCCAGGGGACGTGCCAGGGGACGTGCCATGGGCACGCACCGCGGGACGTGCCAAGGGGACGCGCTACGGAACGTGCCAATGGACGTGCACCGCGCGACGTGCCAGGGGGACTCGCCACGGGACGCTCCGCGGAACGTGCCAAGCAACATGCCAGGCTGCAATGCTAGGGTATCGATATTGATGTACCGTGCCGAGGGCTGTGCTGTGCCTGGGCGACCTGGACACGTGAAAACACGCGTTTCGCTCAAGACGTTGTCAGCACATCCTCATGCTAGACATCCGCTTGGGCAACCTGGACACGTGCAAACAAAGCGTCTCGCTCGAGACATCCTCAACAAATGCTCATGTTATACATCCGCCTGGGCGACCTGGACACGTGAAAACAAGCCTCTGGTTCGAGACATCCTCAACAAATCCTCATGCTAGACATCTGTCTGGGCCACCTGGAGGCGTGAAACCAAGCGTCTCGCTCGAGGCATCCTCAAGACCAGGGCACGAATCCACTTGAGAGATCCTCAGAATTCAGGCCCCCAGGAGAGGACAATCTATAACACAAAACAAGCGTTTCGCTCGAGACATCCTCAACAAATTCTGAAAATCAAGCGTTTCGCTCGAGACATCCTCAAATCCCACCAGCCCTTTGGGCGTGAGTGGTTCAGCGAGCTCTCTCTGTCCTCAACCCCCCTTCTTCCCCTTCGGGGAGGGGTTTACCCCTCCCCCTACCCCCTCCCCCTGGGCCTGGAGGGGGTGTTCCGCGGGTCGCCGGGGGGGTCTTTTTCGACTCCTCGGAGGGTTAAAAAACGACACCCCTCACGAGGATTCTGGCCCCGACGGGGGGACGGAGATAAGGTACCCTCCTCTTCCTTGAAGCCAAAAACATTGATTTTACTACGGTTTTGGCTCCATTTGGCCCTTCTGAGGGGGCAGCGCTCATGCAAGCTCCCCCCTCCCGTCAAGGCAATATTACTGATTTTACTAAGGTTTTGGGCTCATTTTGCCCTTCCGAGGGAGCAGCGCTCATTAAAGCTCCCCTCTTCTTGGATCCATGCCCTCCAAGATGGCCCCCCGAAGCGCCCAGGAGGCACCAAGAGGCCCCAAGATGGCCCCAAGCGGCCCCCCGGAGGCCCCCAACCGGGCGCGCCGGGCGCGCCGGTCGCGCCGGTCGCGCCGGTCGTGCTGATCGTGCCGGTCGCGCCGGTCGCGCCGGTGCCGGTCGCGCCGGTCGAGCCGGTTGTGCCGGTCGCGCCGGTCGCGCCGGTCGCGCCGGGTGCGCCGGTCGCGCCGGTCGCGCCGGTCGCGCCGGTCGCCGGTGCCGGTCGCGCCGGTCGCGCCGGTCGCGCCTGTGCCGGTCGCGCCGGTTGCGCCGGTCGCGCCGGTCGCGCCGGTGGGGGGGGGGTTCAGTTCGGTCCCCTTTGCGATCTGCAGCCTGCCGTCGTCTACGCGCTGTTGCAGCTCGTGGTGGGTCGCGAAACAGTCCTGGCAGTCCGCGGAGGCGTGGTGGTGCACGTTGTGCTCGAGGGAGGACAGGGTGCCCATGTAGAAGGACCCAGGCTTTGCTCGAGGGTGACGACCCTTCCGCAGGAGGCTGTGCTCGAGGGTGACGCCCCATCATGTGCTCCCAGGACCCCTGGGATCCTCACTTGCACGGAGAAAAAACAAAAAAAAAAGGAAAAAAAAACAAAAAAAACAAATAACCAAGAATAAAAGCAAACAGTCGCCGTCGTGGTACGAATAATAGGTGTACTACAAATAACAGGTCGGAGAAGGAGAAAAAAGCCGCGTCCCGAAAAGCGTCGCGGCCGCGTGCAACAGGGAGCATCCGCCATCTGTGTGCCAACCATCGCCCCGTGCGCCTGGTTGCTTGAGCTGGATCGATGCGTACGCGAACGCGTTGTCGGCGAAGTGCTCTGTCATGATGGGCTTTCCGTTCTGCTCGACGATGGCAGGTGGCATGCCGTCGGCTTTGACAGCCCCGCGCATTTTGTCTCCCAGCTGTTGCAGCCACGGGCGCATCTTCTTCCGCAGCGCTCGCACGAAGGCGGCCATGTGGGGCGAGGGGGTGATCTGCAAATTCCCGCCCTTGTTGAGGCTGCGGCACTTCGGGGGGCTTTCGTCGTCCACGATGCCTGCGACCTCTGTTCAAGCCCTTTGCCGCCTCGTCGCCTCGGACGCATTTGGAGACGGCTGCCCCCATGTCCAGGCGCTCCTCGGCCAAGTTCTGCCAGCACGGGTCTCTCTGCAAGAAGCGGAGCAAGTCTGGGTCCAGCTCCGCCTCCGCTATCGTGCCCGTGCCGTTTTTTTCCCTGCGCCATGGAGATGCGCACGTCGAGCTGGGCGCCAGCCGGCTGCAGGAAGCGACGAGCCCTTAGACGACTGATTGTCGCTCTGGCGCCAGGGTGCCAAAGCAGGCAGCTCTCGGCGGCCTTCAACAAGTCTGGGGGGCAGTCTACAAGTTCGTCAACGGGCCAGCGTCCTCGGCCGTCGAGTGCCTTCGCTGTTTCAGCCTTTAGCCAATCCTCGCCCGACCGCTTGAACCACTTCAAAGAAAGGCAGGTTGTCCAGCCACGGGGCGGGTTCCTGGTCCTCGTAATTGTAGAAGTCTCCCGACCCTGGCTCCTTGCCTGGGACCCCCAAGACCTCCCTGCAGAAAACCACGAAGTCTTTCGGGTGCCCCCCTGGATGCCCGAGCGCGCCGCAAGGCTCTGTTTGGAACAACACCTTGCGCGTGTACAACTCCGCCATCAGGCACCCGATGGACCACATGTCCAGGTCCTCTGAGTAGCGCTGGTTCCCCGAGAAAACGTCTACCGCTCTGTAAGCGGGCGTGCATACTCCGAGGTCATCGCAGGTCGGGCTGTAGCGCGGTTTCTTCTTCAACCTGCCTTGGAGATCCGCCATCTCCACACAGCCGAGGTCGGCGAGCACCATCTGCGGAGGGGGGCGGATGGAGGAGAGGGGAGCGACGGCGACTGAGCTCCCCCTGGAGGGAAGGGCGGGATAGAGGGCACGACGACGGCATCTCGGGGGAAGGGTGGAACCTCCCTTGTTAGAACTCGGTGTGAGACCTAACATGAAGGCGAGTGAGATAAGCTGAGCTCTGACCTCGTCTATGAGGGCGTCGCCGGAGTTCTAACATGCTATGTTAGAGCTCCATGGGAGCTCTAACAAGCTATGTTAGAGCTCCATCGGAGCTCCCACATGCTATGTTAGAGCTCCCTGGGGAGATCTGACATGCTAGGTTAGAGCAACCCGTGGAGCTCTAACATGGCATGTTAGAGCTCCATGGGAGCTCTAACATAGCATGCTAGAGCTCCCTGGGAGCTCTAACATGGTATCACGTGCCATGTTAGAGCTCCATGGGAGCTCTAACATACTATGTTAGAGCTCCATGTGAGCCCTGACAACTCGGGATCTTAGTCGAAGGAACGACGATGATGACGGACGACGACGACGAGGATGACGAGGATGACGATGATGACGAGGACGACGAGGACGACGACGACGAGGAGGACGACGACGAGGACGACGAGGATGACGAGGATAACGAGGGCGACGAGGACGACGACGACGAGGACGAGGAGGACGACGACGAGGACGACGAGGACGACGAGGACGGCGAGGACGACGAGGACGACGAGGACGAGGAGGACGAGGAGGAGGACGACGACGACGACGACGGCGACGACGACGGCGACGACGACGTCGACGACGAGCGCCTCGAAGGAACTCGGGATCTGCCAGTCGAACTGCAGCTTGCACTTTGGGCACGGCGCGACGGGATCCCATTCGCCAAGCTCACGTGATACAAGTGCCTGCTTCTCGAAGCAGCCGCGCGTCTGCGGCGATCCTCGCATCAGGATGTTTGCGGGCTTGATGTCGCAGTGAATGAGGCCCCTGTCGTGCATGTACTGGAGCCCTTCGAGAACGCTGGTCAGGACGCGGCGCATCCCTGTCTGCGTGAAGGAGGACTTCTCGAGGAATTGGCGGACATCGATCTCGAACAACTCGTGCACGAGGCTGATGTGCTCCGTCCATTTCCAATCTATCCTTGGTACTGACTGTTGCAGTTCTCGGTGTGCTTTCTTCGGGACTGTTGCAGTTCCTGGGCACAACCTCCTGAAACGGCCCACGTCGAGCAAGCGAAGGAGACGCGGGTGCGTGCCCACAGCACCGTGGCGCGTGACCTCATCCAGAGCCCCTCCGACGGCATCCGTATTGAACCCCTTTCTGCGCATCGCTGGGGTCGCCCCGCAGCATCTCGATCGCAAGGCCAGTCTTGTCGCCCCGTCGCGTGCCCAAGTAGACCTTGCCGAAAGAGCCCTGACCGAGCTCCCCTCCTTCCCGCTGCACGTCGTACTCGAGCGGCAGGTCCTCGCACTTGCCATTCTGTTTGTTTTGGTACGCGTGCCCGACCGCGTCGAGCTTCCGCGCAAGTAGATCCACGCGACCCTCGCCGTGGGACACCGCTCTGGGACCAGCAGACCCGCGACGAGCAGCTGCCGGTGGCGTAGGCTCCGGCGCCCCGTCCGCGGCGGGAACGAGCACCTTCCCCAGCGCGTCCTCTAGGGTTTCTCCTGCGACACCGTGGCCCTCGGCGACAGCTGGCTCATCTTCTGCAGCGTTAGCTGTTCCAGCCCATTTCGCGCACCCTGGCACCCCCGCAGGCTTGCTCACATAGTCTTTCCAGTTGGCGCCCAGCGCAATCTTGAGGAGCCGCGCGCAGGTGTCATGCGAAACTGGCTTTGGCCACGTCAACACACGTTTGTTCTTCGTTACCTTCTCCAGCGACACTTTTGCGGTTGGGGCCCCTTTTGCCACTCTGGCCATGCTATTGCTGCAGGTCTCCATCAGCTTCTTGATCTCGTCGTTGTTCGACCCGTCACCCTGCAGGTAACAGCCCCACTTTTAGAAGAGAACCTTGTTCCTGTCGCGACCGCTGCCGCCCGAGGCAGTCATCGCCGCGGAGGCCCGCTGACGGCAGTGTCGTCCCTGCGGGCCCGCTAAGTTTCAGTGAGCCGAGACGCCTGCGGGCCCCTCCTCCGTCCTCCTCCCCCCCCTGCGGCCGCTCCTCGGAGCGTTGCTTCCCGTGTCTTCCCTGCCCTGCTGCACCCCCATCCTGGCCCGCCCCTACAGAGCGCCGTAAGGATGCAAGGGCCTTGGCGGCATGGTATATGTTGTTTATCCCGCCCCCCAGCTTCGGAACGGAAAGCGTAGGATGCAAGGGTGCATTGGATAGGTAACAATCCTGACTCTGCGCCTTGCCTGCGCCGCGGGCCAAGCGCGACGGATGGCGACGAAAGGATGACGGAGGACTATGTTCCTATATGTACGCAAGGTGCCGCGTACTGCACAGGCCAGAATGTGGCGCGCGTCCCATTGCGAGAACGGAGGCGACGCCGCCAGCGCGCGACTGCTGCAGTCCAAAATCCAACAAGTGGCAGCTCCACGGGAACAGGAGCGCGCGGGCTGGCTCCTGCGTCGGAGCTGTCGGGCTCTGTTGCAGCCTGTGCTCAAGCCTGTGCTCTGTTGCAGCCTGCGGCTTCTTCTTCTTCGAGGCCGAGGAGTCGTCTGAGGTCGAGGAGTCTGAGGTCGATGACGCGTCGGCGTCGCGCTTCTTACCCTTCTTACCCTTCTTAGTTTCATCATTAGTGCCCTTCTTCTTATCACCCTTCTTGTCCTTCTTCTTGTCCTCCTGATTGCCCTTCTTCTTGTCGTCGTCCTTCTTCCCATCCTTCGGCTCCTCCTTCGGGCCCTCCTTTGTCAGGCGCAACTGCGCAGAGCGTGCAAGCAGGTCCTCGTTCACGAACACCACGGCGCTGCTCCCGAACATGGCCTCGACGGCACGCTCCACGAGAAACGGCCTGAGCACCTTCGCGTGGTGGTCGTCGAAAGTCAAGGCCAACACACTGCGCCCGCTCTCGATGCAGCCGCGCATGCCTGCGCCGCCCGCAGGCGCGCCGAAGTGCACCCACCTGGGCTTCCCCGCCTCGCGGCAGAGCTCCTTGAGGAGCTCGATGTCGCTGTCGTGCGGGAACCACGGCACCTCCGTTCCCGTGAGCTGGCGGTAGAGTTTCCGCCCCTTCACGGCCGCAGTCACGAGGGCCTTCTCGGGGCGGACGGCTGTTGCAGCTTCGTCGCGCGCCTCGGCGCCACCATCAGCGCCCTCGTCCTCCTGGAGAGGGTGGCAGTACCCCAGCTTCTCTCGCTCCTCGGCCTCCACCTCGGTGACGCACTGGCCGACCATGCTGGCCAAGCTGGTCTCCCGAACCTGCTTGGGCACGAGGGCGTGGCTCTTCTGCGGCAGGACAGGCACGTTCCTCACCACTTCGTTGAAGAGGGAGCTGCCCGCGTCCACGAACTGCCTGATCTTGGCCATTTGCTTCGGCTTCCTGCCCTTGTAGCAGAGCAACATGACCTCGTGCAAGCGCGAGTTCGCCAGGCCTCGCTGCCTCTGGAAGTGGCCGTACTGCTGCATCTGCTTCGTGTTGTAGGCGAGGTGGTATGTGACCGTGCGGAACTTGTTTGCGGCGAGGATCTTCTGGATCTTCGGGGGGTTCGACTGCGAGCGGCCCGTCAGCACCCACAGCACGTCCCGTCCACCGACCATCAGCGGTTCCAGGGACTTCAGGTAGCGTGTGAAATCCAACTCGTCCAGCGCGGGCTCACGGCGCGTGAGGCCTTGCCCCTCGAAGACGCAGCACAACTTCGCATTCTTGACATCGTAGAAGCCCATCACTGATGCATTATCTGTGAGGTTTTGGTATAGGCGTGTCTTAGTAACCGAAGCGTTGATATCCATGGCGCTGCCCTCCGCCGTGATCACGACGACCCGCGTATCCAGCTGGCTAGAGCACTGCTGCTCGCACAGCGCCTTGAAGTTATTCACGTCGCTCGGGGAGACGTCGATATTCTTCTTGTCCTCGGAGGCCGCCTCCGCTGTTCCAGCACCGCCCGCTGTTGCAGCACCGACCGCGTCGCTGTCTGCAGGCTTTTGCTCTGACGGTTCCTGGGGGTTTCCCACGAGGGAGTCGTACGCGATTTGGAACTTCTCGAAGAACCTCTTGGTCACTCGCACGCTCCTGTGGAACTTGTCCACGTTGTAGCGCTCGGCGCACGGCTGGGCGAGGGCGCCAGAGATCTCCTGCTCGTAGAAGTCCTGGCCTATTTCGAGGAAGTGTTTCATCGCCAGGCGCAGCGCCTCGGTCGGCAGTGACTGCACCCAGGTCGGGCCCTTGTCAGGCCCCTCAGTCTTCTCGAAGAACTTGAGCGGCGAGTCGAGGCATTGCCTCGCCATGACCATGACTTTTCTCTCGGCGGCGTTCTCCTGTGTGTCTGTTGTTTCAGTGCTGTTGCTACCAGTGCTCCCTTTGAACAAGTCTGGGCACTGTTTCAGAAAGTTCGCCACGTACTTCTTCGCCCACAAGATCTCGCCCACTGCCTGGCCGATGGTGGAGGCGCTGTACGGGTCCTTCACGCTCTTCCGCCACATCCGCGTGTACAGGCTTTCCAAGACGTGCCCCAGCGAGGTAGCATCCGTCTTCGCGATGATCGTCCCAAGCTGCGTGGGCCTGTCCAGCAGATTGTCTCGCCCCCAACGGTCCACGGCGGCATCCAAAAGCAGCAATGCCCCCGGGCACTTGTCGAGAGCGAGCCAGTTGACCATGTGCGTCTTGACGGTCCTCAGGCTGGGGCAGTGCAAAAGTCCCCCACTTTTTGTTTTTCTCCAACCACGCCTGCACCTTCTCTGCCGAGGGGTTCCCGCCAGCTGGCCCGCCGCTCTTCAAGATTTCCGCCGCACGTGCCACGATGCGCAGGAGGTTCTGGTTCTCGAGCCCGAGGAAATCGCGCAGGCGCTCGTTGCGGGATCTCTGGTTGACAGACCACTTGAACTTGTTCTCCTCGACCTCCTCAGCCGCGCGCCCCGGGATCTGCGCGAAATCGAAGGGCCAATCCAGAATCAAGTCCTCCACCGCTTCTACGGCCTGCCTGTTGCCTTCCTCTTTCGCCCAGTAGTAGGCCAGCCAGACAGCGTTGACCACGACGTCACTGCCCAAACGCTTGAACTTGCCGATCTCGGGCACAGCGGTCTGGTTCACGTTGGTGGTCATGATGGGGATCTCGAACCCTTTCTCAACCTGCTTCGGGATGTTCCAACGCCTGCCACCCTTGACCTGGCTTAGCGTCTCCACGATGCGCCGCTGTGGGTTACCCTGGGCTGTGCACTCGACGTCGCCAGCGCCCTCAAGAGAGTCGTTCGCTGTTTCAGCCGCGTCGTCCGTCGGCACGTTCCGCATGAACATGTCCGCAGCCACGTTCTCCACCTTGCCCACCGTGATACCCTCCTCCAGGAAACTGTTGTCGATGGGCGCCGTATACGCCAGGTTCAGATAGGCATTCCTGCGCTCGCCCTTCTCGTTACACTCTTCGATGATCCTGGCGAGCTTCTCCTGCAATGGAGTTCTCTCCTTGCTGTCCTTCTTCGAGATCTTCTTCGACTGGTCCTCCTGCGGCTTGTCTGGCTTCTCCCTCTTCGGCTTCTCGGCCCTCTCGGCGACGCGCTTCGGAATGGCATTGAGAAGCCGCTTGAAGTCAGTCTCGATGAGGGGGGGAACCTTGTCGGCCCAGAAGTCCTTGGAAGGCTGCGCCGCGAAGCCGCTCATCGCACTCAGGCGGGCTGGTTCAGCTGCGGGCTGGCCGTTCCACCTCTCGCGCCTGTTGCAGGTCGGGCTGGAGCCGCGGCGGGAATGGAATTGGGCAATGATGGAAGAACAGGGGCCGTTGTAGCCGATGGAACGTCCACCGGGCGGATAGGAAGCAAAGCGAAAACAGCCGCAACCAATTCTAGACGAACTCACGGATGTCGGAAGTCGCCCATTCCCTCGAAGCAATGCGAAGATTAATGCATGTTCAGCGAGCGAGGGCGCCAAGAGCCTGTCGAGTTCTCCCCAGATGGCCTACCAGCTCTTGATGGGTGGGCCCAGAGATTTTGCAAGACCCCAACGGCACCAATAAATTCTAATTACCCGAAGGGCCTCAAGAGGATATCCCAGAAATTCTATCTCCCCAGAGGGCCTCAAGAGAGATTGCCAGAAATTCCTCGCCCCTCAGGGCGTCAAGAGGACATCCCAATCTTCAACGCACTCATTCGTTGAGCCCTAGTAGATCCAGAACCCCATAAATCTGTTATGCTTTTGAGATTCGCTGCCAGGCCGAAGGTTTCGACTGACTGCGCTAGCCGATAGAACAGAGAACAGCTACAGCGCGCCCCCCCTCCCCCCCCGCCCTCGCGGCGGACAGCGTCGGATAATTCATGTAGTCGGGGGGGGGAAGCCCTGGGGGGCCCTGGAGCCACGGGGCGTTGATCCGATCGGCATAAGCCCGACACTTGCGCAAACGTCCAGTGGTGCCAGTGGGGGGGGGGGGGGGCGCGCTGCGGGACGGGGGATGAGACGGCGCGCATGCTGCAGCCCGCGCGGCCTCGCATGGAGCGCGCGCGCGGCATCGGGCCGACGGACCGCGGGAAGCAGCCGCGGGGGCGGCGTCCTGCAGGGCACAGAATGCAGATGAGGCCTAAGGAGTAAGGGCGAGTCGGGTCGGGTCGTCGCGTCGTCGTCGTCGTCGTCGCGGTCGTCGTCACGGTCGTCAAAATCTCGGATCATATCGCCTCGCCCCCATCTCCCCCCACCCCTCCTCCCCCCATTTACTCCAACGCGCGGCGCGTGGCGGGCCCTCACCACGCTAGCAGCCCGCCAAATCGCGGTTAGTTTTGGGGTGGTGGCCGACGCGCACGTGAAAAGGTTGCGCCTGCCATAGTGATCACTGCGGATCCCTGAACAGGGCGCGCAGAGCTTCCTGGAACATACACGCTCCGAGAAGCCGCCGCATACGGTGCAGATGTCAACGCTGCGATAGCGGACCATCACGCGGCTGCTGTGGTACCCGAGCGCGCCAGCCGCGAGGGGCAAGATCCGGCGGAAGTGCGGTGCGATCCACGGCGCAGTGGCTGGCCAGCCGAATTCGTTGGCCTCAGCAGACCCCTCGGGCACCTCCAAGGCTTGCCCCGCCGGTGCCGGTGGAGGCAGCCCAGGCTGCCCAGGCTGCACAGCGACAGGAGGAGGCTGCCCAGGCTGCACAGCGACAGGAGGAGGCTGCCCAGCGGCAGCGACAGGAAGTGCTGGGGGTGGGAGTGGGAGCGCGGCCCCTGCGCCACCCGGAGCTGCAGCGGCGCCCACAGGGCCTGCGGCCGCAGCGCCACCACCACCAGCAGCTGGCACATGAAACGCATGCTGGAACACGGCGGCGGCCCCCCGGGCGCGCTGGTCGTCGCCGCCGCCGCCCACCACGACTCCATCTCCATTGTTGATGGTCACACAGCCCACCACGACTCCATCATCTCCATTGATGATCACACGAAGCTGGAGCTGGATGTGAATCGTCGTCGACGGCCCAGATGCTGCCATCGCGGCCATCGCGGCGAGCGTCGACGCCGCGTCGACGCCTGAGTCCGAGGCGGGGGGGGGTCGCCTGCTCAGGCGGAGGAGGAGTACAGCCGAAACACTGGACCTTCGCACTGCAGACGGCTGAGGCTGAGGCAGCGACGCCGACGGACGGTGGCGACGACGACGGGTCACGGGCCATGGGCCGCCGGCCACGGGGGAGACCGTCGGACCGTCGGGGGGCGCCGCGCGATGACTCATCTGCGAGGGCCCTCCGTCGGGAGGCCCCTCGACCACTCGGCCCTCCCGACGGGAGTCGACAGCCAGGGCCCGAGAATCCGAAGCGTGAAGTGCGAGAGGGTCCCAGCAGGGAGGAGGAGGATGAGGGTGGGGATCAGGATGATCAGGATGAGGATGATGAGGATTTTGAGGAGGAGTCCGACCCTGGGGAGCCCTCAGACCTCTGACCTCGGATGAGGGGAGTGGTGGGGCAGGGGTGGGGGGCATGAGGAATGGGGCGGCGAGGGCGACAGGGGAGCGGGCGGCGGAGGGGCAGGAAGAGGAGAGGAGCAGAGAGAATGGGGAGGAGGGGCCTTGCAATTTGGCAATTGGGTCCTTCCGGGATTCGCATGGTGCCCCCCGTTCCTCACCCCCCCCCCACTGGGCCCCCCACTGCTCCCCTACTCCTCCTCCACCCCCGTCCCGCTGAGGCCGCCTCAGGCCCGAGGACCCCTCGTCCGCCGGACTCATCCGCAATCCCCATCCGCATCATCCCTGGTCCACTGGTCGGCCCCTCGCGGACGCGACGCGGGATGGAGGGGCGCTGTGCGCTTCCGAAGCGGCGCCAGGAAGCGGACCAGAGCCGCGCCGGAGCTCTAACATCGCATGTTAGAGCTCCAATGGAGCTCTAACATAGCATGTTAGATTATGTTAGAGCTCCCTGGGAGCTCTGACATCGCATGTTAGAGCTCCCTGGGAGCTCTGAGGCGGCGGCGGCGAGCTCCCAGGGAGCTCTAATATGGCTTGTTAGAGCTCCAACGGAGCTCTAACATAGCATGTTCGAGTAGGTTAGAGCGCCCTGGGAGCTCTAACATGGTATGCTAGAGCTCCGTGGGAGCTCTAACATGGCATGTTAGAGCTCCCAGGGAGTTCTTACATGGCATGTTAGCCTTGAGCTCTAACATAGGATGTTAGAGATCCATTTGAGCTCGATCATGGCGTGTTAGAGCTCCCATGGGACTCTAACATGCTATGTAAGAGCTCCTTGGGAGCTCTAACGTGCTATGTTAGATTTCGGGGTGAGGGCTGTGAGCTCTAACATGCTATGTTAGAGCTCGATGGGAGCTCTAGCATAGCATGTTCGAGCTCCCATCGAGCCGCCCCCCCCGCCGTCGTCGTCGTCGTCGTCATCGTCGTCGTCGTCGCCCCATCGGCCCCCCGCCCCCCTCCTTCTAAGCGCACATAAGGAAACATGTCCGAACACGGCCGCACTCTCGCACGCACCGTTGCCCTGTCCTCGACCTCGAGAACGAAGGCTTCCCCCTTGAAATGCGGGGGCACAGGGGTGGGGCCCTGTCTTCGACCACGGTGGAACATGGGGGTGGGGCCCTGTCTTCGACCACGGCGAAACATGAATAGGGCGCGGCCCCCCCCGCCCTCGCGGGGCGGCCTTGCCCCCTGGGGCGCGGTCGGGGATCAGGGGCGGAGGGGATTCAGGGACTTCTGAATTAGGACTAGAAGGTGGGAAGGAGGAGGAGAAGGAGGAGGAGGAAAAAGGCTTCACCGCCCTCCACGCACCGCCGACTTTCATCATGCATCCGTCCCGTGCTGGCGAGCCCTGCACTGAGAAAGTACCCGCTCCTGGCAATATGAAGACACGCTTCTCGTTGAGCTCAGTAATGAGTGCTATGGCCAGCGATTGAAGCATGGCCGCCGTGGTAGCCAAGTTGGCGCCGCCCCCAACCGATATCCTCTTCGTCAACGCCTGAGGGGAGATCGATTTATGGCCATGAGCGCGGTATACTGCGATTTCGCTCTTGCCACGGAGGTCCAAGACCTTCGGTGCCATCGGAAAGAAAGGCGGCAAGCCCTCGATGGAGCAAACTCGCCAACCGCTTCTCGAGCCAAGCGAGACTACGTACAATCAGATGGCGCGGGCCAGGAAACTGGAAGACCCCAGAGCGGTTGTGGATACTTCAGGCCAGGGTCAGGATGAGCATTGGAAGAGCCTACTGGGGGACCCAAGGGTGAGCCAGCACAGGAAGGCCTCAGCATAATTGCGCGAGGCTGCTGCGAGAAGCCTGATGGGGACAGTGACAAAGGAATGCGGCGGCACACCGCTGTGAGAAGACTTATACGACAACGCTACCCGCGTGAGAAGCTACTGCCGCAGGCAGCGGCCCGCGTGAGGTCACTCGGTCACCCTTCTTCGTATGGTAGCTTGGTTTATTATGGTAGTTTGGTTTCTTATGGTAGCTGGGTTTCCTGGGGTAGCTTGGCGTCTCATGGTAGTTTGGTCTCTTATGGTAGCTGGGTTTCTTATGGTCGATTGGCCTATCATGGTAGTTTGGTTTCTTTATCTGGCATCTGTCCTGACATGTTCGAGCCCCCACGGAGCTCTAACATGCGATGTTAGAGCCCCCAGAGAGCTCTAACATGACATGTTAGAGCCCCCACGGAGCTCTAACGTACGATGTTAGAGCTCCCGGGGAGCTCTAACATAATCTAACATGCTATGTTAGAGCTCCCTTGGAGCTCTAACATACGATGATATAGCCCCCAGGGAACTCTCACATCATCTAACATGCTATGTTAGAGCTCACAGGGAGATCTAACGTAATCTAACATGCAATGACAGTGCTCCGTTGGAGCTCTAACATGTCATGTTACAGCTCCCTGGAGCTCTAACACCATCTGACCACCCTAAGGGCCTCAAGGGGAGATCCCGGAAATTCTATCTCCCCACAAGGCCTCAAGAGAGATCGACAGAAATTCCTCGCCCCTCAGGGCGTCAAGGGGGGATCCCAATCTTCAACGCACTCATTGTTTCAGCCCTACTAGACGCAGAACCCCGTGAATCTGTTTTCTTTCGAATTCGGTGGCCCGCTGCACGGGCGCACCGCGTGAGCGCGGCGAAGGAGCCAGCACGCGAACCAGGCTGCGCGCCTCCGACATCGGCTACCAGACGCCCATGCGAGGTCACTTGTCCTGCTGCTGAGCTCACTGGCCCTGCTGCTTGTCCTGCTGCTTGAGCTCCTCCACTTTCTGAACGAGCTCCTCGACTTTCTTCTGCAGGTCCTGGAGCGCCTGCCCCTGCGCCCGCAGGAGGTCCAGAATCTGATCCATCTTCTCGCCCATGTTATGTGCCATAAGGTTTGGAGCAGCCTTGGTCAAGAAATTGAGCACGGTGGTGGTAACGGTGGTTAGCCCGTCCTGCTGCTGCTGCTGCGTAAGCTTCTGCTGCCGCTGCTGTGCTCCTGCTGTTGCAGCTCCTGCTGTTGCAGCTCCTGATGACGCAGCTCATGAGCTGTTCCAGCTTTTCCAAGTGTTCTCTCCTGCAGCTGTTCCAGCTTCTCGCTGATGGTCTTCACTTTGCCATTGCTCTCTGCTCTCTCTGCCCTTGAGCTTGGGCTTCTTCGACGACCTCCAATCATCCGCTTCATCGTATTTCCGACTCGGGGCGTAGCTCGAGTGGAGCACCACAGCGTTCATGGTCTTAGAGCACCATGCGGCCTTCTCCTCATCAGAACCCTGTGGACAAGCATGATGCCACCAGAGATGCTTATTCCTTACATTCTTGATGTGGTCCGCCGAAATCTGGCGCGTCGGGGCTGTCCATTTCTCGCGCGGTAAACAAAACCACCAACGCCCCTTAGGTTTTCCACTCGTCTTCGAAACGTACTCGCGAACTTCTAGCCATGGCGCATCAATGGGTCCAGTGTCAGGGTCCATGATGACGGTTGCTGGACATGGGCCAGGCCCCCCTGCGCTGGCCCCCATTTCTGACATGGCAGCCTGCAGGCGCTGCAAGAAATGCCTTGAGCCGAGGTGCTTGCGCTACAGGAAAGCTGGGTGATCTGATACATGGAACCAAGAGGGGTCCAGGAGGCCATTCTGTGGGTTCCCGAGGGGCAGGGCGATTTGAGGGACCCCCTTCGTTGATCGATTTCCTTCACATGGTAGAGCTCCCAGGGAGCTCTAACATGGCATGTTAGAGCTCCCAGGGAGCTCGAGCATGGCATGTTAGAGCTTCAGGGAGCTCGAACAAGCTATGTTAGATCTCCATGGGAGCTCTAACATAGGATGTTAGAGCCACCGTGGAGCTCTAACATGCTATGTAAGAGCTCCCGTGGAGCTCTACCATGGCATGTTAGAGCTCCCATGGAGCTCTAACATGCTAGGTTAGAGCTCCCACGGAGCTGTAACATGCGATGTTAGAGCCCCCAGGGAGCTCTAACATACTCTAGCATGCTATGTAAGAGCTCCGTGGGAGCTCTAACATGCCATGTTAGAGCTCCCTGGGAGCTCCAACATAACATGTTTGAACTCCCTGGAGCTGTAACATACCAGGTTAGAGCTCCCTGGGAGCTCCAACCTACCCGCCGCCGCCGCCGCCGCCCCTTAACCGCTTTACAATCGATTGCGCAACGGTTAAGACCCTCCTCTCGCCAGGGGGTCTTAACCGTTGCGCAATGGATTGTGAAACGGTTAGGCGCTCCGCCGCCGCCGCCGCCGCCGCCGCCGCCGCCGCCGCCGCCGCCTAACCGTTTCACAATCGATCGTGACACGGTTAAGACCCCCTCTCGCCAGGGGGGAGCCTTAACCGTTGCGTAATCGATTGTGAAACGGTTAAGATTGCCGCAAGGTTACGGCCCCCCCCTCTCGCGGGGGGAGCCTTAACCGTTGCGCAATCGATTGTGATGCGGTTAAGCGCCGCAGCCGCCGCCGCCGCCGCCGCCCCGCAACCGCTTAAACGTTTCACCATCGATTGCGCAACGGTTAAGACCCCCCCTCTCGCCAGGGGGGCCTCAACCGTTGCGCAATCGATTGCCGAACGGTTAAGCGCTCCGTCGCCGTCCGCCGCTGCGCCGCCGCCCTTAGCCGTTGCGCAATCGATGTGAAACGGTCAAGCGCAGCCGCCGCCGACGGCCGCCGCCCCCCCCCCCCCCCCCCCGCCGCCGCCGCCGCACTTAACGTCTCACAACTTCGATTGCGCAAGGTAAGGCCCCCCCCCTCTCGCCAGGGGGGGCCTTAACCGTTGCGCGATCGATCGTGGAACGGTTAAGCGCCGACGCCGCCGCCGCCGCCCCGCAACCGCTTAACAGTTTCACAATCGATTGCGCAACGGTTAAGACCCCTCTCTCGCCAGGGGGGGGCTTAACCGTCGCGCAATCGATTGTCAAACGGTCAAGGGGCGGCGGCGCGCGGCGGTCAGGCAGCGAGCGGCGGCGGCGGCGACCAAACCGTTTGACATCGATTGCGCAAACAGTTTAAGCCACCCCCCCTGGCAAGAATGCGGGTGGGGGCAGGACCGTTGCGCAATCGATTGTGAAACGGTTAAGGGGCGGCGGCGGCGGCGGCGGCGGGTTAGAGCTCCCAGGGAGCTCTAACAGGGCAAGTTAGAATATGTTAGAGCTCCCTGGGAGCTCTAACATGGCATGTTAGAGCTCCCTGGGAGCTGAACCATGTAATGTAAGAGCCCCCAGGGAACTCCCTGGCACCTCTAACCTAGCATGTTAGACCTCCCAGGGAGCTCTAACATGGCATGATAGAGCTCCAGGGGCAGGGAGGCTCTAAACATTTGTATTATGTTTCTCCCAGGGAGCTCTAAGTATGCATGTATATACTATGTTAGAGCTCCCTGGGAGCTCTAACATCGTATGTTAGAGCTCCAATGGAGCTCTAACATAGCATGTTATATTATGTTAGAGCTCGCTGGGAGCTCTAACATCGTATGTTAGAGCCCCGTGGGAGCTCTAACATCGTATGTTAGAACTCCGTGGGACCTCTAACATGTCATGTTATAGCTCCCTGGGAGCTGAAACATGTCATGTAAGAGCTCCCAGGGAACTCCCTGGCACCTCTAACCTAGCATGTTAGACCTCCCAGGGAGCTCTAACATGGCATGATAGAGCTCCAGGGAGTTCTAACATGTTATGTTGGCACTCCCAGGGAGCTCTAACATGGCATGTTAGAGCTCCAACGGAGCTCTAACATAGCATGTTAGAGTATGTTAGAGCTCCCTGGGAGCTCGAACATCGTATGTCAGAGCTCCAATGGAGCTCTAACATAGCATGTTAGATTATGTGAGAGCCCCCTGGGAGCTCTAACATCGGCGGCGGCGGCGGCGGGTAGGTTAGAGCTACCAGGGAGCTCTAACATAGCACGTTAGAGCTCCAACGGAGCTCTAACATGCTATGTTCGAGCTCCCATGTTAGAGCTCCCTGGGAGCTCTAACATACCGAGCTCCAACGGAGCTCTAACATAGCATGTTAGAGTATGTTAGAGCTCCCTGGGAGCTCTAACATGGCATGTTAGAGCTCCGTGGGAGCTCTAACATACTCGAACATGCTATGTTAGAGCTCCCAGGGAGCTCTGACATGGCTTGTTAGAGCTCCAACGGAGCCCTAACATAGCATGTTAGAATATGTTAGAGCTCACTGGGAGCTGCTCTAACATGGTATGTTAGAGCTCCGTGGGAGCTCTAACATGGCATGTTAGAGCTCCTGGCCTCCTCGTCGGAAGCGGCCCCCTCGACTGGCTGGGATTAGGGCTGGTTGAGGTTGATGTTTTTGATGTGTTTTTGATGTGATTATGGTCTTTCCTGCTGGTTGATGTTTCTTTTTGATTGTGATTATGACGATGTCCTGTTTTTCTGATTGTGATGATGACGATGCTTATGACGATGATACTGATAATTTCGTATGGCGACTATCCGATCGTATATATACAATCAACACCGTCTTCATCACCATCATCACCATCATCCATCACCATCATCACCACCATCATCACCATCATCATCATCATCACGACGACGACGACGACGACGATGGCGGGGGGACGGCATGCGGACGTGTCCGATGGGGCGACGACGACGACGACGACGACGACGACGGCGGGGGGGACGGCTCGATGGGAGCTCTAACATGCTACGTTAGAGGTCCCATCGAGTATGGGAGGCAACTCTAACATGCTGTTAACATCGCAAGTTAGAGTATGTTGGAGCTCCTTGAGAGCTCTAACATCGCATGTTAGAACTCCGTGGGACCTCTAACATGTCATGTTATATATAGCTCCCTGGGAGGTGAAACATGTGCTGTAAGAGCTCCCAGGGAACTCCCTGGCACCTCTAACCTTGCATGTTAGACCTCCCAGGGAGCTCTAAAATTGCATGTTAGAGCTCCCACGAAGTTCTAACATAGCACGTTCGATTATATGAGAGCTCCGTGGGCGCTCTAACATCGCATGTTAGAGCTCCAGTGGGACTCTAACATAGCATGTTGGATTATGGTAGAGCCCCAATGAAGCTCTAACATCGCATGTTAGAGCTCCGTTGGAGCTCTAACATGATATGTTAGAACTCCGTGGACGCGCGAAGTCAGCGCATGAAATCAATATAGCAACACCTGCTCCCAAAACGAAGTAGTCGTGGATCGAGCTCGAGGTGGGGCTCCGACAGGTGGGCGCTGTGGGGGCCATAGGGAGCATGCCCAATTTGCGAACAAATCCAGAGCCTTCCAAAACTTCAGGAGCCAAATGCCAGCCCCCTGCGCCGCGTCAGCGCGGCGAAAGAGCCAGCGCGCGAGCCAGGCTGCACGCCTCCGACATCGGCTACCAGACGCCCATGCGAGGTCACTTGTCCTGCTGCTGAGCTCACTGGTCCTGCTGATTGTCCTTCTGCTTGAGCTCCTCCACTTTCTGATCGAGCTCCTCGACTTTCTTCTGCAGGTTGCCCTGTGCCCGCAGGAGAGCCGTGAGCATCTGCCCCTGTGCCCGCAGGAGAGCCAGAATATCGCCCATCTTCTCGTCCTTGTTCTGTGTGTTGATCAAGAAATTGAGCATCGCGGTGAAAACGGTGGTTAGCCCGTCCTGCTGCTGCTGCTGCTGCGTAAGTTTCTGCTGCCGCTGCTGTGCTCCTGCTGTATCAGCTCCTGCTGTTGCAGCTCCTGGTGACGCAGCTCTTGAGCCGTTCCAGCTTTTCCACTTGTTCTTCTCTCCTGCAGCTGTTCCAGCTTCTTGCTGATGGCCTTCACTTTGCCATTGCTTTCCTCTGCCCTCTCTGGCCTTGAACTTGGCCTTCCTCGTCGACCTCCAATCCTCCGCGCCATCGTCTTCCCGCTTCTGGACGTAGCTCGAGTGGAGCTCCACAATGCTCATGATGGTAGAGCACCATACGGTCTTGTCCCCATCAGAACCCTGTGGACAAGCATCATGGAACCAGAGATGATTATTCTTTACATGCTTGATGTAGTCCTGCGAAGTCTGGTGCGTCGGGGCTGCCCATTTGTCGCACGCTGAACAAAACCACCAGGGCTCATTCGGTTCTCCACCCGTCTTCGAAACGTACTCCTTAACTTGTATCCATGGAGCATCAATGCGTCCAGTGTCAGGGTCCATGATGACGGTTTCTGGACATGGGCCAGGCCCCCCTGCGCTGCCCCCTATTTCTGGCATGGCAGCCTGCAGGCGCTGCAAGAAATGCCTTGAGCCGAGGCGCTTGCGCTACAGGAAAGCTGGGTGATCTGATAAATGGAACCTCGCAGCGGTTGCCATGTAGAGCTCCCTGGGATGTCTAACGTACCATGTAAGAGCTCCTGGTGGCGTCTCTGAGCCCGGACTGGCTGTGTAACATGCTATGTGTCAGATCTGGTTCGGGGCCCCAGGGATCTCTAACATGCTGTGCGTGCTCTACAAAGACAGGACGTGGGAAAGACGGCGCGAGGGAGGAGAAAAGGAAAGGTGATGCGATCTGTTGCTGCCGCGAGGAAACGCTTAGGGGACCTGGCGCAGACTGGGTCAGCGTGTTGCAGCGCACTGGCGATTCTGTCACTTCTGCATCGCAGCCTCAGTCGCCCCAGAGGTGAGGTCGAACCGGGAGATCGTCCTCACGCTCGCCAGTTTCTGGGTTGAGATAACGCATCTTCGCCAACGCGCCTGGCACAGAATCGTAGTACGACACCCAGCCTAGCGGAATGAGGTTATCATTCTCCACGGTAGTTCTCACTGGTTGCACGTTTTTGAACTCCACTGGCAGCTTGGCGAATCTTGTCTTGCTGCCCTTGAGCTTCTTGCCTGGACCTTTCCAACGATAAAGATCTGCGAGCAGGTCGTTCCGTCTGTTGAACTCCGCTGGGGATGCATTTTTAGGATATGGAAGCAACCAATCCAAATCCATCCTTTCTGCCCTCAGCAGTTGTTGTGCAGCTTGTTCAATCACCACAAAAGATGATCCCCGTCGCCGCCCCGTCGAATTGTTACGATTTCCTACGATTTCCCGTTCGAACTGGTACATCACTCTCCCAGATCTGCGTGACCTGTCTGTTGCAGCAACTTCGCTAACGAATGTGCGGTGCCCGCGCGACTCTGCTTTTGAGACATAATAGCCAGTGAGAACTACACAGGCAGCCATAAACATAACGTGAGATGAGGCATCAGGAGATGGCCCGGATGAGATGACGAGGCAGGGGCAGAGGCAGTGGCAGGATGACTTGGAACTCGAAACTCTGGACCGATCGGAAACGAAATCCATGTGCTGATTGTGCTTTACTTATCTTATCCAGAGCGTAGCGCGTAGCGCGTGACGCTTGCAGTTGGAACTTGAACTCTGAACAGAGTGGAAGCCAAAATGGCTTGCTGCTTGCTGGCTTGCTGTGGAGCTGCGAGTTGCTTTAGGAATTCTGTAATGTTTCGCTGGATGCACTGGCGCACTGGCGCACTCGAGGCCCATGTCCCTTGCCCCAATGTCCCCTGTTGGTCAACGGTCAACGGTCAACGGGGCAGCTTCCCCCACCGCGTACCACGTCTGGGTAGTGCCCACTGCGCGCGCAAGACAGCGGAGCTGGGCAGCTTCGCAAATTGCGCTCAGAATGTCCCACATACATATAGGAAGCTGCATGCGAAGTGCCTGACCGCAAGCCCCTGCTGCGACGCGACCTTGTTGTCAGCAGGGGGAAGTGCGCGATCACATGCTTCTCAACCTCTCCGCATTGTTTGTCGGGGAAGGACGCGACCACTTGCATCTCATCGTAGCTGAGCTTGTGCCCGCGCGTGAAGCTACGGTCGTTTCCTCGCCACCCCCATCCTCCATTCCATCGCCATGAAGGGTCGCCCGTCGTGCCGATGTAGACGGAGCGCCCAGTGGCGATGGCACGATCGTGGAGGTGCCGCACGCGCTTCATCACTAGACCAACGTCGATGTCGATGAGGGGATGGTGTACAAACATCGATTGAATGCCGCGACAATCACTAAGCACCTGTCGAGCGCCCTCCCGGGCGGCTTCCCACATCATCTTAAGCCGCGTCTCTCGGCTGCGCGAGCGCATGCGACGCCTGGCAGGCGCTGTCACTCTTTTGCCGTTGTCGTCGAAACAGGCGACCTTCGCGAACTGAAATGCGCTGCCGCCATCGACCCCTGCAAAGGCCCTCGGGCTCCGAAATCCATAGGCCTTGTCGCCGCCGTCGCCGCATCCTGCTCGGCCCTCGACAGCGTCGGTAGGCGGTCCCCCGCGTGAAAGGTCGAGCCCCAGGCGATCTGTGATGAACGAAAATGCGTCATTGTTCCCCTTGCCCATGCCACCACCATTGACGCCCTCGGCGCTGATGGTGTCATTGGCCATGACCTTGACCTTGACGCGCACGCCGCAAGGCCCTAAAGCTGCTCCGCCGTCTCCAACGCTCCCTGGAGGAAGCGACGATGCTGACGCTGGATGCACCTGTGCAGGAGAGGGCGATGCTGTCTGGATCTCGCAGGCCCTGATCTCTGGAGGCGATGCCGACGGCTCTTGCATGCCCTTATCTCTGGAGGAAGCGATGCTGTCTGGATCTCGCGCTGCTCTGCGGGTGCCGCCAGCGGCGCCAACGCCCGCAGCAAAACCTCCCTGGCTGGCTTGTTGCGGACTCGCAGCGGCGGCGGCCACGGTCCGAACGCCCACAGCAACTCTGGCTTCAACATAGAGCGTCATACCTTCAGTGGCCTCGTCATCCGAGCCGCCGAACATGTCTCGCAGAAGGCAGGCAGACACCGACTGCGAGCCCGCGCTGGGAGACCCCCGGGATGACGTGCTGAATAAAGAGAGAGCGTGATCCACCGCCGCTGCACTGTGGAAAATTGCAAACCTTTTCCTCCGGAACCCGGCCCACCCCCCCCCCCCCCGAGAATCCCCCCGCCCCCTCTGCTGGAACGCCCCCACCCCCTTCCCCCCGGCAAACCCCCCCCCCTACCCCCCCCCCCCCCCCCCTCCCCTCGAGAACCGGGGGGGGGGGGGTCGCTGCCGGTTCGAACCCCTTCCCCCCCCCCCTCTCCGATCCGGGAAACCAGGAGGGGGGTCACTACTGGGAACCGCGCGCTGGTTAGTAGCCATATCGATGACATATATGCAGATATGTGCAAGTTATAACCAATATACATGTCACATGGATGTTGGCTATGTCCGATGCATCTAGGGCAAACGGTTGTTATGTGTAGCGATGGTCATGCAAAGCCATAGGCGACTGTCCAAGTCCACATGAGCGACCTAGTAAGTGGTTATGTTAAGTAGAGCCTGACACTTAGGGGGGATAGCGCAAAGCGCGTAGCGCACTTACGCAACCAACATAGAACGGACTTACAACAAGGATAGCTAAGTCAATTTAGCTAAGTCCGCCCCGTCTGGCTAAGCCGACTTAGCTGAGGGCCCCGCATTAGGAAACCCCACCGAAGGTGAGGCCACGATCCGCGTAAGGGGTGTGCCGAAATGGGCGGCGGTGCCATGCGAACCCTGCCACTGGGGCAATGGGTTGAGCTCCATATGTGGCCACGAACTGCGCGAGGGGTGTGCCGACATAGGCATGCGGTGAGCGGGGAAGGGCATGTGTTGACCGCATTCAAGACCTTATGGTCGGCGCTTTCACGACGTTAACCCCATTATGACGTTGCAAGTGAAGATAATGAGGTATACGGATAAATATTCGACACCTCATATCATCGATTTGGAAATATCATACGCGGAATTACAGCATTCAGAAATAACATATACAGAGACTACTACATTCTGAAATAAATACTTTATGAATATGACTATTAAATTCACATGAGGAAGTATTGCCATTAACATATTCGGACATTATATATTAATGCATTCAGAATTCGTAGAATCAGAATGGGACTTGTGTGTTCATGTTTTCTTCATATACAGTAGTAACACACTTACCAATACAAAGGCAACTATACGTTTGTATTAAACAACAAACCGAACTGCACCAGATAGCGCGCGGCTATATGGTGCACCCGCGTCGCGTACACTATGATTCACAACAGTGATATGTTCGTGCGAAAGGCATGCTGTTCTGGGGAATTGGCGGGCAAGTTCCAAACCGAATGTGCCAATCCCAAGACGAAGAACTGTTTCTCTTGAAAGGATACATACATATATATATATATATATATGTATTTAAATTGTACAATCATAAATGTGGCATGTCCCGTCCCTTCCCCCGTCACCCGCCCTCCCCTCCCGTTTCTTCCCTTGGGGCCCTGGGCCGTGTGAGGGGGCGCGTCGACATGGGCATGCGGCGGGCGGGGAAGAGCATGTGGAGCTCCCTATGGGGCCACGAACCGTGTGACGGAGCGCGCCATCTTGAGGGTTTGCGTGTTTGTAGCACCCCCCCACGATAGCTTACATAATTTTGTGTTGCAGCAAAGGCTGTGTAAAGATTGTGATTAGCCGTACTTCCACCGCGATTACATATTTATGGTTTGCGGCACGCGTTATGTGAAGTTTGTGTGTTGACTCACTTCCCCCAACAGTTTACATGCTTGTGTTTTGCCGCATGAGTTATATAAGGTGTGTGCTTCAGCATCCCCCAAAATCATATCATAATCCCAATAACTATAGTATTACTACTACTACTACTACTACTACTACTACTACTACTACTACTACTACTACTATTATTACTACTACTACTACTACTCCTACTACTACTTCTACTACCAATAATACTACTGATAATAATATTATTCATAGTAAAAATAATTGCGGTGCCGCCATGCGAACCTTCCTTCTATGGGGCCACGAACCGTGTGAGCGGCGCGCCGACATGTGTGCGGTGCCGCCACGCGAACCCTTACATTGGGGCCGTCGGTGGAGTTCCTTATGGGGCCCAGGGCCCGCACGCGTGACCGCGCCGATTTCGGCGCGAGCTTCCACGTGCCCCATTGGCCGAAGATTGCAGTGGCAGCGACCGCAAGCGTGACCACGCCATCCCGCTGTCCGCACACGCCTGTGACAAAGATGCACACACACGTGCATATACATATATATATATATATGCATGTTTATGTGTCTACGCTTGTATACATATCCTTGCCTGGGGCGCATCCCGCCACTGTGCCTGGGTTTTGATCATGAGGCCGGGGGCCCCCTCTGAGGTTTCCTGAAGTAATTTGTTTCGGATGCCTCTTGGGGCCTCTGTTGGGCTTCTCGGGCGTTGGGGGCCGTTTGGGGAGTGTTCCTTCGGCCCTCGCTCGGCGTGGCTCTCGGACCTCGGTCGGCACCCTCGCGCATGCGTGCGTTGCCCCGTGTATTTCTGCAAACGCAGGGAAGAAAAGCATCGCGCGGGCCATCCCTGATTTGATTACAGATGACTTGGGATTTTGGTTGCATTTCCCTACCCCCAATCCTTTTTTCCCATTTTGGCTCGAGCCTTTGAGACGTTTTTTTTTTTTTTTTTTTACCGACCATCACCGATTGCGGAGCAGCAGTTGTTAGATGATGTCAATAAATTAGCCGAGCGGTACAATGATTCGGACTTGCCCAACAGAGAGCAGAAAGCGGCCTGCGACGCTATCTTGAAACGGCTCGAGCAAGCAGGCCTGGCATACCGTGAGAAGATTGCGCCGAAATATCTCGGCCCACACATGTCGAATCGTTATGGAGATGGTCTCGACAGCTTGGATTGCCACGATCTATGAGAAATCATACTCAAAGCTGGTTGGTGCGATTCTGACGTCAAGTCGCCGATCGCGTTCGAACGCCAGCACGGGACGGACGGCAGCAAGCAGCATGCGTTCGTCAATGATCTTTCTGATAACAGCAATGGGCGCCTACCCAAGTTCACGGACATGGACATACGCTATTACACAGTGTCTGCGTCGCATACGAACGCTGTGCTCAACTGCATCAGGACTCAGACCAAAACGACGTTCACGGAGGTACAAGGTGAAGGAAGGTTCATCAACAGTGACAAAGTATACCAAATGTGCCCGTCCATCGCGGCCCCAGTGCAGCAAGGGCTCAATTTGTTGATCATCAAGCAGGAAGTTGAAATCCATTGCCCGCTCTTCCCGCATTTCGTGCAGGAAAGCATGAACACAGGGAGCGGGGCAGACAGGAAGGAGTCGCTGGTGCAGATCATACACAAAAGAGCGAAATCATTTATCAAGGATGGCAAGCCAGTATATTGGGACACTATCGTTAGTCATCTTGAGCGGAACCGGTCTTTGACCAAGTTCAAGAGAGAAGTCCACCCCACTCTCTTCAAGATATTAACTGCTGTGGATTGCGCGCAAGCGCCAGAATTCTTGACAGCATGCGTCAACGCGTCGCTGATCGCACCTGGCGGATTTGCGAGGGACGGGGTCGCGAGATTGCTCACTTCTTCGGACGCGGCCGCCATCATGGGGGGGAAAAGGATGCTGGCCACGACCGCAGCCGTCATGCACGAGGCGGCGGCGGAGTTCCTCGACAAAGTTCCAGGCGTGAGCAAGCACCACAAAGTATCATTGGCCGGGCAGATGGACGCGCGGTGCGCGATGTTCATCTTCAAACAGAAGGACAAGTCGAGGCGGGAATACAAGGACCTCGCGGAGGTGGGCGCGCACTTCATGGAGGACGTGCTGCGCGCCTTCCCCCAGGCGCCAGAGATCAAGGCGCCGCGGGAGCCAGGCGCGCTGCAGCCGCCCAACAAAAAGTCCTGCAGCCTTGTGGAGCACAGCTCAGCGGGGATCATCCAAAAATTGTATGCTGATGGCTTCAACGTCAAGGGGGCAGTGGAGCGCAAGGATGGAACGCCGAACCTCAAGTACGTGACCCAAGCTATGACGGAGAAGAAGATCACGCTGAAGGCCATCGACGTCGCCGACGGCCAGCCTGCCAGCTCCAAGCCCATGAAGCACGCGCCGTTCGCGATCACCCCCGAGGCGCTCAATGACGAGTACAAGGTTTCAGGGGGTGCAAACAAAAATCCTCTCATCCTCTCAGCCTCCTCTTGCACATGTACGTCCTCATCTGCCTCCTCCACCTCGTCCTCCCAATTCCCATTGTCATAGCCATCCTCGTCCGCATACTCGGTGTCATCAAGATTCGCGATCCTCGTCCTCCTCCCCCTCGTGCTCATGCGAAGCGCCCGTCCTCTCGCAAACCCGACCGCCATCGGCATCGTCGAAGTAACGCCCGATGCGCGCCCCTCCCCCGCCCCAAAAGGTTGTCGTGCCCAAGGAGTACTTCAGCGCGGAGCCTCCCGCCCTGAAGGACCGCTCGTGCGCCTTCCTCCTCCTCCTCCGCCTCTCATTCCTCCTCCCTCCACCTCTTCGTCCTCCTCATCCGCCTCCTCGTCCTCCTCCGTGCACTCCCTTTCCTCCTCCTCCTCATCATTATCCCCCTCGCCCTCCCCATCCTCCTCCTCCGCATCCTCCTCCTCCCCCGTCTCCTCTTCTTCTTCCTCCTGATCCTGCTGATGCTGCTCATCATCCCCCTCCTCCTCCCCACCTCTTCCTCATCGTATTCCCCCCCCTCCGTAACCATTTTGGCTCAAGCCATTGTGGCCCAGAGATGGGGCATGCCCGAGAGCGGTCCGAGCGCTCACGACATCGACAATGTCTGAGGCGTTAATCTCGCCGATCGTTTGATTCGCAGACGCAGAGGAACATGATTATAATGTGCAGCCCTGCAGTTGTTGAGGTCATCGCCCAGTCCCGCCCCGCGCCACTGCCAAACCCCTTCGGCAGCATTGTCGACCCAGTTTGCCACAGAAGGGCTTAATGGGCTTCCAGGAGCCCCCGACAACCAAGAAGGTCTCACAGCGAAACCGATCCGGCCTCGAATGGCCCCAATGCCGCACCACGAGGGCCCCACGACTCTCCGATGAAACAAACCAAATGGACATGCAACAACTGTTCTGATGCTGAGCGGCTTGCAGCAATGCGACCAAAGAAAAACCTTCTCCTCCTCCTCCTCCGATTCCCCCCACTTCCTCCTCATCCTTCTTCGTCCTCATCAGCCTCCTCCTCCTCGCCGACTTCCTCCTCCGCTTGCGCATCCTTCTCTCCATCTTCCTCATTTCCCTCCTCCTCCTCCTCCTCCTCCTCCTCCTCATCCCCCAACCCCCTGTTCATCCTCCTCACCCATCCTCCTGCTCCTCATCTCACTTGTCACAAGCCTTCTGCCCCCCGCCACCGCGCCCGTCTCCCCCCCTGGCCCTGCGAGGACAGTGACGACGCGCAGAAGGACATGGCCATCGCCGCCGCCAAGCACGCAATGGCATTTCTGTATGATAATGTTGCTTGTGATGTCACCATTCAGTTTCGCAAGGATGCTTCGAAGACGGTCGTCCATGCGGCGACAGCGAATAGCAAACACGGACCCAGTGAGTTGATATTGGTCCCACTGACGCCCACAGTCGTGGCGGGAAAAGATCACCTTTCGGGGAACCTCCCTCACTTCGGTGTGTGTAAGGTCGCGAATTGGCACTTGACTTTGACGCCTAAAACGGATCTCCCGTCGAAGGACGGGGACAAGAGTTTTGTGCCGCCATACGGGTGCGCGCAGAAGGCCAGTGACACGTCCCTGGCGAATCTGGCGCGCGGCATTTGTAGGGTTGAGCTGAGCGCGTCCAGCAGCGCGAAAGCTTACAAGTTTAAGCCAGCGGTGGGGCTTGCCGCAAGCAATGCGGCGGCGTCCCAAACGGTCGAGACTGTGCTTTTCAATCCTAAGGCCGTCGCCGCTGGCACGGTGCTCCTGAAGCCCCCAGTGTTGAGCAGCCCTATTTTGAAGCGCGAGAGTTCGGACGACGATAGCCCGCCACCGCCGAGGAGCCGCCCGAAGCGGAAGTAGGTTCGAAGGGTGTAGTTCACATCGGTGAAAGTTGGTTTGTGTATTGATTGCTGGCTCACGCATCAGTTCCGTCTCTGCATAGGTTTGCTCGTTTGCCCCAGCTGTTCGCCGAGCACGCGAACGGCGCTCACGCTGCAGCGTGAACTCTTGACAACTGGTTGTGTCGTCGACTGGTAGCTGCGCAGCAAAAAAAAAAACGAGCCGTGTGAAGGGTGTGCCGAAATGGGCCTCGTGGCGCCATGCGAACCCCTCCACTTGAACCTTCGATGGGGCGCCATATGGGGCCACGAAACGTGTGAGGGGCGTGCCGAAATTGGTGCGGTGGTGCCATGCGAACCCTGCCACTGGGGCCTTGAACGGAGCTCCCTATATGAGGCCACGAACCGTGTGACGCGGTGGGCCGAATTTAGTTATGTAAGGCTCGTGGTTTGTAGCAGTCCACCCCGAACGACTTCATGATTAGGTGTCGTAGCATGCGTGTTGTAAGGTTTATGCTCTGCAGTGCGTCCACCAAACGCTTGCGTAACTAAGCTTTGCGGCATGAGTTGTGCAAGGTATGTTACTTGAATCACCTTCCCCAACGCTTACATAATTATGTGTTTCTCGGCGTGCGTTGCGTAACGAGTGCGCCTTGAAGCGCTTCCACCAACAACTTACATAATTGTGATTTGCTGCATGAATTGCGCCTTGCAACACTCCCCACGCAAACTTATTTAACGAACCCTCCCGCTGGGGCCCCCGCTGGGGGCAACAATCCGTGTGAACGGTGTGCCGAAATGGGCGCGGTGCCGCCGTGCGAACCCTCCCACTGCGGCCTTCAATGGAACTCCTTATGGGGCCACGAACCGTGATAGCGGTGTGCCGAAATGGCGGACATGCGGAGGACAGAGGCAAGGAGGGAGGACGGAGGAAGGGGGAGGGGGAGAGGAGGAGAGGAGAACGCGGGGCGCTGTCTCTTCAAAAAGAGGACCCAACACAGGATGGTTGGAAAAAACGCCGCTCCTATTTTGGAGACGACTGCCAACTTAGATGTTAATGACATCACGCCTCCTCCTCCTCCTCCTCCTCCGCCTCCTCCTCATCCCCCCCCCCCCCCCCCCCCCTAATGACATCGCGCGTCCTCCTCCTCCTTCCCCCCCCCCCCCCCCCTCCCCCCCCCCCCCCCCATCCTGCATTCAACTGGAGTGGAAAGAAGGGAGGAGGAGAGAGAGATTAGAGACAGAGAGAGATAGAGGAGAGAGAGAATAGAGAGAGAGAGAGAGGAGAGAGAGAGAGAGAGAGAGAGAGGAGGGAGAGAGAGAGAGAGAGCAGAGAGAGAAAGGAGAGAGAGAGAGAGAGATAGAGAAAGAGAGAGGAGAGAGAGAGAGAGAGAGAGGAAGAAGATAGAGCAACTCCTCCCCTCCTCATATCAATCAGACCCCCCCCCAGCCTCCTCCTCCTCCTCCTCCCGCTCCTCCTCCTCCTCCCACTCCCCCTCCACTCCTCTCGTCCTCATCCCCCACCTCCATCCTCATCTGCCCCCGTTCCGCATGCCCCCCCCCCACCCACCCCCCACCCCCCTCCTCGCGCGCCCCCCCTCGCCCTGCCCGCCGAAGCCGCGTAGGGGGCGGGTGGGCGTCTCGCCACACCGGTCCTGTGAGTAATATATACGTAGCACCCCGCATTTTGCGGATAAGAGTGAAGTCGCGGCGGCGCGGGCGAAAGTCGGGCCCCCAAGTGTAGCCCGAAATGTAGCTCCCAGTGTATCCCCCTGCGTAGGCCCGCACGTGTAGCCCCACAAGGTGATAGCCCCCGTTTGGTAGCCCCCGCGCAGCCCCGCGGTAGCCCCCAAGTGTAGCCCCCAGAGCCTGGGCCTTCCATCGAGAACCCACTCGCGCATGAGAAAGTACGACCGCTCGGGCCCCCCTCACTCTGGCATGGGGGGGGGAGGGGTGGGGGGTTGGGGGGGGGGGGGTGGGGGTGGGGGGGGGGGGGGGAGACGGTGGCCAGCCGAAGCAACGCATACTGGCGCAAACCGAACCCGCTGGCTAAATGTGGGCAAGCATGAACCGTGCAAGCAACGCCCCAGCATGCGGAAAGTTTGCACGCCCCTAAGGGACAACAGCATCCATTACGTAGCCGTTTTTGGCTCAAGACGCAGTTTCTTTGTTGGGCGAGCACCGTCGCACAAGCCTTAGTTCGATATGCCATCTTACGTCGACGGTTACGTTGCGATCTCTCCCTCTGACACCGTCAACCCTGCGACTGCATGCTACATCAAGCCGAAGCTCGTTGATGGGCGTGAGTTCATATCGCTCGACCGTACCTGTACGAAGTTCACGAATTTCGTCTCTGGCGATTTCCGCATGGTCGACTATTTAGTCAGACTTCGGAACGAAAAGACCGAGGAGCTGATGAAGGCCGTGGACAACCAAGGCGACGGCATGGCAGATATGGACATTGAGCGGCCGCTGAAACGTCCGCGGAAGGAGCTCGTGGACGAGATCGCCGACACTTGCGTCGTGTCGGCCAGGTGCACCGATGGCTCGACCTACGACGTTCGAGTCTGCACGAGCAGCCTCCACAGGGCCAAACTCCAAATCGAACTCACGCAGGCCAGCCTCGAGCTGCTGCTCAAGATTCCAGCCGAACCCGTGGTGCCAGAGCCCAGGCCTGAAGTAACCCAGCCAAATGTCAAATGGTTCCCTGCTCGTCATTCGGTATTGACCAGGTATTACGACAGGGACAGCCAGAAGTGGAAGACGAAGATGACGCAGGTAAAGCGAGAGGGCAACCTCCAGGAAAACGCCGACAAGATTATGAAGGTTCTCCAGGAGTTCTGGAACAGCCACCACGCCCATGACATGTCATAGTGGTTTCAGTGATGGCGAGCTTGCGCTTGCATGGGTTGCCGATGCATCCGAGCTCGGCGGCAGCGCGCGTGTCCGCGCAGTTTTTGGTCTCGACCGTTTGGGGTTATGGTCGAGCCTTCCCTTGTCCCAGCACAGTTGATCAGCTGCAGTCAGCTGCCCGTGGCCATGGGCGTTGCGCGGGTGCTGCGACGCGAGCCTCTGTGAATCTTGATGTTGACATTGACACCGATGGTTGTCATACCGATGCGACTGACAACCGTCATCATCATCATCATCGTCACCATCATCATCACCATCATCACCATCATCACCGTCATCACCATCATCATCATCATCATCATCATCATCATCATCACCATCACCATCACTATCAGCAGCATAATCATCATAATCATCATCATCCGCATCATCAGCATCAGCATCAGCATCAACATCATCGTCATCATCCGCATCAGCAGCATCGGCATCACCACCAGCAGTAGCAGCAGCATCAGTATGCACCCTCCTCCCCATCCTCGCCCACGCCCCATGTGAGCACAACAACGCAGGGATAGAGAGAGCTATAGAGAGAAAGGGACGGAACGAGTGAGAGAGATAGAGAACAATAGAGAGGGAAATGTACAGAGATGGGTGGTGGGTGGTGGGATGGAAGGACGGAGGGATGGGGGGGGTGAACGGAAGGGGGCGAGAGGGAGGGATCGAGAGAGAGCGAGAGAGATGAAAATGTACCGAATGTACTTGTAGGAATCTGCTGTGGACGCCGTCGGAGGTAGCAGAAAAGATGAGGAGGGCGGTGCAGAGGAGGGCGGCCAGTTGAGCTACAGAGGGGCCGCGGACCACAGGGGCGATCCAAGTCAAAATGTTACAACCTCTACCTGGGGGTTGGTACAATTGTTGCAACTCCCAGGTGGAGGTTGCAACAAATGTTGCAACCTCTACCTGGAGGTTGTAACATTTCAACTTCATGTTATCATATTGTTTTGTTAAGACATTGTTGCAATCTCCAGGTAGAGGTTGCAACAATTGTTCCAACTCCTACCTGGGGGTTGGAACAATTGCACCAACCTCCAGGTAGAAGTTGGAACATCGATGCAACTCTTGGGATGTGGGCCGAGCTCGCGGGGCAATCCAGATCATTCCTGTTCTTTGATGTGTTCCCACTGTGTCCGCTCGCACCCACTGCGGCCGTGCTCTCTCCCGCCCCTTGCTGCCCCGCGCTGGCGTTGACATCGAGTTCCAGGACTCGCGCGCACCCCCCGCGCGCGTTGCAAAGTGCGAGGAGGGGGGGGGAGGGGGAGGAGGATGGGGGGGGCAGGATGAGGAGGAGAGGGATGCGGAGGATGAGGAGGAGGAAGCTGAGGGATACCAGGAGGAGGAGGATGGTGATGAGGACGAGGATGCGGGAGGGAGGGGGGAGGGCGGGTGGGGTGGATGGGGAGGGGAGGAGGGATGAGAGGGAGGGAGGGAGGGAGGCAGGGAATCCTCTTCTTCCTCATCGGTATCGTTCTATCTCCCTGGATGTCCGTCCCCCTTGGCCCCGCTGCCCCCCGTCTGAGTAGGGGGGATGGGGGAGGGGATGAGGGCGAGGGGGCGGGCTGGCCTGAGGATGGAGAGGGCGCTGCGGATTAGGATGGATGACTACGAGGAGGATGCGGGGGATGAGGGGGATAAAGAGGATGACGGGGAGGAGACATACGACGATACGGAGGAGGATGGGCAGCATCAGCAGCATGATCAGCAAACGCACGAGCAGGTGCATGCCCAATATCATGATGATGCTAACGCAGATTGTGCAACAGCCGTGTTGGCTCGAAAATTTGATTGGCATTAGAATCCCGACAGTCGCGCCAGTTGGTCGCTCGCAGTGCGCGATGGACCCAAACTCGCCCGCTGGCCGCATCTTGAGCGCGTTGCGCTCGAGGGTCGCCTTCGTGACCGCGCAGGTGCAGGCTGGCTTGCCGCAGGCCGCCTTGCTCGAGAGCCAGTGCCTACAGGTGATTGCCACCATTCGAGATGCTCAAGGGCTGGCAGTCGATGCCTGCACCACAATCGTCGAGGAGCTCAACAGGGGGCCGTGGGCCAGGGAGCAGACCGTGGCGATTGCCAGCGCACTCACTGACAGGGCAAACGCTACGGGGCCTGGGCGTTCGCAAAAGGGTCCCAGATGCCAGCAGAAGTGCACTGCGCTGGTCCTGTACTTCACTGCGGCGGACTGGGCCGCCCTCGAGTCCGTGGATAATTCCGACGACATGAAGGTCAGGAATGTCATTGCCAATCGAATGTTTCTCCTCGGCTTGTCGCGCCCGTGCGAGGACCTCCTCAAACGGGCTACTGCAGTGCTAATTGTAACGAGTCAGTCGGGGCACCGCGTTGAGCCGTCGGAGTACGTGAAGTACGCGAAGCTCATCAAGACCACCATCAAGGCCAATGACATGAACGCCAAATACAAGTACCCCTTCGACCACATGGAGACCTACCCTGTGAACCCCAAACGACCTCCCCAGTGCCATCTATCGCCATGCGCATGCCGACGGGTTCGGGCCATCGGATATCCCAGCAGGGGTGGCAGGGAAGATCGATGCCCTCATGCCTGACATGATGTACAGGACCTCGCACAAGAAACTCAGGACTCAACCACCCACCGCGCAGTTGCCACAGTTCCAGCAGTTCCCGATGCAGCAAGTGCAAGAGATGGTCAGCGCAGGCTTTCAGCAGATGGCCGCCGCGATGGGCTT